>JAWWLR010000002.1:16663001-16680398 GCA_035041075.1 Acraspis erinacei
GGCCACTTTTAGTTTTAAAAATATTCTCAAACAAAAAAAAAAACGAAATGAAATGAAGCTCGGAAAGCGTGTAGTGGAAAATCTATGGTTCAGGGTATTCGGCAGTACGTTTTCTTATACGTTTTGTTTCAAAATACACATTATTGGATCTTCAAATTTTCAGACAGCTCCCTTTTACGATACGGAATGACTTTATCGCAAAAAATTTTTCTAATTTAAATAACTCTCTGATACATTTTCTGATGCAAGTTCCAGAAACTCTTCCAAACGTTATAATTGATTTATAAATAATTTTTACATTATTTATTATTTGTATCCTTTGCTCAATATTTCGCTCTGAGTAAATGCAATTTATATTTCCAAAAAACTTTGATTTTCATCTAGTAAAAATGTGGATTTTTTCCATCAAAAGTAATGATTAGATTAATTAAATTTTTAATGAGAATAGCGGTTGTCATTGATTTCTTATTTTTGTAAACTAATGTATTTTGCTTTTTTGTTATTATTTCTCATCGGGACTCTGGAACAAGCATGATGATTTGTAGCCGAACACGTTTCGAGCCTCTCTCCCCACCTAACATCCGTGAGTAAATCCCCTCCCTTCAGCCTTCCGCTCGTTTGTTCCGTTTTCCTCCGAGAATACGTATGTTGCATTTTTGCTCTGAAGAAATTTTGTTCCGTTTTTACTCGGAAGATTTGTTTGTTCTCTTTTTACTCCGAAAAATTTATATTCCATTTTTATTCCCAAACTTTTTATGTCCCGTTTTTACTTTCAACCACTCAAATGGCAATTGGGATGATTTTCCAGTCTTTTTTCCGCGTGCCAGAATATTTGACGCAAATTACTAAAATTTGCAGAAAAAAATTTCGAATTTTGAAAATTGTCTAAATTTTTCAATTTTGGTTGGAAATATCTGTTTAACAAACTTAGCCTTCATTTTGGAATCCTTAAGAACTGTATCAAAGACTGACTTTATTGGAAGAATCCTTCAAATGTTAGCGTGTATGCAACATTCAGGTAACCATACATACCGACATACAGACAGACATACAGATAGACAGAAATCGAAAAAATATTATGATTTTCGGACTGAGTGACGGAACGTAAGATCCGTTACAAAAGAGAGATCGAAAATATGGACGATTACATTACACTCTCATGAATGAAAATGTAATATTTGAATCACTCTATTGCTATTTCTTGTTAAAGGATTAATAAGTTCACAAGCAAAACCTGAACGCGCGGAATATACTAAATTAGAGAACTTATTTACTCATTCCAACGATGGCCATTTTCCTCCTATCGTGGAAATAAATAAAGCAAAGTGAAGTCCGAGAACGCTTAGGTCGCCTATCGTGTGTGCGTGTGATAAGATGCTGAAAAAGGGGTGACTTCATCTTCGCATATCAGGAGCATAATCATATTAATCTACTAGGTGGTTTGTTTCTCACACCATTACACATATATACCGTATTTGAAACAAAAAATCAGTAATGGTATACTCTGTCTCTTGGTGAGATACAGCAATTAGCAATATAATAATTCTGACGCTAAAAAAGTCATGAAGGTCCATAAATTCTTCTCTCGAAAAGATGGAAAACTAACCAAGAGGTTAGATCACCTTTAAATAAACAAGGTTTCTAGCACATAGAGTGGTACGGTTGATATACGGCTTTAATTGGTCACATAAACGAGGCTAAAGTTACTGATGATAATGGTTCCAAAACAATACTTCTATTTAAATCTTAAGCAGACGTGCTACAGTGGTCTGATTCAAGAATTTTAGTATTATAAACCAGAAATGAAATTTAAAACCCAGAAATATGGTTCTATAATCTACAATAGAACTGCTGAAATCCCTAGGACAGCAATTTAGGTCAGAATGGATATCGATTAAATTTGCTTACCTGGGTTCTATTCTAAAGATCTGGTAGGGTAAAGATCTTTTTTTATAGAAGCGGAAGAGAGATATTCAAGAGAACCAGGAGAAGAGCCCTGTAGAGAGCCCTTTGAAGAGAAGTAGTAGGGAACATAGGTCACCACACCATAAAATGATACGGCATTTAGAAAAAGGAGCACTGCGAATGCTAATGGAGGAGCTAGAATCCAAAATCTTGAAACGCTTCTTACCAAAAAAATCTTTACTTTTTTATAGATATGTTGATGACGTTCTAGCTAACTTAAACAAAGACTCGGTTATTCATTTTAAGAACATTTTTAGCAATTTTCGCAATATAATACAATTTCAATTGAGTGCGAAACCTCGATCAGGATCTCCCCTTTTCTTGTCTCCCTGACTCCCCTGATTTTGAACCCGAGGGAGACAGGTTTAATCTTTTGCTAAAGGTCCTTCAGGACCTCAGCGTAGCTCAGGCCCTCGGCCGGTTTTATTAGAACCGCCTCGGGTCGAGCTAGTCTCTGCACCATCTTTGTCTGATTCCTCGCGCTGCTGGTAGCAGATTCTGACTCCTTTTCAGCCTTGTTGGGGGTCGATGCTTTTAACGCTAGGGCTCCACTAGTATTTGGCTTCTTGTTCCTTGGCTTGAAAAAACCTGCCTCCATAAGACAAGAAGAGTCCTTCCTCTCACGCTTCCCAGTTTGGGGAGTTGGAGTTCCTCGGTTTGTTGTGTTTGGGCCCCGTTTTGCCTTGTGTTCACCTTTGACTTCTCCGCCGCATTGTGCGTGGTTTCTCTTGCTCTTTTTTTGAACACGGTGTCCAATTTCAGTCTGGATATATCCAATCCGATTTTCAGCTCTAAACGTAACATCATAAAGCTTGCTGCTCATCGCATCCAATTTTTCCACTCCTTCCTTGACTCGCAAGTCCATATTACGCTTTCCCTGGCAGCAATTCCTCATATAATATATGACGAAATCTAGCTGCTCGATATACTTTAGAGCCTCCTTGAGGTTTTTAACCGCGTAGGCTGAGTCACGAAAACCTTCCGACATTGATCCTCATCTTGATGATCCGCTACGTCCAATGGAGCTCCCAAATCCTCACAGATGCTCCGGTGTAGATTTAAAATTTTTTCTCCATAATGTTCCCACGTGTAGCTAGGGTAGTAAAAGTTCACCCCCGCAGAGCCCCGCATGCGGGGGTAAGGTCTAACTGCTCTAGGAGTCGACCTGGTGTCCTAGAGACGCCATTTGAGACACCGCTCCTTGGTGCCACTTAGTCCTCGGTATGCTTGTTCACGCTTTGACTTGGGGTTCTAAGTGTGTTCGGTCCGCGGGGTATATTTTATTTCAGCCCTACCCTCTGTTTCAAGTAAGCATTCTCCTATCCGCCACTTGGGCACGCGCCCAGTAGGGATAGGTTTAGGGTACTGTATATTTAAATGTGCCCGCCTTGCGGGCAGATTGTTTGCTTTAAAATCGACTATTTGGTCGAAAATTCATCTTTCATGGTAAAGAACTCATCTTTTTTGGTTGAAATAAATAAGCGAATTGTTAATGACTCAATTTGGATCCCGAATTTTCTTATTCCATTTATAAAATGTTCTAAGTTAATAATGAAACAAGATTAAAATGTCGGTCTTTTAATATTTTTGCCAGATCAATTTCTTGTAGAATGTGGAAAATTTGTCCAAAAAAAAAGACAAGCAAAAATCGACCAAAATCTTCTGAAATATCACATGTTTAAATGAATTGCAACATCTTACTTTTAAAAACTCTTGTTTTCAGATCAGCAATAATCATTAAAAAGTATTGAGCTCTTAATTCAAAGCGGAGAAAAATTTGGTTGTATCTCTAAAATTGAAAAAACATCAGTTCTCCTTTAAATAGGTAATACCTGATTCGAATATTTCAGCTGCGCTAAACTTATTTTCATCATCATAAAATCATGTATTTTAAGGCAAAATTTTAAAGAGGTTAATAAATTGATTATTATTTCCTTAAAAAGATCATCTAAATATATTTTTTAAATATTTATATAACAGAGTGAAGCGTGATTATTATCCCATAACTCAATTTTGATTCCTAATATGAACACTATTTACACTTTGCCACACAAAAAACACTCATCCTATTTAACAACATATATTTAGTGTTCATAAAGTTATTAAACTTAATCTAATAATGGATAAAACTACGATTTCATTAAAATTGCATTAAAATGTATTGTTATTATTACAAAAAAAATTGTTGTAATAATTTTTTTTTAATTACAATATTTCTAGAGTACACAAGACAAATCGCAGTGAAACCCGTGTACAGTAGTTCTTAATATTAGTTCTTGCAAGTTCAGTCTGTGGAATTAGAGATCCTCTAGGTAGATTTGTGTCACAACTTCCCACTGTTTTGATTGGATACGGTTAAACCGGAACCAGAAGTGATTAAAATCGCGCGATTTTCAAATCAAATTTTACAATAAACTTACAGTTTTCGAGCATAAACTGAGGAAGAATATAACATGAAATATAAAGATATAAAAACTGTATGCAATATATAAAAATATAAATATTTAGAAAAAGTAAACTATTCCATTTTCTGTATAAAAGTTCCATTTTTCTTATCTGACGATTCGGGTATTTTTATAAAAATTCGTCTTTTTAGGAGAAAATTAATATTTGTAGTTTAAAATCCATCCTTTTACTAAATAATTAAATTATTTACATGAGATATTTAATTATTTTGTTAAAAATTCGTTTTTTGGATTGAAAATTAAGTTTTTTAATTGGAAATTTAAGATTCCACTTTTTTCAAAATTTATCTTCTTTAGCTGAATATTCATGTATGTGGTTAAAATTAGTTTTTTTTGCCAAAAATTAATCTTCTTGGTTACAATATTTTCTTGAAACGTCGTTCTCTGTTTTATTGAAAATTAATTTTTCTTTAAATTATAATTTAACTATTCGATATTTGGTTGAAAAGTAATATTTTATTGTTGAAAATATCAAGTATTTGCTTAAAAATGGATGTATTTTGTCCAAAGTTAATTTTTTGGTACGAAATTATTAATGTTTATGGTTGAAAATTCATTATCTTCGGTGAAAGATTCATCATTTTTGTTAAAAATGTATTTCTTTGTTTAAAAATTGATTTATAATGTTGAAAATTTGACTTGTTTTTTTTTTAAACATTTTTTTAACTGAATGGTTAAATATTTCATGTTAGATTTCAAATTTATGTTTTGAAAATTCAACTCTTGTGTTCAAAATTCATACACATATTTATTTGAAAATGCCTCTTTTTTAGTGAAACAGTAATGTTCTTGATTAAAAATTCGCTTGTTGGTTGAAAATAATATTTCCATAACTAAACTTAGCATATCATTTTTTTGGTTAAAAAGTAATCAATCATTAGTTGAAATTTCAACTGTTAGGTGAAAAATTGATGTATTTTAAAGAAAATTTGTATTCGCGTTTGAAAATTCATCTTTTTCGTTGAAAATTCGTCTTTTTTGGGAGAAAATTAATCTTCAAGGCTGAAATTCATATTTTTTGTAAGAAATAGTACTCTTTAGTTAAAAATTTAATATTTTGGTTAAAAATTAATTTTTTCGGTGGAATATTCATCTTTTTCTTTAAATATTTATTCCCGTGACCAAAAATTTATTAATTTTTTTGAAAATTAGTCTTTTTGGTACAAAAATAATCTTCTTGGTTGGAAATTCATCTGTATGGTTAGAAACTCAACTATTTGGTTAAAAATTAATATTTTTGGGGAAAGATAAATTATTTTCGTTGAATATTCATCGTTTTAGCAGAAAATATAATTTATTGAATATTCGATTTTTTCAGAAATATTAATCTCTTTGATTGTAATTTCACCTTTTTGTTAGAAGTTGAACTATTACGTTGAAAATTCAGTTTTTGGGTTAATGATTTATAATTTTCATTAAAAATGTGTTTTTTTAGGGTAGAAAATTCATCTTTCTGGTCGAAATTGCATACATCTCGTTAAAAATTCATCTGGTTTATAAAAATTTATCTTTTTGATTTGAAGTCCAACCATTTGGTTAAAAATCTTTTTTATCCATAAGATTAATAATTTTAGTAAAAATTAATGTTTTTGGTCGAAAATTCATATTTTTAGTTAATAAATCATCTATTGTGTTCTTGGTAGAAAAATAATATTTTTGAATGAAGATTTTTCATTTTAGTATAAAATTAATTATCTTCTTTGGAAATCAATCGTCGTAACTCAAAATTTAACTATTCCCTCCTTGATGTGAAATTGATATTTTTTAGTTAACAATGAATGTTTTCTGTTTAAAAATCGTATTTTTTGGTAAAAAAATAATTTTCTTGTTTGAAAACTCACCCATTTGGTTAAAATGAATTCTTTTAATTGAAGATTTACCTATCTGATTTTT
Organism: Acraspis erinacei; assembly: GCA_035041075.1. NCBI lineage: Eukaryota > Metazoa > Arthropoda > Insecta > Hymenoptera > Cynipidae > Acraspis > Acraspis erinacei. The sequence goes on from JAWWLR010000002.1 coordinate 16,669,325, forward strand.
TGTTTGAAAGTTACCGCTTTTAGTTGAAAATTCAAATATTTTATTGAAAATTCGTCTTTTTGGTAAAAATTTGTTTTTCTTTTTAAACCGAATTAACTTTCCTCTTCCCTATTTCCATGGTAAAGCAGTCGTATATATTTCACTGGACGCATGAGGTTCGTTCTGCAAATTTAATAATAGGTGGCAGCACCAAGCCGACTACTAGACCCGCTGTCGATTACAGACGATTTTCAATATGGTGCTTGATATGGGGTTGCTCATAATTGAATAGATGAGGGTAAATAAACTTTAAACATATGTTTATTGCTCATATACGAAAGCAAATTATACATTAATTAGAAATTATAAATACAAAGGAATATATTTTGAACAATGATAAACCTAACCTCACTTTAAAAGTCACAGCTAGAAAGAAATTATGAACATTTTACGAAAGCTATGTGATGAATTTTGCTAAAAAAAAGTTTGAAAAATATATTTTGTGAGGCTTATAAGGTATAAATGGCATCTTATACTTATTCACAAAATTTCTTTGATTGAAAATCGAATCTCGTTTACAGAGGGTTTTGCTCGGCTCGGTGCTGCCACATATAACTAGTTTTGCAGAATGAACCTCATTCGACGTGAATCATCGACATATGTACTGGACTGCTGGCTTCTGCTGTAGAAAGTGGACCAGAGAATAGAAAGAGAGGACAATCCAGGAAGTATACCTGTCCTTTTCTAAGGCTGGTGATTGGTTTTACTCATCTTTCATCTGCTTTCATTAGAAAAAAGATCAACTGAGCAATCACCAATCGCTATTCTTAGAAAAGGACAGGTGGACTTTCTAGACTTTTCTTCTCTTTCTATTCCCTTGTCCACTTCCGACAGCCGTAGCCCGCGGTCCATTACTATATGTCGATGAAGTGAATGCGTATGACGCAGTAATAACAAGGATACCGATCAGCCTGTACAAAGAGTCTAGAGTTTTGACTGCGGCAACGTTGCAAGCCCAAGCTCACAAGGAAAGGGACATACGAACTGTGATTTGCTATCTCCTTTCATCCTGCGAGAAGTGTGCGAGTGAGTATTATGTTGAATGACAACTGAAAACTGAGGTTATGTTCCATAATGTTTGTTTTTGTACAGAAATAAGTTAACAAATTCTAACCTGGAAACTATGGGTGAGTAATGATGATTGAATTGTAATCATCAAATGATATAAAATGTACAGATTGAATAAGGTGACAGTATAATAGTTAAACATAGATAAACATAGTTATTCCTGACATACTTTTGTTCCAAAAGGATGTTTTATACTTTGGAACACAACACGGCATTTTTCCAGCTAGATTCTTATTTTGAAATTTTCAACGATTAACTTCATTTGACTTTTCAAAAAACGGATGTAACCTCAATGTCTGCTGTTGTGTGGTGGCTAAGCACAATTACTCACTCGCACACTTCTCGCGGGAGAAAATGAGATAACGAATCACAGTGCTCATCCCTCTCCTTATGAGCATTGGCTTACAACGCGAAAGTCTGGCAGTAAATGTACAGTTATCGCAGTTAGAACGTATGTACAGAGATCAGTCTCCTTATTATTACTCAGTGATGCGTATCTAACTTTCGAGCCTTTTATGAAGACTTCTGGTTTCGGACTAATCGCGATGCGCAGTGACAAGTCTTTGTTAGGTTATGTGAGTTTTGTCTCTTAACTCTACTTAGAGGATCTCTATACGGATCCACCTAGACTTGAACTTGAGTTCTGAGAGCACTAAAGTTTAGGGACAAGCATGCTAATCACTAGACCAAAGATGCTAGTTTAAAGCTATTAATTGTACTTGTCAGCGTCCTCCTGATGGTCCTCCTGCATGACGTGTGTATTCCTCATTATATGTTCGAAGGTAGTGTTCCTTGACTGAATTAACGAGACCCTCGTCAATTTTGCTTAGGGGTATTCCTAGAGTTGCTTCGTACTTCCTTGTTTGAGTGTATGCTACTTTTCTTGCTTCATTGTGTGCTTCTAAGTTAACTTGATGGTTACGGTCGTGTTCAACAGCATGAGCCTCCTCAAGTGCCCGAACATATTGCAAACAACGACCCACACCTAATTGCTGTAGTTCACGAAGAGGCAGAGTATACCACTTGTAATTTTTTATGTCAAATACGGGATATATGTTTAATGGTTTCCGAAACAAGCCATTCAGTATTTTAATCTGATTAAACTCTTCATATGCAAAGACGAAGTCACCCCTTTTTAAGCATGTTTTAGGTGGATGAATCTGCGGTTGACCATTGAGTTCTTTGAAGTTAGGTAAGGATAGAAGATCCTCTTCTTCTATTTCTTCGATAGGAGGAAAATGGACACCGTTGGATCGAGGAAATAAGTTCTCTAATTTAGTATATGCTGCACGATCAGGTTTTGGTTGTGAACTTATTAATTCTGTAAGAATAAACAGAATAGGTTCATTTCAATCTTTACAATGTATATAATATAAATTATATAATATCCCACTGGTTAAAAATTTGTTACAATTAGTTCGGATTTGCACTAGATTTTCCAAGAACCAAAGACTAATGATTTCGTTAAACAAACTCATGAAGTTCGTGTAGTAGAAGACAACAAAATATACTTTTTTCACGCATCTCGTGCAGAAATTTGATTTTTAAAGCTTTTGTTAAATTAAAAAAAAAAAAGAGAAAATTCTATCAGAATGATTAAGTACGGAAAAGTTTGCATAATATTTGGATAACTTAAAGTATATCTGTTTCTGTTACTGAGACTTCCGGAAACCGAAAATCAAGTTTTTACGAAGGCGTCCGGCTGTCTGTCGGTCCGGCCGTCCGTTGGAAAACAAGATAACTCTCATAAAAATGAATGGAACAAATCCCTCTTGTCCAAACCTTTTGAAAATCCCAAAAGAAAGGACGTCTTCTTCAACCAACCGTTTTGGATAAGAATTGAAGAATATAGAGCATTTTTAAAATATTTGGTGTAATTTTTTTTAGAACAAACAAATTTATTTGCGGCTATTTATAGTATTCGGAAAGTCAACAAATCTATACTAATAACTTTTTTTCGGTAAAATGAAAATTATCAACGCTATAGCATTTATACAATTTAAAAAGATCAATCAGAAATAAAAATTGTAAGCCAAAATAAGCAGGATATGAAAAAAAGTCTACAGAAGAAAAAACTGTGCTTTTTAAAAGCTTTACAAGATGATCATAATAAATTTAAAGATTTTCTGGAAATATCGAAAATTAAAATTTCGATTGTACTAAAAATAATTAAAAATTAAGAATTCCATTATTTGGTGTAACTATGCAAGATACGAAAAAAGATGAATGGAAAAATGTGTCTTGTCAAAAAAGTTCAACAAATTTGTTAATAATCACTTCTTGATCGGACGCGAGTTTTTGTTTTATTTATGAAATACTAATTTGTTAAGACCTAATAATACTAATTAATACTAATTTGTTAATTTTATTTATTAAATACTAATTTGTTGTTTTTGTTAGGATATCTAGTTTTGATTTTAATCATACAAATAACAATAAAAATAAAAATGCAAAATTTGTGAAAAAAACACAAGGTACAAAAAAAGTTGTTGGACGATAGTTGTTCACCCAAAAAAGAGATACGAATTTTTTTATAATTTATTACATTCTCATCTTTTATGACTGATAAATTATTAGAATTGTCCGAAGTTTGACACCACGAAAATCGAATTTTGAATCAACGACGCAAAATACGAAAAAAAGTCTTTAAGAGACATGATAGCTTTTGAAAAAACTACAAAATTTCTTTTAAGGATTTTCTAACAGGACTCTTCATTTTGTTTTTATTTATCGACAACAGTAGGCAGAAAATAAAAAATTCAAATGTTAGTTTCTTATTTATTTTAAGGCCTACAGAGCATTGCGGCACGTAATCTATAAATATGCTTAATTAAGTAGAAATATTAGAACACGAAGACGCATATGAAGACAGCGATCTGAAATAAATCTTTTTGCTTAAGTTTTATTCAAGCATTCCGAATGCAAAGAATAAATGTCCGAGCGCGAAGCGCGAGATAATCTTTTTTCGAGCCTTAAGCGCGCTCAAATTTGCGAAAGAAGTGAGCCGTGTGGAACGAGAATCTGCCCGCGAAGCCGACAGACTTGAAAAAAATTGCAAAGTAAATGCAATTTCCTGCGATCAATTGTGAAATTGTGTGCTTTATTTTAAAGAAAAGCTTATCATGATACCCCCGACATGTTTCATGATTAAAAAAATATCAATACAATATATCAAGAAATTCAAGCTAGGAGGAAGAAAGGATAAAAATGAGGAGGGTTTGCGATATATGAGAAGGGGTTATAAAGTTGCAGGGCATAAAGTTTGAGCTATTACTTAGCCCTATCTGCAAAGAATTAAAAAGAAGACAAATGGATTAGGGTGGTAGGGTGGACATTTTAGTGTGGATGAGTGTGCAACATGAATTTTTTATGGTGATGGACAAGCAGTAACGTGGGTAAAGAAATTAGAGGAAATAAGAGAAAGCAGGGTAACAGCGCACAGCCAAACGGTTAGTCCTATCAAAGGAAAATAACTAATAAAAATTTGTATTTCTAAAGCAGGGAGAATATATTTTTTAAGGATAGAATTAAAAAATTTGTGTACCGGAAGCGGAGACCCTCAAACCCGTAAAAGGCAGAGATTAAATATGCATACAATACATACAATTCAAGTTTTCCCTTATATTTATGTAATTAGTACAGTCAAACCTGGATTTTGTGTTTCTGGATTTAAGTTTTCTGGGAATTGACGCCGCACAGTGGGGATGGATGAGGGACGTTGCGAGAGGATATGCGGTGCTCACTCATGCGTCACAAAACAGAGAGAGAAACAAACAAAAAACAGGAGAGAGACAAAATAGTTCCGAGAATCTGGATTTAAAGTTACGCTCAGTCCCAAAATTGAGATTAAATCTAGGTTTGACTGCATTTTGAAAGTTTATCTTTTAAAGGAAACCCCAAGAAGAATTATTCAATTATAACAAAATGAATTTAATTAATCATCAATTTTAATTTAATTTTAATATTCGTGTTCGCAACATTTTTGGTGTGCGGAACCAGCCGCACAATTGAGCTAGATCTGGATCGCGAAGGCGAGTGCAAGAAATAGTGAAACTGGAAAATCAACGGCACGTTCTGTTTTTCTTTCAATGTGCGCCCCCCCCCCCCCGTTGTCCGTTGACGTATGCCGTTGTTGCTTAGAAAACATCAAAAGCTGAAGAGGTCAGAGACTCCATATTTGCTACCGGAAAACACCATCCCGGGTCTACTCCATTTCTAAAATTTTTGCAGGTTTCAATATTTTTGTGGACCCTGTCCTAACAGCTTTAATGAATTTCTAAAATTTTAGTACATTTCACTAATGGAATAATTAGTTAAAAAATTGTGAGTTCATTTTAATGAAGTTTAGTATTGAAAATGTTGACTTGCTCGTCTTTTCAATAAGCGATCTTTTCTCTCGAATCTTTAAGAACAAAATTATGTTTCTGAATATGTATCAAATGCCACGTATTATTTCCATATGTTGCTATTGTTTCAATAAGCAAGGTAATGTTGCCGAGTAATCTTGCTTCTATTATACTTTTTTCGTAATGGAGCTCATATTAAAAATTTATTATATATTTTTTAATAATGTATATATTTACCAGTAGAATGAAGGAAAATGGCTAACCCGAGGAATAGACTACCAGCGCCGAGCTTCATTTTATAATGTTTGAAGATTCTTAGTAAAGAATTTTTTGCGAGAAGTTTCCATATATATACTGGGAGGCTGTTCATACTCCACGTATCCAATTTTTATTTTTGGACGCCCCCTCTTATACACACCCCTCAAAAAAGACTCCCAAGGTGGAATATGGAGGACGCCTAGTCGCTCTCTCGCTCGATCTTATAAACTGGATTGTCGGTTCTTTAAAAAATGTGTTTTGATACCAATTTTTTATTCTATTTTGTCGTATAACTTATATGTCACTATTTAAATATTGATTCGAGAAACATACATCTTTATTGGTTCAACGTTATCTCTGCCAAGGTTTCAATTATTGTAGATACTCCACGTCGGGTTGCGATACACATATTTAAACTCCTAATTTACTAGCATACACAATAATAAATACTAATGAAGAACTGTAAATGTGTAAAAAGATACAGAGAATCTTGCCATTTTTAATGGTAAACGATTTTTAATATTAATAGAGTTCACACTAATTTATAAATACGATCTCGAATTAAAGCGTAGATTGGCACAATGGAAGTCCAAACGTCAGAATAATAATGTATGTTTTAACATCTCAAAACTAAACTTCGAAAGAAACGAGGGTACATAAAAGCCGCCAAATAATACATTCATACTAGCACTAAACGCAATTACAAAATTTTCTTGAAAATGCACATTTGGCGGGCCTGTCTTTACAAGGGACTGTTAAATAATTTCTGAAAATTTTATATAGGTACTCTCTGGGGCTAGTATGATTTAATTTTTAAAAATAAATACTTGCCATTTATGATTTGAAAATAAATTAATTTGACATTAAATTCCGTAATACAGTACACAGTATGATTTTTATGGAGTAAAGTTTTACAGTACAAGTTCGATCATGAGAAAAATAGCACACGTAGTGGGAGAACCATAATTAGTGTGCGTGCCATACGTGTCATGACATTTTAAGGGGAGTGTACACTTATCTGACGGCATTTTGGCGGACTTGGACTGTATAGGTAACTTATAGATATATCTTCTTGTGATTATACATGAGAGTAATATGATCTTTAAACCATAGTACAATATTTTTATTAAAATGATTGGATATTCACTGCACTTTTGGATTGATATTCCTACAAAAAATTTGAGATACCCACTAGTTCAGGTGTCAGATGGCGCTGTTATCAAGTTCTGAGTGGCACTGCGCAGGTGTATTGCCCATATGAAGACAGGCCCGCCAATTGTGCGTCTTCAAGTAATGCTTGTGATTGCAAATCCCGTAATTCATAATGTTATTACTATTGCAAATATTTTTTTATTGTGGGAAACAAATAATCAAAATACAAAAATCTATTAATAAAAATAAAATTCTATTCCCTAATGGTATCTGGGGAATTTTAGTGATCCTAGAAGATACTCTTGTGAAATTTCTATAACTACTTTATACTATAATTTTGTATTTAATGCTAGTATGAATGTATTATTTGGTGGCGTCTTGTACCGTCGGTTCTTTCGACGGTTAGTTTTGAGACATTTTATCATTTTTTATTTTTGACTTAGTGGCTGTAATCTAAATTGTTTGCTTCTACAAATGTATACTTTTTTAACATTGATATATGAATACTATGAGTTGTTGTGTACTTCATATTCACAAATCATAGTAAGTTTTGTATTATATGCCTTGCTCAAATGCAATGTTATAATCCTTTGTTGCCTCCTTGGTCATAATTAAATATTCCTTCTTTTGTATTGATCATAATGTAGTTTCGGAATTTTAACCTACTTGTATTTTTTCTTCAAAATCAAAATGCATGTGCGTACACGGAGTAATCGATTGCTGTTAGGTAATACCTCTTTATTCGTTTAAATAATTTTTGGTACGATGCACAGTGGTCCAAAATACCGAAAAATCGGACAAAACCTCGAGAATCGACATTTAGCGATGGAGATGAAATACACTGTATTGTGTATAGGGTGCGTCTCTGTCGAGAAATTTTGAAGGGCAGATGCTCACGATCATTAGTTTCGAGCAGGTAGTCCCCCAAAGTCGAATGTTCCACCGAACCCGCTCAGCGCAGGTGCGTAGTCTCGCGCGTCCATGTGATAAGTAATCATCTAAAATACGCAGTGAAAAGTGTCTAATCATACCAGGACCCCATGGATTTTGTTCGTTAAGGTATGTAGAATATTTTTGTACAAATTTGAAGTGAAGAGAAATATATGCGTGTTTAAGATAAGTCGAAATGCTTGCGGTCATTTGTCTGTTTCGCGCGATAAAATAATTTCACATTCAGTGGAGGATTAGTTCTAAGAATCTCCGTGAATCGCTTAGGTTCTTACTGCGTTGTACGCGGAAAAGTGTCCCCAATAATATGCAGTTGGAATCAGCTGCCGATAGGTGCCTATTCGCATTTGGGAATGATTTTTGTGAGTCGCGCTATGCGCAGTTCGCCGGCTACGTACATAATTAATAATTAATATTAATTATTACTTCTTTGCATTAATTGTATTAATTAATTTCAGAACAAAAGAAAATGGAGGTGTCGTGGACGACACGCGAAGCAATAAAGACGGCGATAATGAAGCGATTTTTTCTAGCGATGACAATTACATTAAGATTTAATTTGACACTTTGTAAGATAGTAAATTGATAGTTATGTGTTAATTAATAAACCATGAGGTGATTTGACTATATTTTGTACTTCCCTTGCGTGCTACTTCCCTTATTTCACGAGTTAACTCCGAAACGTAAACTATTTACAAAATTATGCCGCCATCTTGAGACCGCCATTTTGAAGTTAGAAAAACAAAAATCATTTTTGAATACAGCGACCCCGAAAACGTAAATAACAGTTATTTTTCACTCGAAAGTCTATTTTTTATGTAAGTAGGCCACTATTTTGAAGCCGGCCTTTTGAATTTTGAAAAACAAATATCATCTTTTAATTCAGCGATCCTGAAAACTTTCGGGTATATACATTTCGGAATGATTATTATACGTTTAAGGGTTTTTCCGAAAATTCGGAATTTTCGACCACTGTGCGATGACAGTTGTTTTCGCATCACCTTTGAGGTAGAGTATTAGGTTCGTTTCTTAGTGGTGTCCCCATGATGCATTAGAAAATGAAAGTATTTTCTTCATTAATCTCATGCCCGCCTCACTATCGAGAATTGGCGAGGAGGAAGGCAGAGAAGTCACCACAGCTCTTCATAAACCTTGGGAGGGAGAAAAACCTGAATCGTCAACTGGTGAAGTGTTTTTTCGGCAAATCGCACGTCGCGCGAACTTTTCACAAGAACATTCCAATCATATAAGCTACATAAGTGATTATCATAATCACATCAACGGAAACCTTCATTATTTATCTTTCATTATCCGTTGTCAAAAAATTATTATGTTTAGCACACTATTATGAATTATTGTATAAAGATGAAGAATCATAATTCGTGAGAGTTTTCTCTGTGTATAAGCTATAGGGGACGTGAAATTTAATGATAGTACTCCCTGCCGGTTTGCCCTCATATTTGGCGGCGAGACCCGACCGGGCCTACTGATTAATATTAAGAGTAAACTTTTAAAATGAAACGTTACAACCACTTGGCCCAAACTTCCAACTCTTTTACAAACAGTATGGGTCCACGATACGACTCAAAAGCCTCTCAATTCCACATGTACGTTCTTCAACTTTTTTAACAGCTGGACGGATACTGATGATGACAATGCAATAATGACACTCGGTCCTTTCCTTCTAGATCGAAACTTAGTTGACTCACTTGTTGATACAGTATTAGATTGAATAAACACAATGTCTTCTATTTTATATTTTATGGTAGTATTACAATTCTTATAGTAAGGATCATTTGCTTTCTTTTCAAGTTACAAATGGCCTAAGATGATCAGTGCTAATAACCTCAAACGTTTGTTTTTCTGGAGGAATAGGATGGCATTCCCTGGCTTGCTTTCCTACCATGATTTTTGCTTAAAAAGTTTTGGGCAACATAGAATGTTCATTTTTACGTAAGTAAATTACTCTTAATTCTTGCTACCGTTTTCATAAATTTCAAAATGACTGTACAAATCGGCATACTTAATTGATAGCGCTTTACGCCTGGATGTAAACCATCTATTATCACGTAATCGTTACATTCGGCTTTCTCGGTTCGAGTACGTTCGTGTTTGACTGTTTATAGAATTTTTATTTTCTTGACTAACTTTGTATCAAATTTCTGGAACATCAATATCTCATCTTCGCACATTGAAACATTTATAATCGGAGCTGGTTCATAAAAATCATTAGCCTCTTTTACAGGTGCTCTAGATAATTCATTTACGTGTTGCATATTTTCCCCTCTGCGATGGTCTATATCAAAACCGAAATCAGCGAGAGAGCTGGGACAATAACGAATAATTTGTGGGTTAGTTGTTTTTGAGTTGTTAATATATACCAATGCCTGGCAGTTCGTAAAAATGTCAAAATGAATATGAATTAACAAAGATCTTAGTCGAGTCTTTGCTCACACTACAGCCAACAACACTTTACCAGAATGCTATGATTTTTCCGTTCCTGATGTTTCTCTACTAATTGTGTAAATTAATTTATGTTTCTCCTCCCCCCCCCCATCCGTTTCGGTTGAAATATCGTCGCTCCTAAGGGGCTATCCATATAAAACATTGACAATTTTTCTCCACTTTTTTACCCCACTCCCTCCATGGACAGCCGTGAAATATAGACCCCCACCCCTACCAGAACTTTGCCCACGTCTACATATGTGATGAAAATATAGATATTATTAATCTTCAAAAACAAGGAGTCCAAAAGGAGCGATGAATTGGCTGAAAAAATTCGGATTCGCTTGGGAAAGTGAGCTTAAACGTGATTTGAATTTTAAACCGAAAGGCGTAAAAATATTCTTAGTTTTACATGTTCTCAAGTCTACTCTTTCTCAGGTCTACGCTTTCCATACATTTTCCCTTATCATCAATGATTGACTGGTTAGTTAGCCAATCAGTAATACTAATTATTGATCCAAAAATACCTGCGTACTTCTCATTTTCTACCACGAATGATGCGAGACAATTCTCGTTTATCTCATCGTCATCAGCCAGAAAACTTCAACGAGTTCACCTTCTTGAATCAAGTTTAAATATTCGTATTCGCGTAGCTTAAGAATCGAGGTAGGCGTCGTTTTGGAACTAGACGAACTTTCGTGCGCTTCGTGCTTCTGTGAGGTTTGATGAATAATTTTGTGCGAGATATCGAGAAACAAACTATGCCATCCTTTGCATAATCGAAAAAAAATACCCGTGTTTTTTCTTTTGTTGATTAC
>JAWWLR010000002.1:16758951-16769323 GCA_035041075.1 Acraspis erinacei
CAAAGCTTTATATGGAAGTTGTGGGTATTTATCTTTCAGAAATACCCAAAACTGAGAAACTGTGCGAGTTGAGTATTCAGCTTTCATTCGCAAGTTGACACTAAAATCAAACAATTAATGTTGCACAGTTGTTTCAATTTGAGCATTTTGAACAACAACTGCGTTGAAAGGGCTGAATACCCACTCATTTTCGTACTCCCGAAGAGGGGGATAATACTCTCGGATTAATACTTTCATTTCATTTAAGAGCGTTGTAAACAAATCAATAGTATATGCATCTGGGGCACAGATTGCAGAATGAGCTTTCAGTAGAGGAAATGCATCAAATTAATGCATTCTTAGTTGATGAACCCAATAATCAATTTTTAACAAGAAGCCTTCCATTTCGTATCTGCTAAATAGCTCATTTTGCAAACCGACGTCTGTTTATCAAATTCATGCGCAAGAGGACTGTTGTCATTACATAGTAACAAATGAACTGCGTCTTTTAATAACACTAATCTATTGAGAACTTTGGCCCAGGACAGCCACCTTACTTCTGTATGATACAGAATGTATACATAATCTGCTCCCAATTCCAAGCACCGTTCTTCGAATAAACGAGACTTTAAAGAAGATTTTTTTATTTAGTTTAAAATACTAACACCGTTCTCCATCACAGACTTCAAATCACCTGATAGAGGTTTCACAACCAGTGCATATCTATAAATCATACAATGTGTCCATTTCGCATTTGGCGCTATCTCTAAAATTCGTTTGACAAACCCCAAATTCTTTCCTGTCATCGCAGCGACTCCGTCTGTGCAAAAGACAACACATTTGTTTCAATCGAAGTCGAAGGAAGCAACTTTTTGCATCATGGCATCGAAAAGGCATTCTCCTGTATTTGTTGCCGGCAACGCCAAACAAAACAACATCCTCTTCTCTATACCCTCCTCACCCACGTATTTCACGAAGCCCAGGAGCTGAGCAGCATTGGAGACATCAACTGATGCGTCAAATTGCAGAGAGAAAAATGGTCTTTTACTCAAAGAAACTTTCAATTATTTTTTGACATCAGTTGATATCTCTGCGATTCTTTGGTGAACCCTGTTGTTCGAATGAGGCATTTGTGCAATTTTTGTAGCTGCATCTTGGCTCAAGCTTTCGCGAACATCGGCCACTATGATTAGCATGACTGTCGTTTTTATCAGAGTATGAGGCCTAGAATTTCTGGCAATTCTTAGTGCCGAATAAAATGAGGCAGTTAACAATTTCATGTTGTCAGAAGAGTCGGAGGTATCCATTGCATTGCTTGATAAATGCTTACCCTCCTGAAGGAGCCGAGCTTCCAATTTCCCTTGAAAGTAGTGCACCGGCTTATCTGCATCTTCCCGGTGTGTTGTCCAAATGTCTCTTCAATCTCGAAGGTGCCTTCGAGGATGGAGACAATTTTACGAAACACCAAACGCACTGAGGCTGGTTTTCCTCCAGTCGGAAACCGTATGTCAGGTAGGCATTCATGTCGCTTTTCAGCAGGAACAACACTCACATAATTTCAAATATCAAATTGAAGTTTTCCACGTTCACTTGTAAAATTACAGCCACTTATGCAATGTTTTGTCCGAAAATTATTTAGCTATTTCTCAGAGAACTGAGAGCAGAAAGACAGATCCGTCGGTCATGAGGAGGCCATATTTAAAGAAAGATTTCATCCGGCTCGATTCAGGCAGGTTCTTCCCTTGAAGTCGCAGAATCTTGTCGGGGACAAATTATGTTGCCTTTAAAAGGAAAGTAGCCCATACGTATTTTACAATTCGTAATAAATATGTTCCTAATTCTATACTGTTTCTAAATTTTTTGGTAGATTACTCAAGAAAGCAATCAAGTCTATTAAAAGAAAGCTATAAATATGTCCATGGGGTTAAATATAATAGAGTTGAAAGTATAAATTAAGGATTTCTTCAAGAACAAAGCAACAAATTGAAATACGCATAACTTCTAGTGTACAGTGTAAAATAGTTTTGTAAAATACATGAAACCTATAGTGATGAAGTTTATTTAAAAGTCCCTTAAAATATATAGTTATTTAATGTTTACCCTAATTTGCTTACAGATAAGATATTTTCAAATTTTACAACTGTTTGGTTATATATCTACACACATTTCTGAAATGCTTAATAACTTCAAAGGTAATTAACATTTTTGAATATTGTTCGGCTTATTGTAAAGGCTATTTTAAAATGAGCCCACAACCATTAAAAAATGTTGATTATTTTGAAAATTATTAAACATTTAACAGAACATTGATGAAATGAAAATATAGGACAATATTCATCAGCGAATTTTAATAGGCAGCGTAAAATTTGCTGGATTATGACGAGAACATTCAAGAAGATAGAAAAAAGTCAGTTAATAACATCAAAAGTTATTGCTGTTTTGTTACGCTGAAAGTGGCCAAACAATGGCTTTTAGCCGACAAATGAAGCTAAAGGTAGTAATTTTTGGTTTATTTTCAATTTGAAAAAAAAGAACCAATACTATGTATACTATTCCTAATCAATCTTTTGAGGCTATATACAAATTTGCATTTTATGTTAAATGTTATGTTATTACAGAACTCGAAAAAAGAGGATTTTAATTATTTTTTTATCTTCGTGTAAACGAGTAAAGCACAACAGAAATGAATAGGAATTGACGCACGGGCACAAATATCACAAAAATAAATTATTGACTTTTTATATTTTATAATTATATAAGCAATTGCTTATATAATTTGTTAACGACAATTACTAGTACTATTGCCTAATAACATTTTCAATGTGAAATAACATTGCATTGTATTTAAAGTTGATTTTTTATGAAAAGAAAATGTTTAATCCTATAAAGGTTCCATAAATGTATTTTTGTTTAAAAAATTTGTTTAGAATAGTGGAATTTTTGCAGTAATAATTTATTTTTATTTTATTTGTGTCTTTGCATAAGTTTCTATTGATTTCTATTTTAGTTTACTGGTTAAAATGAAAATAAAAAATAATGCAATGGAAAATCCTATTTTTTACAATTGTTTAATAATAAAGCATTTAACACAAAATTCAAATTGAAATTCGCTCTCAAGAGATTGATGGGTAATTTTATGCAGGGCTTTTGTCTTTTTAAATTTTAAAATCAACCAAAAATTATGACCTCTACTCTAATTTGTCCTATTAAAATTGGCTAATGAATGTTTTACTAAATTTTCCATTTTTCTCGATCGGCTCTAATTCTCTTACAATGGGTAGGTCGAGCGCGGCAATCCAGTACGCCCGCACCACAGGTGTCAAGAGTCCCCCCTTGGGTTTAAGTATCATGAAAAAATTTGAGGGTGGCGGCCCTACCGCTCCCTAGAAAGAGCGAAAAAAGTTTGGGAATCGCTGGAGTACGGGATACAGCTGTTAAGCTGGTGTAGTAGTGATGAAATGCAGCGCGCGCTCAAGTGGTATGACGACTTCCTATCCGGGAAGCTAACTGAGGGCTAGTGGTGGGTGAAAGTAGTCGTATCCTTCCCTGGAGGGTCCGCAATGTAGCCTATATGAGAAATCTGCCACTGGTTCAAGTGTTAATTGAACAGCTAACATAATAATTAATTTGCTACCTATAATTTTGTTTGCAGAATTGTTCATCAAACGTCTTTTAACATGTTGCGGGAAGTTTCCTGACCTTGAAATTCCAAGTCAACTTTACAAAGCTGCAGAAAATTCACCTAACTTAGGTCGAAAGTATGGCATTGCAAATGTGGGATTAGATGACAGTCACCAGTTCGTAATCGGAATAGCCCAATATAAGAATATGTTTACCTCCAATTTGATTCCATTCGTCTCTCAAGACAAAAAACACGAAAAAATTAAATTACCCATAAAAGACCATGATGATATCTCTGAGGTTGTACGAGTATTTCCGGAGGACAATTATCCGTACTTCAAGAAAATCAAGTCCAAAAACATTCGTCAAGCCCGATTTTATGACCCACTTTCTAGTGCGAACACAAGTCCCATTAGTGGGACCACTAAAAAAGAAGCACCATTGAATTTAATGTGCCGGTGCTAATGAGTTCCGCATTACTGATCAAATGATTTATGTAAATAAAATAATGAATTTTTCTTCAATTACGATAATTCGAATCTGTACATGGAAAATACAATACTCCAGGTTGAATAGAGACAATTAATAGCGCTTTCGAAAATGGTCAAAAGCATCTATTAGATCTGCAGCATGTGAGATAAAAGCATTTTTTTCCAAAGCAAAATTTTTGAACATGAACAATCTTATTGTTGAACAATCTTATTGTTTAAAAAATTGCAAAGCTGTATAAAATTAATATGAAAACCCAGCTAAAAATGTATGGACCAGGACATGTCCAGGATTCTCCGAGATTTCTGTATACGAATGTATACAAATTAGATAAATGAATGTTTTATAATCTTCTAAATTTTAAACAACTTAAGATTCAGTTTGAAATCTGTACAAAAAGCACTAAAATACATTTCTAAACAAAGCAACAGGCATACTAAAATTTTGTCAAATTTGAGTTATGTAATACGGTCACTGAACAGATACAGAGAATCTGCCAACAATATTAACAAATTCTCAAAACTTTGAAGAAGTGTAAATATCTGTAATGTATGGTAGTCAGTTTTCTAGAAATTAGTTCCCACCTAAATATTTATATAAATTAAACACGTAAGAATAGCAAAATATCAATAATTGTGTAAAGATTAATTTTAAAATACTTTTTTGAATTTTTTGACATTGTATAATTTACACTTTTAATCAGTAGTTACTTTTTGTAATTATTAATTCAGTAAACAAATTGTATGTGAATTAATGTTATAGAAAAATAAATTAACATTTACTAATCCTCTATCTTCGCTTCGGATATTCTAATAAACTGTGTTTCTCTTTAGTAAATAAGTAATAAGTGTTCTCTAACTTGAAAAAGAATTAGGCATATTCTAAGGACTTGTTTAGAATGTCTCTGATTAGTGCAGCTCTGATTGTTGTGTTTGCTTTTCATAAAAAAATCCGTCTGCAAACGGTAGGCAATAGTTTGTAAGTTTGAGTTGTCTTATTCTAATGACCGAAAGCTACATGTTAGTTATAAAATATTTTTACAAAAATATCATAATAATAAATCTTTATTGAGCTCGCAAAAAAAGTGGCTAGTTTTCCTATCCTTACTAATTGCAGTGATAAAATTGCATCGGATGAAGCGGGATAGGAAATGGTATGATGGGATAGGATTAAATGGAATGGGATGAAGTGATGTGGAACGGGATAGAATGGGATAAGGTAAGTTGAACTCCAGAAGCAAAAAATTTATAATATTACTTCGTATGTTTAGTAGCAATTTATTGCTCTCTCATTGGAAACAAATTTCGTGAGTCGAAAATAAAAGAAAACCATGCCTTTGGTCCTTTTCCAATTAACTTTAATGAAATGGAATGGAAGTTTCTAATATATCCCGACCCTAATGTTGTCTTCAGAGACAAATTATTTGAACCAAGTATTCTACTCGGTACACTCAGAAATTACAATAGAGGTGCTGGTTCGTTTAGTTAATACTCCAAATGTGACAAAAGTTATTAACAGAGCGACCATTAATTACCCATAATTAACCTGAAAAACAGTGTTACAGAACAAATCTATATCGAAATATCGGAGTTTCGAAAGCATCGCAGAATTCTGCGCGAGCGTCAACAATAGCTTAAAAATTGTAGTTGATCGTTTTACTGGCTTTTAGGAACAATGCAGGGGGAAAACTCATTGATTTTCGTACAACTAATAATTATTAAACGATAGAAAGCAAAAGCGGGTGGCCTTGAAGATTCGCGGAAGTCCTCGTGTTCTAGGACCCAAAGCGAAATATAATCCCAGAAAATTACTCAAAGTGGAACGAGGATCCACGAGGATAATACGCTTCCCTTTAATGAAGTAGACCATATATGCACCAGTAATCTTTATGAGGAAAGAAGTCTTCTACCATTCCATAAGAGCGCTTTTAAGGCTACGATATGGTACCAGAAGCCAGCCTAATCAAGACTCCAGGATGGAATGCGAATCAGTTATAAATGTTTCATAGCGGATTTGGTTATGTGCACTGGTGTGCTCCAAAAGCACTATGACCTACTCCGAAGCAGGTTGATGTGAGAAGGACGAAATAGGAAGGAGCACGTTGGATCACTTTTGGAGTACAGCAGTGCAGATAACCTAATTCGTTATCAGGCACCAACACCTGATTCGCTTCGCAATTCGGTGCTATAACCTAAAGGTCCCTATTAAACAATATGAGAAGACTTCCTTCATAATAAACATTACTGGTGCAGACCAAGGTATCATTCCAAGGTGACTAAATTATTCCAAAAACCTAAGGACGAGGATCCGAAGGCTTCCCTAGCGCTGGAGGCATCCAAGGTTACCAAAAAGGTCCCGCAGTATGGAAGACAGAAAGCGGATATTCGGGATACAGATTTAATTCGAGAATCTTGATTCTTAAGCAATGGTATCAGCAAGCGAATCTCAGTTTTCTGGACGCAACAGAGTTCCAAAATCCCTCGTTGTCCCTCGACGATTGATGGTCAAAAAATGATCAGAAACAAGAAAGAAAATGCCTAGCGATGATTTAGTCCTAAAACTTTAAATGTTTCCCGAAATATTCCCTGAAAGTATCGCGCCACGTTACAGAGAAGATCAGTTTTCGCATGATGAATAGAATCAGAGAATAATTTTTATGGCTAAAATCTGGCCTCGTTTCAAACTTGATTAATTTTAGTAGAAATCTTTTTGTATTTATTAAAAATGCAACAATATTTTTGAAATAAATCTCTTTTTGGTCAGGGTTTTACTATTTGCTTGAAAATTGTTGTTTCTTCTTGTTTCGTTGAAGATTAATCATTGCAACTAAAAATGAAACTATTTGATTTGTGTTTAAAAACTCTATTTTAGTTAAAATTTCAACTATTTTGTGGCGAATTCAACAGTTTGGTTAAAATAGATAGAATAGTTCAGACCAGGAGTGCTGTTATATTCTTTTTTCCTAAGAAAAAACTGCATCGTTTTAATATGATCAGAATATTTTTTGATGCATCCAAAAATATCGGTCATATTCATAAAGTATTAGAAATAGCTATTTTCGGGGATGCCTAAAATCATCTTTCGCGTTGCAAAAATTTTTATACAGGTAACTATCCTCTAGAGAACACAAGATAAATTGTTAAAAACGCGAATTGTTTTAAAGCCCTATTCAATACATAATTAATTTTATATGAACGTCAATCAATATTATTGGATGGAGAAAAATGATTTAAATAGATTTTAGGCCATTTTCAATGTTTTGATATATGCTTTCAATCTCGACATGCCTAATATTAAATGATTCTATTTCCATTTTGTCCTTTTACAAAATAAACTAATAATAAATATGTTATAAATAATAAACAACTGCCTGATTAAAAAAAAATTGAAATTGTAATAGACCTTACCAATTGAATTATTTTTAGTGAAACTGATATCGGAAGCCAAAAAGCTTAAAGGCTTATTCTTTATTCCAAGTATTTTAAATCAAGCGAAATTTAAAACTGGTAAACTGCAAGTGATAATTAACGGAGCATAGTACTTAAAACGTCAAGTAAATTGATTTTCAAACTATTACGTGTCTAATATTTTTATTAGTTTGTTGTACATTTTCGAAGATTTAAAAGGAATTTCAAGGAATTTCCCATATAAACCATTCATTTCTTTTAAACCGTTGCGCTTCAAAGCTTTATGTATAACAAATCGAACCTACTTAAAGAAATGGGTATATTAGATTCGAAGGAATAAAGTTTATTTATTCTGAAACATTTTTACTTTATTATTTTTCCTATATTACAGCCTTCTCTTGGAAATAAAATAACTAAAACTAATTAGGCGCTTCGCTATTTTTAATTCGTAAATTATAATTGAAAGGTCAAGATTACAAACTATCACTTTCTGTTAGCACACTAATCTCAAAATAAAAAAAATAAAAAGCATAACTACAATCCAGCTTTATGTGGCGAATAGATTGTATACTTGTAACATAAAAACAATATTAGATTAATTATATTAAATTATTAGCTTGGTCAGTATTACCTTAAATGTCTTTGACATAGGTGAATGGGTACCCAAAGGAGTTTCTTTGATTTCTTTTGGACTCATTTCTTCAATCTGGCCGCTGTGCATGTTTATTTTTGCACGTTTTTCCAAGCCCGTTCTTCTTGTTGTATACATTCCACGAAGTAGTTTTTTACATTTTACAATTTCAACTATTGCAAAGATGTAACCATCGGATGTTGATAATACAATTTGTTCTTCGGTTGGAATCGACAGAAGGGTCTTGGGGTTTCCTCTCAAATAAATTGGTTTATCTTGAGGAAAAGTATATGTTCGAATCTGGAATAGCTGGTTAGGATTCGTCTTGGGAATGAGCCGAACAAACCTATGCTCTGCAAGTGTATATCCTAGTATGCATAAAGACGAATCCTTGGCAGGAGGACACTTGCACCTGGCACGAAGAAAGCTCTGCGGCTCGGTATGAGGAGACCTGGACCGGATACGAAGAGAGCTTTGAGGCTCGGCTGGAGGAAGAGATCTTGTAGAAGAATGATTTCTGTCGGGAGAATTAGAAGGTCCAGAACGAGCAACATAGGGAATAGGGGCGCCATTAGGCAAGCAGTCAAATTGTGAACTTAACACTGCAACAAGAAACAGAAAATAACATTTTTATTTTGTACAACATGTGCTATCGGAAGTGTGCACCGCCGAAGTGGCAAGAATTAACATTTAAGGCATGAAGCGATACATGCAGTAGCATATAGAAAACAATAGGAAGTTGAAATAGAGTGAAACTCTGATATTTTGGTGGTTTTAGGGCTAGAGAAGGTGGGCAATTAACCAGAGAGGGTGCCATTTCCGATGAAAACATTTTTGGTTTGTTCACGTTTGAGTGATCGCCGCACAGCCAGCGCAACTCCTTTTAATTCTACTTGCATCACGGCGTCATTTCTCTGAAGAACTATATCAGGAGGCTCTATCTCAGAGTTTCACTTTAATAATAAAATTAGAACTGTTTAGAATGTTTAAAAGAGTTTTTACAAATGTTTCAACAAAAATAAATCAAATGAAACACGTGGTACACGCTTAATAATGATTACCATATTAAACCGCTCTGAAAAACTAAAAATGTGCTATGTTATGCTAAGTTAATTTTTCATAATAATTGTACCTGACAAACACTTCTGTTTTTAGATGTCCATTCCGTGTAAATTTATTACTCTACAGAGAAAGATAAGTGATTCCCCCCAAGAAATGTATGTGTTCAAAAAGGCTAAATAATTTAATTTGTGTCTATTAATTATTTATAAAAATCTAAATTGTTGCCGTTTACTTTTTGACTGAATTTAATTGATTAATTCGCATAAGATAATTACGAAGTCGAAGTATGAATTCATTGAAACACCGAAAATGCAGCAAACGTCAGTTTTCTTTATTAATTTATTTATAACAATTATATTTACTATTCCTATTGATTTTTTAAGAAATGTGAAAGAATAATAGAGCTTAGAACATTTCAATAGAACATGGCAATAGAACAAATAATTTTTTTACAGAATTTGTTAATAAAATTGATTAATAACTTTCACTTTTCAATTTTAATGACAACGTATCGTTGAAACAATAAACTCAAGCAATTGTGTATCCTGAATATACTTTCAAAAGAAATATTACTTAATGTCAATTATTTATTAATAAAATTTTCTTAACACAATGAACTTTATAAGCTAACCTTTTTCTTCTTCTTTATTATATCGCTGTGTATAGAATTCGAGGAACTTGAACTATAAAATCAATTTTGTCTAGAAGCTAAAATATGAAAATCAAAAAGTAGACACTTTTCACTGTTTGAATTAATATAAAAATAAAGTAAACAGAAAAATACAAAATTCACTCGCAACTTTTTATAGAAAATGTGGGCCTGAATTTTTAGGAAAAATGCTAAAATCGCCGTATTATTGCGTTATAAATTTCGACACGATAACGAGACAGTGTCGTATCGAACGGCACAAATTTTCATTTGTGTATATTTAAACAAAATAATTAAAATAATACATATATTATATTATTATGTTCACCAATATAACTGAAGAAAACAGCCGAAGATAAGACAATCATATCAGCAATCATCATTGTTTCGAATTTGACCGAAAACTGATTACAATTTAATTATGAATAACTTTATAACCAGTGCAACTTCTATACATTGTAGAGAGTTTTTAAAACATATATGTAATACGTATATCGTATTATCTTTATCTCAGTTTGTAGACGTCAATCTTGT
>JAWWLR010000002.1:16783399-16795466 GCA_035041075.1 Acraspis erinacei
ATCGTTTGCGCGCGCAACCCACGGTATCATCCACTCCTCTTTTCACACGGACATAGCCCTGTCCAAGTATTGGAGTGAATGCGGTTTCAAATCTGGGCACACTGCCTCTCCAATCTCCTAGGATGAGATCCGCAGGACCGTCAAACGGCGAAGTTCTCATTAAAATTTTTTATAATCTCCCTCTCCCCCCATTTAATTGGTACAAGATTTATTTTTGCAGCAGTTTTTATTTTTCTTGGATTTTTTCTTTAAAGATACCCGGGATTCATCAGTATCAAGGTCAATTTACATATCGTCTCTCATCGGGTCATATTCTCCGTATTGTCCTAATTCTTCTTCAGAATTCGATTTTCTCAACTGCTTCTGTTGTTGTTTCCTCTTGTTCTTTTTTATTTTTATTTGCAGTTTAAACCTCATTTCTTCGTTTATTTGAACCCTACTTCCTTTAGCGTACGTGTGATAATTTTTGGCTTGATTTGACCCCTCTTCAGAGTATGTGTCATTTGTTCTCTCGTAACTTTTTTCTCTTTGGTCGTTTCTTCTCTGCCTAACGAAATTTGAACTAGATCGACTATGTTTTGAAACGTATAAGCTGGTATCTGGCTAAACTATAACTTATTGTATCACTTGCTGGAGATAAGCGTTATTTCTTGTTTCTAAATCAACTTCCTGAAATTAAATTGGGTTTTCTGGTCTATCTCGTCGTTCAGTGTTGTCCAGTCACGTGGTTTACGTGTATGACATTTAAAAAATAATTCGAATTTATTTTTTAACAACTATCTAAGTTGTTTAAATCTTTGTTCTGGACACAAAATAGTCCTTCAACATTTTTATACAATTTTTTGGCTATTCCTTCCCCTTTATTTCATAACGCTTAATCGCTTTCAACACATGTTAGACATTTTCAAAACTTTTCTTCTGACTATTAGAATTCTATCTTGTTTTTTCCTTCCACATCTTTATTTATTGCCTAAACCGGATGGAGTTCTCTCCTAAAATTTAAAAATGGTGATGCGAATGCTGTCAAGGAATACATACTTGTATTTAATGCAAATTTTAAATCATCTAAGTTTTCATACCATAATTTTTTATCTTTTCCTAAATATGCTTTAACTAAAGTTTTTATTGCTCTATTAAATCGTTTAGTCGGTCCTGCTTGTTCATGATATTTAGGAGTTTTTAAGTGGCTACTGCCAAATATTTTAGATAAATCAACAACTGATTTGTATAAATATTCTTTTCCCTTATCTGTAATTAAATTTTAAAAAAAATTTTTTTAACATGTATTTCAATTTTCAACCGACGAAGATTTTGCAGTCAATGAAACAAAAAAACTAATTTTCTACAAATTTTCAATCAGAAAGCACAGTCTTTTAATAAAATCTTTAATTCAAAAAATTAAAGTTCTAACCAAAGAGATGAATTTTCAAAGAAAACTAGGAATACAAGGAACACATGGAATACGCAAGGAAAATATAATGCTCTAATCCTTGTTGCAGAGTTGAGTTCAGAATCCAACCGTTTACCTAATGACGCCCCTAGTCCGAGCGTTCCTCGTTCCCGACCTCCTATTTCACCCGGAAGACATCCTTCTCCTGCAAGGCCTCTTTCTCCAGCCGAGCCTGAAAGCTCTCTTCGTGCCCGGTCCAGGTCTCCTCATGGCGAGCCGCAGAGCCTTCTTCCTACCAGGTTTAATTCTCCTTCTGCCAGGCATTCTTCTTCACACATACTTGGATTTACACTGGCAGAACATAAGTTTGTTCGGCTCATTCCCAAGACAAATCCAAACCGGTTATTCCAGATTCAAAGGTACACTTTTCCTCAAGATAAACCAATTCATTTGAGAGGAAACAATAAGGTCTTTCAGTCCATGCCAACCGAAGATCAAATTGTATTATCAACGTCCGATGGTGACATCTTCGCAATAGTGGAACGTGTGCACTCTAGAAAAGTACTTCGTGGAATATATACAACAGTAACTGGCTTTGATAAACGTGTAAAAATAAACATGTACAGCGGCAGGATTGAAGAAATGAGTCAAGAAGAAATCAAGGAAACTCCATTGAGCACGCATGCACCTATGTCAAAGGTATTTAAGGTAATCCAGATACCAATGGACACTAATAGTGCAATTGAATAATATTAAACTAGAGCCTGATATTGTTTTATGTTACAAGTAACTGAAAATCTTTTTCTTGTAAAGTTATAATCCCGATATTTTGTATACATTGTTATCGAAAACTCGACTGGTTGCAACACTGCATGAATATTACTTTTAGTAGCTGTATTTTCCTTCATTGTTTCAATAAAAATAAATGTTTAACTATCTTACGTCACAAGTTCTGAATACTTATGTAAACAAAGTGTTTTCTCGTGGCTTTTCCAACACGAAAAACTGCGTAATAATTTAGAAGAGCGAATGCGAATGCGGCTAATTTATATACAAGCCTAAAACATATTCAAGACCAGCCAGTCGCTACAACTTTATTGAAATTCATAAAATTTCTGTTTCGTTCACTTCAAGAAAATGAGGACCTTCATTTATGGTCTATTCTTCGTTTTAGTAGCCTTTCCTAAACCTATTGGTGAGTATAATAATATACCCATTATATAAAGCTTTATAGTACAAATATATACTAGTAGCCTTGTGCGCGCTACCGCGCGAGCCTATTGGTTTTTTACATTGTATTTTAAGACAAGAATTTTTTATTCTAAATTTAAGAAACTTTTCAGCATGCGTATCAAGTAATATAACACACTCTCCCTCAGTACTTAATTGCCAATGTTTAAAATAATTAAATTACAGGCGGATGTGGCTACCACCGGTCAATTACCAACAGTCAGTCAGTTGCCATGAGTCGTTAAACAGTTATACTGCCGTCCCAAATTCAAAAGTCGTATCTGCAGTTTGAATACGTCACTTTTCACTTTACAAAACTTACGATAAAAGTCATAAACACATTCTTTGTGATAGATGTTTGTCATACTGCACGTCATACATCGTGCTTCAAAATTCTTGTTCATAAATCTAATCGGCAAGAAAGGCATTTATGATTTTTTTCTAAAGTTTTTTAAAGTGACAAGTGACTTATCCAAACAGCAGATACGACTTTTGAATTTGGGATGGCAGTATAGATCAGGTACCATCACCCGGCAAGGTAGAAACCTACACTACCATTAGTCGGTAAACTTGCAACCTACATTACCGCTAGACGGCAATTTTGAAATTTGTACCGCCATTAATCGGCAAGATGTTACCTGCGTTACCATCAGTTGTTAAGGTAGGCATCTGTCATGAATATATTTCTCGGTCGATAATTTTGGTCCCTTCCTGAGCGACTTAGCCCTTCAATATATTATGAAAGTTGTCAACTTTAGTTCGTCATGGGTTTGTTATTGATTCATGGTTGTATTAACTTTAGTTTGCAATTGATTCATCGTTGGTTCAACATCGATTTAACGTTGCTTCTAAGTTAAACGCACATTCAGTGGGGGAAATTTAGTATAACTGTTTCACAGAAAAATCGTCTTTTGGCTTGAAAGTTCAACAATTGGGATAATTTTTTTTTTCTTTTTTGACTGAAAATTCTTTACTTGTTAAAAATTCGTCTTTTTAGATGACAAATTCATAATTTTAGTTGAGAATTCATCTCTTTGATTGAAAACTTAACTATTTTATTGAAAATTAATTTTTATTGTTGTTGGAAATTAATTTGTTTAGTTCTCTGCTGAAAATTAATGTTTGCAGCTTAAAAATTCAACTAATTTGTTATAAATTTCTATAGCTTTTTAAAAATGAAACTCTGATTCAAAATTTAAGTATTAGAAATACATTATTTTCTCTTCGTTGTTACATGTCAAGTACTACATTTTTATTGAGAATTCAATTTTTTTAATTTAACGGTTTTTGTGGAAGAATAATCTTCTTTATTTAAAAATTTGACCATTCGGTTACAAATTCATATTTATAGGTTGAAAATTCAACTATTTGGTTGTAAATCCAACTTTTTCATAAGAAAGACAAATTTTCAACAAAACAGTATAATTTAAAAACAAAACATTTTTTAATAGTATTGTTGAATTTTTCTAATGAATAAATAAATAAAAATGAAGCAGTTCAGTATATTTGTTAAAATAAGAGGAAAATTATCAAGGCAAATCGGGTGAGAAAGTAAATATATACGCTACTGATTGACTTGTGCAAATTCCGATGCGAACGATTAACATAGGCCATACAGTTGTTGGTGCGAAACAGGTGCCGTTGCATGCGCAACCCCTTGATAAAGTGGGGATCGAAGAGTCCGTTAGAGCGGGACCACTATCATCGCTGGAGAACGCAGGAAATCCAGTCGGCGCTAATCACTAATAGGAGTGAGACGTACTCCGTCCGGCTCTATTGATCACGCGAAAAGCGACAGATCTTCCGGGAATTTTGTTAGCCAGGTTGATTAAAAGGAAGGACTGGGAGCTAAAATTGTCTAATTAGCAATAAACCTAAAGGAAAGGATTAATTTAAATAAAACTTCTCAAGTTTCATAAGATTTTTTATGTACGTACTTTTAGTGTACCCGCAAGTCTGTGACGTTTGGGGATTCGATCACATAGAGTGAAGTTAGAGTGCCATCTTGCCCACTTTTATTTCATCCATGCAATTGGGAATTCAAGAGAGCTAGCTTTACCGCTCTATAGCGATCATAATCATGGTGATACCACCAGACTCGTTGCTTAATTGTTGATCATCAATTCGCAATAACTGACACTGTTTCAAAAGGCCCTCTATTAGATCTTTTACCCATTCATATGGGAACTCATCTAATGAGAACTAGAAAACTAAGTGCGTCAGTGCTAAGGAATTGCGAATGGATGATCAATCAGTTCTTTATAAAAGTGAGTTTTGACACAAGTCCTGGGAATTAGTCAAATCCCACAGACCGACTGAGATATTCCTCTTAAAAAGATGATTGGACAGTAAAAGGTAGCATCTATATCAGCGCGAATTTGAAACGCTGCAATATCATCATTTATTGTCAGGAAAATCATAAGAAACTCCATTTGCAAATATTTTATCTCGATTTGCACGGAGTGGACGACTGTTCATAAAATTAACTTTAATTTAAAAGCAACGGTCATTCCTAGGGGAAGGGAAAATTGTTCGATTAGCCGGCGCCATTACAATTATTTCAATAAGTGGACATCCACTTAGGGTAACACCGAGAAACTTTAATTAATGAAAGAAATTGATATTAAAAATATTTTCTCGCTTTCGTGGACCCACCTCTCCCACTAAAAATTAACTCTGGAGAAAAATTATCAAAAAGCGAAATGAGAACTTTCCAAATAAGAGCGATTATAGATGCTAAGACCAGGAATAATTATGTTTCCAGATGATTTTTATTAGAAGATGATTTCAAGATTCAAGGGCCTAGATTGGAAAAAAGAGAACTTCAGTTTAATGTCAATTGGGCAGCTCAAGAAGTAGAGAAGATCTCTTTTTACAATTAAGTTTCTAATAAACCAGTTCGTTTCAGGTTCATCGTCCGCCGAGAATTGGTGCCGATGTGCATACTCGGTACCAATTTACTGAACAGGGCACAATGAATTGTCGAACGATCCGATATCTCTTGAAAAGAGTTCAAAAGAAGCAAATGTCGATACAAATTATTTCTAAAACTAAATTAAAATTAGTAAAAGAAAAATTATCTCCGGCGCTCAGCGGGTGATTTAAATGAGCAATTAAAGGGTCGTGTCTAAAAACAAGTAGAATAATGTTACAACTATTTTTTCTATAATCCGTCAATCATTTTTAACAAATTAGTTCAACTTTGAACTAAGTAGATAATCTATTAAACAAAAAAGATAAAACTGCAACAAAAAATCTAATAGTCTACAGAAAATTCAACTAAGAAAAAATTTTAAGATAAAATTTAAAAAATTCTACTAAATTACGAAATATTTTTAAACAAATTTGAGGGAAAAAATTAATTTAAAAATCGATTAATTAGTTGAAAATTCATTTTGTTTGTAGAGTATATTAATCCTTTGGTTAAAAATTAATTCTTAAAGTATAGATGTCAAAATTCAAATAATTTTTCTTTTGAAAACGAGAGAATATTTCTCGCCAAATTTAATCTAAAAACAACATAATTCCGTTTTTTTTATAGATTCTGTGACGTTTAGCGCAGAACCTGCCAAATTTTAAGTAGTTGGATTATTTGTTTTAAAAAATCTCTTTTTTGGTAGAAAATTAATCCTCTTGGTTGAAAATTGATCTTCTTTCGTTAAAAATGTAATTATTTGATATCTCATTTACTTATTTTGGTAGAAAATTCAACTATTTTTTGTTTGTTTTGATAATTCCATTTTTTTAAATTGATTTTTTGACTAAAAACTGAACTACCCTATTTTTAGTTGAAAATTAAAATTTTAATTGAAACTTCTCCTTCGGGTAAAAACCAAGCTTTTTAGTTTAAAAAAACACCTTTTTGAATGAGAATTCAACTATTTTGTTAAAATTCCTTTTTTGTTGTTTTTACTGAAAATTAAGTCCTTTAAAGGTAAAATTTACTCATATAATTTTTTGTTAGTAAATGACATTGTTCAGTCAGAAAATCAATTATTTGTTTGAAATTCTATGGATTTTGTGAAAATTCGCCTTTTTGGTAAGAAATAAATCTTCTTTGTTTTCTTCTTTCATTCAAAAATAATCTTTTTGCAAGAGAATTCAATTATTTTCTTAAACTTCGTTGATTTTTTTGTTGTTGAAAATTCAACTATTCGTCGTTAAAAATTTGTTTTTTTCTTATAAAAAAATTCATTTTCTTGTTTGAAATTTTGTTACTGATTAAACTGTTTTTTTTTCTAAAAGCTTTGTTTTTGTTGAAAATTAAGATATTTAATGGAAATTTTATTTATATATCTTTTTATTGAAAACTAATCATTTTTTGCAATCTTTAGAACACAGATGTCCAAATTCAAAATTGTTTCATATCTCGGAAAAATAGGTCTTGCCTCGTTTACTATATGATAAAAAAACATATTTAAACTGATTCTATATTATTAGCAACACTTTTTATAATGTCGTTATTAGATTGAAAATTTATTTAGTTTAAAATTCAATTATGTCTTTGAAAAATCTTTAAAATATTATAATAGCTAAAAGAATAATTTATTTACTATTTATAATTTCTCTTTACAGAATTAATGGTTGGATGTTGCGGCGGACTAGGTTGTTCTGTTATTCATATTCCTGCCAGTCAATACCGAAATTTCGCACAACAAGATCGTACACTAGTAGTATTAGATTCTTCTGGAGATTATATTATTGGGCATCGCGGTCTAGGACCAAAAAATAAATATGTTTTATGCCCATTCTACGAAATTAGTAGTATAAAAGCCGAAAAAGTTAAATATAAAATAGAAAAAAACTCTACCTTGAAGCCTGTAATAATTAAGGAGAATGATAATCTGAATAATCAGTTCTTGAAGCCATTCTGGTGCTTCCGCCTTCGTACTCTCGTACCTACGCCTGACATTGTTAATTGATTCGGAGTGGTCAAAAAATTGATATGTATTTATTCAAGTCAAATTTAATCCTACTGTTGCAGTAAATTGATATCTTCATGTTAAACAAAATCTCTTAATTCCTTTCGTTCTTAAGAAGAACGAAAGGAATGTAGAGGTTTCGGAAAATTCAGAAAAATTCCTTCTGGATGTTTCTAAATTCTTTAATCTTTATATTTCTGTGAAGTTTTTGGAATTCTTAGAAACCAGAAAATTAAAAAAAAAAGGATTCAGATAATCTAGAGGAATTTAGATTTATCAGGAAGTCCTGCGTAATTCAAAAGTTTAATGCGAACGATGTGTGTATACAATCGATGATTTGGAACATCCAAAATCAAATTTCAGTAATTGATTGTACTTGGGAAAGGTTTTCTGCAGCTTTCCTCTGTCAAGATATAAACAGACGGTAACGGATACTCAGTTGGGTTGGGATTTCTACATATAAATATTTAAAAAATATGTACGTGTGTGTGATAGAATAGAAAAAATTTTGATTGATCATTTTGCCTTTTTTCTATTTCCCGACTGTACCTAACAATTAATGTCATAATCGTTCGTTGACTGTAGGGGAAATCCTTTTCCTGAATATTAAAGTAGAAGAGTGTCTAGTGAGGGGCTACTTACTCAGAAATCTGGAAATCTTAAAACTATGAATTTCGTAGTCTCAATCGGATTCGCATAGAGAGTGCTAAGATTTCTTTCAGATTGCTGAGATTGCCCAGATTTCCAAAAGTAATCGAGATTGGTACTCTCGAGGAGAAACCAGACTCACGAACGTTTGAATGCTTCCTGGTGTATGTTCAGGTTTAAGATATTCGCATTTTGTAGGTTCAAATTTTAATCCTAGTTCCGTTATCCTTTTTAATATCGGTTCTAGATGTTGGTTGTTTTCTTGAAGTTTGTTGCCAAATATGACGATACCGTCGATGTAGGCAAAGCAGTTTTTGACTATTAAGCCGCGGAATTACTGATCCATCATTCTTTGTATTGAGGCATGGGCATTTTTTAAGCCAAGAGGCATACTTTTGTACTCAAAATGTCCCTGTTGCGTTGAGAATGCCGTGCATTTTTTACAATCTTCCTTAATCGGAATTTGGTTGAAGCCTGCACTTAAATCGAAGGCCGAGAAGAATTTGGCTCTTCCTAGCTTGTGCTTCGTTCGTGTGGTGCAGGGTAAAGGATCTCTTGGGAGAGCGAATGAATGATAGTATTTGGCTAGGATTTTGAGTATAATGTCTCTGTTTTCCTGCCCTATGTGGTCTAATTTGGAGTTCTTAAGCATTTCCTAGAATTTATACCGTTTTTCGTAACATTTGTCTGTTCCTTTTTCAAGATTAATTGATTTCTTCTTATGTGTAGTATAGGTGTGTTAATGGTTTTGATAGTCTTAATTTTTTCAAACTGTAGGTTATTAATTACTATTGTGGAATTCTCCGAGTAATTGTAGTATGGGAGGCTGATTGTTCCTTGATGGATGATGTAGATGCCATCAGGAATATTTTCCTAGTTTTCAATCCAAAAATCTTGAGTTTCTTCGCTGATAGATAGTTTACATACATTGGCTGTTTTGGATGCTAGGTATTCTTTCTCTTTAATTAATGGTGTTTTAATATTATCCACCACAAGGTGAGTTGGTGCTATTGCGTGGCGAGAGACATTATTAAGGAAAGGCTGACCTATGATTCCATCTTCTAATAGATAAAAAAAATAATAAATAAAGAAAAACAGGATTAGACTGCACAAGTGAAAATGAAGTTAGTAAAGGCGGAAATAGGAGTAGATGGGACGAGGATTGTAAGGATAAAAAGAAAGAGATCAGAAATATTGTCAAAAGGTTTGATGAAAAGGCAGAGAAGGCTAGGACGGAAGAAGTGGTTTGGAAGGTAGTAAATAGCGATTAAAAAAGAGGAAAAACAGTAAACCATGATATTGAAAATGTAGAATTGAAAAAATATTCACTGGATAAAGAAATAAGGAAAATGAAAGGAGGGCAAGATGACAGAGAAAGACATTAGGAAGAGGACATAACAATGGAAGGAACAGTAAAAGAGTTGGAAAGAATAAATGATGGAAAGGCAACTGGTATAGGTGCGATTTCAAATGAAGTTTGGAAATATGAAGGGCCGCAGCTAAAATAATGGGCTTGGGTATTGTGTAATAGAGTACTGCTAGGACGTTAAAGATTATAGGGATGTGACACTGATGCCAAAATTGTATAAATTATTTGTAACTATTTTTTCGGGTAGTTTGAGGAACGAAGTTACAGAAAAAATGATAGTGACACTGAATCAGACAAGAAAAGGAATGTGGGTGATGGACAACATATATGTTTTGAATTATCTAGTAAGTAAGAGGATTAAAGGGGAAAAGGGGGCAATGACAGCAAATTCGTAGAGAAATAAAAATAAGTTATTTTTAAAAGGAGGATAAGATGAAGACATGTAAGAAGACATGAGTATAAAAGGTTGGGGATGAGTTAGGATATTAAATGAATAGACATACACACTGGGATACGCAGTCGATTTAGTGTTAATCGCAGAGGATGCAGAAAGGATGGCGAGCTTAATTACTTGATTAGAGAAATACTTAGATGGAAGAAATTAGGCTTCAAATGTAGAAAAGACAAAGATAGTGGTATTTATAAAAGGAGGGGGAAGAAAGAAAGAATGGACGGGGAGATGGAAGGGATGGAGGAATCAAAATATAACAAATTTTATAAGAGGATAAGAAAGGAATGAGTAACAAAGTATTTAGAAAGGGGATAGTGAGACACATGTTCGACCAGATTAGCAAGATTAGATGGGGAAACTCAGTGAGGGGTGGATGTATTGGGAAAACAAAGAGAACAGAAAGTGCAGAATATGTGAACGGGAGGAGGATACATAGGATTATATGTGGGAAGGATGTAGGAGTTGAATGGAAGATTAAGAAAGCTGGAAAGAGAATGTGGTTAAGATTATGAAAGAGGATGGATAAGAGGAAGAATGGATGAAGGAGTTGGAGGATTCTAGAGGAGCAAATGGCTTTGTAAATTACTTTTCTTGGCAGAAAATTTAAATAGTTGGTTGAAAGTTCAACTACTTTATTAAAAATCTATTTTTTGGATGTCAATGAATACACTTAACTGTAAAGTCAACTATTTGGTTAAAGTTTCATGTATTTTTAGTTTAATCGTCGGTTTTTTTAACAAGTAATTGTTTTTGGTTTAAAATTCGAAGAAGTCTAGTTTATGCTTAGTTTGGATGAGTAGAAAGATCTTAAAGATGTTATTTGTATTATGATTATTTCATATAAATTAGACAAAATGCGACGTATCATATTAAAAACTTTAAATCAATTTTCTGTTATTATTTGAATAAAGACATTGTTTTACAATCTTACGCCACAAGTTTAGAATACTTACGTAAACTAATTTTTTTCTCGTGGTTCTTCAAATAAAAAGAATTGCGTAATGATTTAGAAGAGCGAATGCGACAGCAGCTAATTTATATATAATACTAATACGTATTCAAGAACATTTAGTAGTGATACCTTTATCGAAATTCATGATACTTGTGTTTTGTTCAGTTCAAGAAAATGAGGACCTTAATTTGTGGTATATTCCTTATCTTAGCGAGTTTTCCTAAACCTATTGGTAAGTATACTAATATATTTACAATATAGAGTTTTATTATTTATAATGCACAATGATCTCTCATTAGAAACCAATAGAAGATTTATGTTTAAATTAAAGTAATTTGTTACTTGAGCTTTATTTTTTTTATTTGAAATAAAAATACCTATTCCCAAATTTCACTGGCGATGCTCGTGGAAGTCAGGAAATTTATCATCTGTTTCATAAATCCTAGCCTATTATCAAATCATTAAACAATTGACAAAAAAGTATATTAAAAGGGAAAAAAACATCATGTCGATTCTTATTTTATTACACAACAACACCCTATTATCCAAGAATACCACATTAATAAGCTTTGATACCAATTTGCAACAAAGGTGAAAAATCTTGGGTAAAAGCAAAGGTTTAGAACGTTCTCGGGGGTTTCTGATGACGTGCCAAAATACCCACGTCACCAACATTGAGAATATTATACAGCTGTTGTGCGAGCATATCGCAAATTGAAGAAAATTTGCAGGATGTGGAATGTCGCAGGCAGACAAATAATTGGTTAAACCAACAAACTTTTGGTTCAATCAACCCCAGATTATGCCTATTTTATGGACAACGAGATATTTGGTTGATCCAAGACAATTTTTGGTTTAGTAAAATTTCTTAGATTATACCATATCTTTTGATTGATACTAGAAAATATTTTGGTTGCTGTGAGTAAAACTTTGGTTAATCCCAGAAAATATTTTGCTTAATCAAAGAGAATATTTGAATTATTTCAGATAGGTGTTTTTGCTGGTCTAAGGAAAGAGTTTGGTTGGTTAAACCAAAACCTGTAATTCATCTAACTATAAGCGACCCAGCACAGTGTACAATTTAAATGGCTTATGATGAATCTCT
>JAWWLR010000002.1:16795566-16806963 GCA_035041075.1 Acraspis erinacei
CTTGGCAGCTTCGCTATTTGTTCATCAGTTGATAAATTCTATAACAAGAGTTATACATTAATATATATATATATATACATTTTATTTTATGTCAATTTTAACTTTCTGTTTGATGAAAAAACTTACGTTTGTCAATATGTACAGCAGCTCCAGTGATTCCTTGAAGTACATTGCTACAAGCGGCAGTATGGCCATTGACGTAGCTGTCTTGCTCCTTGCGTTTTTATTTGCAATTTTGATGGACTCCAAGAAATCCATCAAATCATTAATTTGCGGTGAATTTTTAGACCTGTCCTTACTAGGCTTCCTATCCATACAAAACTGATGAAGGAAGTCTTCCACATGGCTATATTTTTCCAAATTGTGTTGATACCGTTGTTTCACCTGAAATCCGACCAACATTGAGGCATGTTGAAGAAAATAGTCTGGTTCCTGCAGCAATGGCCATTGATGAAGGACGTCTTTCACAAATTCATTCAATCTTCGATGGATGATCGCTGTTCGTTGGGAAGGATACGTTTCCCTCAAAGCTTCAACGATTTTTTCATCTTCCCTGTCATTTGTCACGCTTTGTTCCATCAACCAGGATTTTTTCGTTTCCTGAGTATTTACTGTTTCTGTCGGAGGTAAAGAAGGGTTGAAAGAAACGCAACCATAAGCATCAGTTTCTGAAGGACTTTGTACCAAATTTGATTCTTCTTCTCCTCCTTCGTCATCATCTCGAGTTTTCCTTTTTCTGCCTTTTGAAGAGCCATCCTTTTCGTAATTTATTTTGTTATAAATTTGAAGAAATAGCGTTTTTACTCCATTTCCCACAACGCTGTTGCCTACTTTATCTTGAAATGACTCTGGGTATTTATAGACTATGTCTTCCGATAATCTGAAAGCTGTTTTTCTGCTCGTGTCCTTTAGTTGGTCAACGGCATATGAAGCTACAATGCCCACCATCAACATTCTATCAGATTTGAAAGGTACTGATTTTTCTTCGCATGCTTTCAGTAAGCGATTAGGAAATTTATCCCAGGGAAGTGGCAATACTTGGGATTGTGTTGGAATGCTCGAATTTTGTACTGGTCTTTGAGCTTGCAGGCCATCTGAAAGGAAAATATATATATATATATACATAATGTTTTGAAATTTCATATCCTTATTTGTTAAAATATTGCAAAAATTGTACACAATTTGGTTATATTTCACATTTGCATTATTATAATGAATTTCAAACATACTTTCTGCATTAACCAAGTTGTCAATATTAGATGCAGGTTTTCGAAATGTTTGCTCTGCATCATCTTTTTTCCACTCATCTTCGCTTGATACCATCATTAGCATGATGATTTTGTCGCGAAACGCATTTGCCAATGACAATAAAACTTTGGTGTTAGTCACACCGGAGCCATCTTCGTCCATTACAACCTGAAATTTTAAACACAAAAGAATAGGTACATATGACACATAAATACAAAAAAAAACATGTTTAAAAAATTGTAAAAATGAAAATATTCAAATATAAACATTCAATACTTACTTTATAAATGCCATCTGGAAGTTCCAAAACATCTTTCGCTGTAGACATTAACTTATCCAGGGTATCAACATCTAACAGCATTTTTTTTTGACGTGCCACATCCGAAATTTTAAACAGTGGCATTTTTCTGAAAATAAAACAGAATATTAGGCATTTCATTTTGTCGCAAGTTAATAGTTTCTACATCTCATTAGTACATACAAGCAAATTGCTGCTATATTTCATCGTTGTCAATCATAATTCCATACTTCAATTTTAACCAAGAATCACAATTCAGTGTGTAAACGGGGTGTGGATTGTAATCTATGAGGCATTGTACATCAATGCATTCATACATCAAAGGAGATCCTAGTTTGTAACATCGAAGAGCTGGGATGAAAGTTGCATTTAAATGCTCTAAAAGTAAATAAACTTTTTCTTCGCCATCGGATAGCAGAAGACAAATTCTTCCTACTATTACATTGCACTGATAAGAGATTTGCCTTATCACTACAATATCTCCCTTTTTGTATGTCTTTCCTCTCATAGTAATATGAGAACATTCACTAATGAAATTAGCTATGTATGCATCATTAAAAGCTTTTTTTATTTCCTCTGAATATAGTTTTATATTAAATGAACTCTCTCCGTGTAACTGAGTAGCATGTCTCAAGTCTGAACCCATTCTAATCAAACTTTGGAGAAGCTCGTGTTTCGTACTCAAAGATTTTGTGACGTTGATAAAATTATGAGAAAATCGTATAACTCTTTTAAAAAAAGTGTGCTTACTTTCAAATCTTAGAGTCCATACTTTCATCAAGGGTCCAAACTTAATAATTAATTCAGCATAATGAGTTATGTAATGGTGTTTTGGACGTAAATTCGCAGAAAAATTATTCTTTCTTAAATGAAGATAATCTTCAATTATTAGTTGCAAGTATGGAAGGTACGATACATGAATTCTCGGTGCACACACTATTTCTACGATTTCCATCAACATAAGTAGACAGCGCCACGTAGGATCACTTAAATCTTTGATTTTGTCGCCAATAATAAGGGGTAAAAGAGTAAAAAATGTAAATATTTGCCAAGCTCCGCCAGGAAGTTTGACGAATTTCTCGGGTATTTTCGAAGGCTTATCTCTTTTATCTTCCGCTGAGTAAGGAAATTTCTCGATGCGATCATTTAATACTGAGAGAGTAAAATATTTTTTTTAAATTAAATCCTTTAAGAAGATGGGCACATCATATGCTATCACACCTTCCATTAAATCATGACCAAGACAAGGAGGCAAACCAGGCTTGCAAACGTGAAAGTGAGACAATTTGTTGAAAACGGAATCAAATTTAACACCTTGAAAATGTTTTTTTGAACCAATATTCTTGAGAGCTTTTTTGTACGATAATACTGTTCTGTTACAATGAAAATGGACCGGCATGCCTTCTCTTTCAATAGATTCATTTATTTCCTCGCCTTCTCCAAAATTTTCGACCTCTTCTTCTTCCTCTCCATTTGCATCCCCATCCTCGTCCTCATTGTCATCCTCACCCTCATTATCATCCTCATCATGATTAGCATCCTCATCCGCATCATGATTAGTATCCTCATCCTCATCATGATTAGTATCCTCATCCTCATCATGATTAGTATCCTCATCCTCATCATGATTAGCATCCTCATTCTTACTATCATCTTCATCAAAATTAGCATCTTCCTCTGTTCCTTCACTTTCTTCGTCTTCTTCTTCTCCTCCTTCCTCTTCTACTTCGTCTAGAGCTTTCTTATTTTTACTACTAGGAATAAATTTCTCACGTTCAATTAAGCAATACCGGCATATATGACTAACTCTACTGAAATTCTCTGTGAAACCTCCCAATGAATGACTACCAAGATTGTCTCCAGCAATGAAAACTAAACCTCCCTTTATAAATTTATCATCCACTTTTACTCCCACGTCTTCAAGTATTTTTAAATCCTTAACAATAGTGCCATATACTTTTTCATGATTGAATTGTTTTTCCTTGCATAACGCTACTAATTGAATTGTATTAATATGTGTACGAGTATAATCAGGCAAATTTCCTACACTCATATATACCGCAAGGATTTTGTGCTTGATTTTTGCTGGTCCAATTGGACTTACTATTTCGAAACTGTCTTGATACAAAATTATTTTTACAGCTTTCGGATTCAGTTTGAAAAATTCGTTTTCTAAAAATACAGTACCGTCAGTGAAATCATTTAATACGCCTGGTTCAGATGTTTCTTTCATATTCCACTGATCTTGCAAAGATTTATCTTTCAATACACGTTGAATAGTCGCGCCAAGAGGGACATAGTGAAAGAACACGGGTTTACCTTTTACAGTGTTGATTTTTATTTGCCGGGGATTAATATATGAATTTTGATTCTCGTAATATCTTTTTCGCTTGTAATTTGTATCGAGTTTTTTATTGTGCTGTAAAAAAGAATCATGCTGCAAAGCTTCATTAATTATTTCTTTGATTTTATCAGTCGAAATATTGTCTTTAATCAGCCGTTCATGAATATTTTTCAAAAATATTTCCTGCCCTTGAGTTGCGATATTTTTTAACTCATTTACAAGATATTGAATGGTGCTTACGGGCA
This sequence comes from Acraspis erinacei, assembly GCA_035041075.1. NCBI lineage: Eukaryota > Metazoa > Arthropoda > Insecta > Hymenoptera > Cynipidae > Acraspis > Acraspis erinacei. Next base: position 16,799,702 of record JAWWLR010000002.1, read on the forward strand.
CAAGAAATTGACTCTCTAACTTTAAATATAGTTGCGCTAAGCTAGACAAATAAAGATCACTTAAATCTTCTTCGATTTCAAAATTTTCATTATCTCTACTGCTATCCGCAACAATTAATTGAGTTTCGTCAGGCATACTTTCATCTTCTTCATTAGGAACATTAAAATTATCATCTTCAGTTAATGTAACAATTTCAGTAACTTTTTTATGTCTTGCTAAATGACAGGTAAAAGACTGGACTTTTGAATATACTTTATTACACCCTTGAGGACATTTAACTGATATCCCCTCCCTCATGTGCCCTTTTATGTGTTTTAAAAGATCATAGTAACTATCCATTTCTTTGTTACAAATATCCACAGTACATATAAATTTCGCATTTTCATTACCAGAAAATGCTACTTTTTGAGACATTTTTTTCTGAACCTTCACATCGTGCTGCCTAATAACGTGCATTCGTAATTTAGATTCCTTATTAAAATATCTGCTGCAGCCATTATATCCGCAGTGAAAATCTTTGCTTAAATTTCTGTGATGTTTATAATGTTGCAAATGTTGTTTCCAGTTTCGACGTTCAGTTGGATGAGTATCACAAAAGCGGCAGGTAAACATATTGTGTGTCAATCTACAAGAAATTAATAATATTTGTCCACACATACGTTTGATCATACTAGATATACAAGTTTATACCATCATTTTTAAACCAGCCCTAAAATGGGATGTATGAATATTCTACAAATTGCACTTGATCTAAGTTTCAGTTAACATTAAGTCACGTTACCGAACATCCACGTTCCTCAGGGTGCCAATTTAAAATGAAATACTTTTTTCATAAGGTCTTACCCTCTATATTTGTTAAGTTTAACAAAAAACACCACGTATTTTTTTATATATTAAATTTTCTTGAACTCTCGCAAGACGTTTGAAGTTCAAGGTTCGCTCAATAGTTTTTTACCTTTAAAACAAAAACACACTGGGTAATTTTTTTCAAGAAAAAATCCTATAGGTAGTTAAGTCAAAAAAGATTCTTTTTCATTTTCTCTCTTAAACTTTTTTAATTATTTAGCTGAAATGAGGGTTCAATTTAAAAAAATTAACGCAACAAAAATAATTTACTTTTTGATAAACAACATCTTTTGTTCATAACATTTTCTCCTAAAACACTTTTTTGGCGAATAGACCACTTAAATATTAATAAAATGACATTTTCCACTTTTCTATCCGAACTGCGGGTTCAAGAGAAAAACATGAACGTAAAAAAACATTTTACTTTTTCATAAATAACTAATGTGAAATTCTAACATAATAAATAATTAATCTAATATTCTAACATAATAAATTGAATTCTAAAAATTCATTTGAATTCTAAAGAATTCAAAATGTTTGAAGGAAGTCAAAATAATTCAAGGCATATTCTAAAGATGTCAAGAGAATGCAGAAATCTCAAAAATAATTTTTAAAAAACTAATTGAATAAAAAATATTTTGCAGAATTCAAAAGAATTCAGAGAATTCAGATAATACAAAAGACTTGTAGCAATACAAAATAATTCATTGTGAATTGTAAAGATTTTATGAGAATTTAAAAAACTTTAAAAGAATTCAAAGGAGTACAAGTGAATTCTAAGAATTCGTTTCAATTCTAGCAACTGTAACATACTCGTTGGAATTTAAAATAATTCTATGTGAATTCTAAAGATTTCAATAGCATTCAAAATATTCGAAAAATCTGATGAAGTTTAAAGTAACTTCGAATGTATTCTGATGATTTGAAGATAAATAGAAAACATTAAAAGAATTCAGTAGTGAGAATTCAAGAAGTTCATAACAGTTTAAAGAGTTCAGAAATTTTTTTTAAAATTCAGAGAATTCGCAACAATTCACATAGTTTAGAAAAATTTACTGGATTCAAAATAATTCAGAGAATTTCAAAAGAATTTAAAAAATACGAACGAATTTAAAAAAATCAAAACATTTCAGAGAATTCAAAAGAATTTAGAGAACTTAGAAGATAGAGAATTTAGAAGAGTTCAGAGAATACAAAAGGCTGAAGTTGAAAATTTGTGATAAAAAAACTTTTTTCTTTGATCAACTGTATTTAAATATAAATAAATAATTTATTGATTTTTTTTAGCTGTAATTTAAGTATTAAAAAGTAAAGAATATTTAATTTGACAAGACGATTCTAAATCCGTTCATAATGTAAAAATTTCCAAATTTTAACGTTTAAAATTAAACTGCTTCAACTCGAAAGCCTTGAATTGTAAGCGTCCGATTGAAGCTTTAAAAACTATTTTCAATTTAAAAATAACTTTAGAATAATAGATTCATAATGAAAGGCTTCCATTAAATTAAAAATATTGTTTCAGTCTTAAGTATTCCATTTTTAAATCAATCAAATTGGAATTTTTCAATTGAGAAAAAGAATTATTCTTTAATATTTAGCAAAATTTGACTGTTCCTTTAAAATAAGTAATTCTAAACCAAATATTGAAAAATAAACAACTTGAAACTGAATTGTTTGTAATAAAAAGCGTTGAATCGTAAAAATTTCAAAGAGCTTTTAAACTTTGCACGCTACAATTTTAATTGTTCTATTTAAAGAATATATAATGTGTATTATAATAATCTGAAGAAATAATAATGTATAAAAATCTAGCTATTCATACCGAAATTTACGGTGAAAATAGCCACGGTATAATTTAAAACAAAATGTAGATATTTGCAGAGTTTGAACAAAACATTTAGAAGCTTTTTGAGAATTGTGAAAGCCTTCAAAAGAATAAAAGCATTTTCTTAAGATTCCTATAAAATTGGATATGATATTTTGATTTGAAAACTTGATTCAAAAGAATAGTTAAAAAGATTTTTAAAATGCCCAAAATTGCCAAAATAGAATTTCGAAGGTTTTAAGGAAATTTTTTTAATTTTGCAGCATTTTTTAAGAAGTTTGTGAAAAATTTGTATCATATTTAAGGATATTTAGAAGTTATAAAAAAAATTCTAAATCATTTGAAATTTGAAAAAATTTGAAAGAACGTGTAGATTTTTGAAGATTCTGACATGAAATTTTAAAGCTTTTTAAGGTTTTTTTTTTAACTATTTAAAATAAAAATAATTGTACTTCTAATTAAGAATTAATCATTTAAAAAATATGTGAATTGAATATATTAATATTATTATAAATTAATATGTTAAATTATTCAACTGAAAACTGTTAGTAAATTCCAATTAATACGTGTAAATTATTAAGTAATTATATAAAAAATTTTTAATTAAAAAAATGATAAAATTTTAATGAATAATAGATTATTTCTTTGGGAAAAATATTCTCTACAACTTCACGCCGTCGAACTTTACAAAATAAATACTTAATGGCTGAAATCATAAAAAATTTATTTTCTAAACGAAAAATTTATCGTCAAATAACTCTACTTGATACTTATTTAATTATATTAAAAAATTATATGAGGTCAAGTTGTAGAGAATAGTTTTCCTGAGAAATTAAGGTGTTATTCATTAAAATTGTATAATATACCAATTAAATTGTGTATCAATTTATATACCAAGTAAATTGCATAATATACCAATTTGAAAAAATGATCCTACAAAGAAGTTGCAAACTAATATTCATGACCTATTAGCTATATTTAAAAATAATAATATACTTATATATAATATACCAAAAATAAATAATATATATTAGGGTGCATACAAGCTTAGACAAATCTGCCTTTGAAAGAAATTAAATGCCTAAGGATATTGTCCCAGTTTATTACTCTGAACAGCAAGAGTAATAAACTGGGAAAATTTCCTACCCATGGCGGTCGGATAATAGCTATACCTGGTTCCTTACTCAGGTTCTCAGGAATCTTGATTTTACTCAGATTTTGGAGCTTTTCATCGTAGAAGTTTTAGTTAAATTTTATAAATGATAAAGTTTTCAAAGGCATTTTCAGACTAATTTCCAGAGATTTTACAGGTTTTTAGTTTTAAGAGATCATAAAAAATAATATTTTATTCTAGACACATTCACAATTCAAAAAAAAAAAACCTTTAAAATTTACAGAATTTAGGTAAATGTTTTAGTGAACTTATTATTATTGTAATATCTGTAATTTTAAAGATTATTTAATTTGTGAGTGTATCTAGGATAAAATCTTATTTTTACGGATCTTTCAAAACTAAAAAAACTGTAGAATCTCTGGAAATTATGGTAAAAATGCCTTTAAAAATAAAACAATAAAAATAATTGTGAAAAAACATTTGTAAGTACATTTTTAATGTACAAAAGGTCAATCATTTTTAGAATAATGTTTAGAGTTTCTGAAATGTACTTAAACATTAGGATGTCCACAAAAATTTTCATATTAAAAGGAGAGACTGACAATTATTGTGAATTTTAGTTTGGGTTCATAATTTTTTAAATAAAAGCTCATTACCTCAGTACCTAAATTATTACTTAGATATTTAAATGTATACTATATATATTGTAACCACTTACCTTAGTGTTCTTTCGCAAATTTCACTCTCTGGACAATATTCTTCTAAGTGTTCACACTGAATACAAGCACCCACTTTCTCTTAGGTTCTATGACTGATTGAGACACAGTATAGTTACCGAGCAGTTACCGAGCTGTTACTTCCTTATAATGAATTTCAACTCCGTAAATTTCAATGCGCATGCGTAGCATAGGCCAATAGAATTAATACGTTTACATTGTTCTACAAGAAATGAACTGTTTCTCCTACAACAGTAAGATTCATTGGACTCCACATGCGCGTGTATTGACGAGATTGACGAGATATTGTTACAAAATACGTATTAAAAAATAATTCTACTACATCGTCAAAGTGACTCGTTTAAAAAAATAAGAAAATTGATTAAATCTCGAAAAATTCATTAGGGCGGTTTTTTAAATAGAAAACCGAAAAAATCTGAAATCTGAAAATGACAGGAAATTTTTTCAGACTCGTAAAAATAGTTTTAAAAAACTAGTAAATTCGCGAATTAGAAAATTCCCTAATGTTCAATGTTATTACCGGAATAAAGAATTCCAGGCACTAGAAAATTCCCAAAATAAAATTGCCGACAACATAACATTGCCGAATTAGAAAATTTTTGAATTCTTTCTTTTTCAATTTGGCAACTTTATAATATCGGCAATTTTTTCCGGAATGTTTTACTTCGACAACTTTATAATTCGGGAATTTTCTATTCAGCAAATTTATTTTTCGAAATTTTTACAGTGTTGGGAATTTTATTTTTTGGGATTTTTTAATCATTCTAAATTAAATAAAATTTTAAAAAACCCTAAAATAAATTTGGGCATTTGCATGAAACAGCGGACAAAATGTACGCGCGTCACGTCATATTAATTAATTTTTAAAAACGCACTGTTTGTTAAAACTAAAAAAAGAGTAGAGGTTTCGGAAGCTTGTAGTCACTGATAAAAATAATAATATGAAAAACCTTCATTCCAAGAATAGTGCGTTTTCTTAATATGATTTCATGTGACGTGACGCACGTACGAATCTGTCAACTGTTCATGAAAATGCCTATTTAATTATTATTTAGTTCGTGAAATGTCATACAACTGTACTAAATAGATAAACCCCTTGTACAGGAACTTTTCCATTAAAGTTATAAATTTAATAGGTATTGAAATATTAGGCCATCTTCAATTTTGTGCCGGCTACCTGCCACGCCCCTTAGCAAATTAAATGCCCATTAGCAAATTAGATGCTTACCATAATTTTCAATAGTAAATTTCCTGCATATTCATTTTGACTATATTTTAGAAAGATTTGTATTAAATATCAAATTTTTAATTTGATTTTTCAATTACATGTTTATTGATCTTATTTTAAACATAAGTGTATTAAATTTCGAAGCAGACTAATGTAATTTTCAGAAAAGGTTGAATGTTTTTTTTCAAGTAAATGCGTATAAAGATTCATCATATTTTGTTTTAAATTTCATACACAATTGATTGAAGATAAAGTAAGATGAAAGTCTATTAAATTTCTTACAGGCGTGTTGGAAATTTCAAACACATTTATATGAATTGAGATTAAGGTATATGTGTATGAAACTTCAATCATATTTGCTTTAAATTTCAAACAGTCTGTAGTAAATTTCATGTACTTTTACTTTAAATTTATTTAAGACATAGAGGGTTTGAAACTTTAAATCACATATGTATGAATTTTATTTCAAAGACAGAAGTTTTGAAATTTTAAACACTTTTGTACATTAAAGTGTTTGAAATTTCAAAACATTTTTAACAGTGTATATATATATTGGGTATGAAGCCCGTTTTTTTAAAGTTTGCAGTATTTTTCAACCACAATAACGTTTTTCTCATTTTTATATCATTTTACGAGTTTTCAAACAAATTTACTTAAGAAATAGACCAGAAAAACAGTGCTCTCTTCTGGTTGCCAAAAACTCGTATTATTTTCTGATACAGACCTATAATAGTGCTGCTGCCATACTTTTACTGAGCATTTTTATCGACAAGATTAGTTTTTTATACATTTAGACCACAATTAAAACCCTGCACAATCAGATAATCTGAAACATTGCATCCTAACCTACTGACTGGTACACTAAGAGGTACACTTTTTAGTCAAATCAAAATTTCACCTATTTCAGATTCTTTAACGTTCTAAACAAATGCAAAATAGCAGAATACAGGTCTTAAAACTTTTACTTTCGTTTTTCCAAATTTATGCAGCATTAAGCGAAAACTTGTTTAAAAAGAAGTTTGATAACGTTCTTCCTGATATTAATATAATGCTCATCTATGCTTGATCATCTCGCCCTACCCCACCCTACCCTACACTAATTATGTAATGATTACCAAATTTCAGGAATAGATGCAGAAGAGACTTTTAATACTTTAAAATTATTATATACTTTTCGTACGTTACCACCTACAATTTAAGTGCTTCAACTTTTACACAAATGAAAAACTAAAGTGTCTCCTATAAAGTGGGTTTTCTGAAAAAAGAACAGAAAGCCTAAATTACTATCATTTCTAGAATGAATAATGGAAATCTGTATACTGCACTGTTAGAAAAATCTGCACTAGATTTAGTATACATGTAATGGAAGCAAGAATGCATAACATGAAATTAAATTTAGTATACCAGCGTACAGTAAATTTAGTATACACGTACATGAAATTTAGTATACGCGAATACCAAGTTCAGTATACATTATACGAAATTTATTGTACACATATACCAACTTTAGT
>JAWWLR010000002.1:16811794-16826195 GCA_035041075.1 Acraspis erinacei
GTAGAAAATTTATCTTTTTGGCATAAGATTCAACTATACTAGTTGAAGATTCATCATTTTAGTTAAAAATTCATAATTTTGGTTGAAAATTAATTTCTTTAATTGAAAATTTAATTGTTCCATTTTCAATTAAAAATTGATCATTTACAGTTCAAAGTGAAACCATTTTTATGCACACTGGTTCTTTTTAATTGACAATTCGACTATTTCGTTGAACATTCACGTAATTTGATAAAAAGAATTGATTTTTTGGTAGACATTGATCTTTTTCTTTGAAAGTTAATCTTCTTGTATAAAAATTCTTCTTTTTGGTTAAAAAATCAAGTATTCGAGTTATATATCCGTCCTTTTAGTTTAAAATTGATCTTTTAGGTTGAAAATAAAATTATTTGTTATGACAGTTGCACACTCCTTAATTTTAGATAAAAAGTTCACCTTTTTGGTGAAAGTTTCATTTTTTGAGTAAATATTTTTTAATTTAATTTCTCTCAAAAAAATTATCATTCTTAGATGAAAAATCGTAATTTTATTGAAATTTAAATTAGATTAAAATCTAAATCAAAAATCTTATTTAACGTCCAATCATCAAATTAATGAAAACTCCTGTAAAAAACAACAATTAAACGACCAAATTTGGACCAAAACAATTTTGGGAATCTGTATTATCATCAGACAATAACAAATTCTTAAATTATATTCATAATAGATCAGGCTTTAAAATAAAATAATTTTTATTAAAAAATTTTTCCGAAAAAAGATCTTCTCCTTCGATTCGCTAAGAATCTAAGTACAGAATTTCCAACTTGCGGTCGGATTTTCCCTTAAGCTACTAGAAAGATCGAAAGAAGCATATTTTTCAGAAATAAGAGGAATTATTTTGCCAGGTGTTATGAGTTAAATTTTTCAATGAATCTGCATTATCATGAGAGAATGTATCGGTGGATTCTTTTTTTTATTTTCAGGAATTCAGTACAGGAATAACAGAAATTCATAACGTCTATTTAGACTACACAGAGCTATGAATTAATTTTTTTTTCAAATAAATTGTGCGATGACTTTGTAGAAATTAAAATAGATGTTGAAATGAGATTTATTTAATTTAAAGAAACAGATTCAAAATTTATTATGCGCAATTTTATAAAGCTTTTATTTCATCTAATCAATTTCTAACAATGAAATTATTATTTTTTAATAAAAATTTTTCTAATGTACGATCGTGAACTAACCAAAAAAATGTTAATAATTCGCATAGAGAAAAGAGAGAAATAAAAATAAGTAGAAAGTAACTAATTCGATTAGTTAAAATATTTAGTTATTCCCTAGTTTAGCATATTATACTTTATTCAAAATTGCAAAAAAATTGTTTTGAAACTTTAAAATATGCTAAACGCGCACATACAGATAGTTTTCATTTTTATGCTATGCAAATCCTTTCTTGTCTTAAAAAGTTGTTTTCACGAAATCTTGTGTAACTTGTTTTCGAAAAATTTATTTGTTATCTGACTATAACATTTACTGGCTCTTTTTAGTCTATTTCTTAATATTAAAAACCTTAAAAATTTAAAATTTCATATTAAATACTATGAGTCTACCAAATTTAAAAACAGAAACAAATAATTTAATGAATTATTACATCTAACAGATATCCACAATAAAATGCTGATTTTTTTTAATCTTCTAAAATTCAAAAAGTTCGTTTAAATCGTGCAGAATGTATCTTTGGAAAAATTTTCAAGTGTTTGAACTTTTTTTAATTATCTTGAAATTAATTTTATTTAACTGAAAATCATTATGTTTTAAATTACTTTCGACTATGCTTAACACTCCTAAATTTTGATGGAATCATTTTTTAAAATCTTCTAAATTGTATCCTCATATTCTTGTAAAATCTTAATTTAGTTTTAAATGGTCTGAAATCTTTTCAAATTTATATGATTTTTAAACATTGTTTGCAATTTCCAAATAGCTACTAAGGTGATTCGAATTCTTCCAAAATTTAATTAGGAACTTGAAAAAATAAAAAGATGAGCTACAAATCTTGAAAAAATTGTCTCGACAATTTTTGAAATTTTTTTCCATGTTTCGAATGTTTTTAAATATTGTCTTAAACTTAGTTTCTGAGAATAAAAAATAATTTAAAAGTTTTCCAGAAATCATTGGAATTTGATTTTTTCTCCTTGACCCCTTGAAAATTCTTAAAAATCTTATTTTTTGAAATCTTCAAAAATAAACATTTTGGTTCATATTCTTAATTATTTTGAAAATCTTTTAAAATTTCACTAATTTTTTCAAAATGTTAATTGTTTAAAATATTATCTTGGAATTCATTTCTTAACACGAAATTCATTTAAAATATTCCAGGAAACCTTAGATCTTATTTTATTTTCTTGAAACGTTTAAAAATTCTTAGTAAGATTGTTTTTTTTAATCTTAGAAAATGTAGAATTATTTGAAATGGTTTGACAGCCTGGTAAGTTTGAAATTGTTTTGCAAACTTTTTAACACTTTTGAATGTCAAAATTAAAAAAAAGGTGTCTCAAAATCTTTCAGTATTTTTTTACTAGAAAATTTCATAATTTTTAAAAATATTCTCGTGAAATTAATTTTTCAGAATAGAAAGATCGTCAACAAGTTTCCCACTGCTCTTAAGTATTTTTTTTACTTTGGGACCTTGCAAAATTTATGAAAGATTTTGAAAAATTAGAAAGATTGCCTTAGCAGCCTGCAGATTTTTTCTGGACAATTTTTCACATTTCTTTTATTGTTTTGAATTCTTTTACAGTATTATCTCAAAGGAAATTAAAAAAAATAAAAATTCATTAAAAGTTTTTCGAAGAATTTTAAGAATTTCTTTTTTTCTCTTAAAACGTTTGAAAATGCTTAAAAAGCTTCATTTTGCGAAACCTTAAAAAATCTGCATTTTGTTTTAAGTTATTTGAAATCTTCTCAAGTTTTAAATGATTCTGGAATGTTTTCAAAACTTTTAAATATTAATGAAAATATTATTAATTTTAGAATGTTCAAATGGCTAAATTAAATGTAAATTTAATTTGATCATATTGCGTGGAACTTAATCTAGATTAATTTTTATAAACGTTAAATGTTATAAATTAAATTAAATGTTATTGAACTTACGCAAAGCTGAGGCTTTACTTAGATTTTGCAATTCAGGAGGCACAGCTGAACGTACAATGCTGCATACAAAGTAGCTGAGCAAGAAAAAAATAAGAAAAATTCGCATTGCTGTTAATTTTCAAAGTCTTTTTAGTTAAATTTTTTTCTAAACTATCCAGCTGAATAACTGAATATTTCTTTAGCATTCTCGGTTTGCAGACCATGAAATGCACCTCTACTTTTTTATCAAGATTGTAAAGTTGGTCAACTGCGATTAAATTTCATCATAGTCATGCACAAAAAATACAATAAAAATGCTTCGTGAGTTTCAATAACACGTTTTCCAGACAGTTTTTGTGAATGCATTGGATGTCCATTAACTTGGTTTTGCGAAGAATTTAAAATCAGTATATAAAATCGCTTCTTTTGTTTTAAAATAAAAAATTATATTTAGAAGTATTGCAAACCTAACGGAATAAAAACAAAACTAGTTCCAAAATTGTAAAATAGAAGCGAAATTAAGGAACGAAAATTGAAAAATAACTAATTCTGAAATTCGCCAATTCTATATTTTCAAATTAAAAAATTGCAGCCATTGTAAAAATTTTTTGAGAACTAAAAAATAAAAATTTTGGTCTCCCGCGATCTATGAAAAATTCAACTTTGCGGTCAACCTATGCAAGATACGAAAGAATATGAATAGACAAAAGGTTACCAAAGTATTTTGGATAGGACGCGTCATTTTTGTTTAAATCGTAAAAAATAACCTTAAAAATGAAAAATTAATTTCTTTTAAAAGCTACACAAGAGACGAAAAAAATTAAAAAATGAAGTTTGACTAATGAAAAAATATCCACAAATTTTGTTATACACTCTTTTTATAAAAATACATTAAACATAAAAAATTGACTTTCTAAAACAACTAAAAATCTGCAATAACTTTCAACAAAATTGGTCACCTAAATTATTTCTAAAAATTTGCTTTTAAGGAGTTTACGCTATGATGCGTGTTTTGGGTAGAGTTCTATTAATTAAATTGAATTTAATTAATAGAACTCCAAAGATACGAGAAGCTCGGAAATCTGAAACTGCAAAGATACAAGAGTGAGAGGGGATCTCACTCCTTCGACGTTTATATTTCGGGGGTAATGATTGAGAACGCACACAGGCCTACTAAGCGCACGCGCACGTCAATTTCAATGGAGCGCGCGCATGACTGCGCCTGACTCTTAAAAAGAGTGGGGGTAAAGGGCAAAAGATGCAACTCAATCTTTTGGAGCCGATATGCTCGTATCCGTGGAGTGCTTGTATATTTAGAGCTCGTATCTTTAGAGTCCGAGTGTACCTGAATAAGCAGTATTAGAACGAGGTTCAGAAATATAATATGCGTTTAACACAATAGCATAAAATTGCTAGCGAAGCGAGCGGCGCCTGCAGCGTGCCATGCGGATGTGTCCTTGCAGATAAGTTTTTTCATATGGAGTTTTAAAAAAAATATCTTTCTGTTCATATAATTGTGAAGATCGTTCTTTTTTTAAGTTGTTTATTTTGTTTTTGTTATTTATGTTTTTTGTATCATTATTTTTTTGTTTTGTTTTTTTCTTCATTATTTTTTAGATCGCGTGTAATCTAAAGTGTTTGAAGATTTATAATTATTGAGATGGTTTTAATGTTCTAATTCTCTTGGGATTCCTCAGGTTTCTCTAGATTCTCTAGGGCAGAAACCCTTCCAATTTCGGTCGAGTATCCGTCCGTCCATCCTTCTTACTTTTTTCCGAGGCGGGGTAATGAGAGGGTACTCTGGTAACTAATTTAAGGGGAAGTGAGAGAGTGGTGGTAAATTATTGGAAAGAAAGTGGAAGATATCGGGAGTGGGAAAGTGCGGATTGCTAGAGGAGGGAGATTAGGAGAAATAGGGGGAAATATATGTTTATTTAAGATTCAAGAGAAATCTATTTATTATGGACAATTTTTGGCAAAGTGAGCATGAAAAATATTCGCAATTAAAAAGCTACTTGCAAGAAAGGTCAGCCAAATCGTTTTATGGGCACAAAAAAGTCATTAACGCACCCAGGACAAATTTATATTACCATACTTTGTGGCAATCTTACCAACACAATAGGACTATGGCCTCTAGGACGCTTTCATTTTTGCAAATGCTCCCTATAGGTCTGCATTTAACAAAGTTGGAAGACGAATAGCGCCTCTGATGAATGTTCTTAGTAAATCTGGCGGATTGAAAAAAACCTGTATCTTGACATTGGAATTCGAATATTTTTATTGATACTGCTTTCCAGAATTCCTTGTAGAAGCTGCATGTCATTTAATGTCCACTTTCATATACTTAAACATCTGAGATTCCTGATTACTTTGCCGCAATTTTGTATTCCTTCTTCTACTGCTTCATCGCTCGTGATGTGCTCGACTCTGTATGAATGTGTCTTAATCAAGAGTGCTGCCTCGGTATGTTTATGAACTTAGTCGTCTGCTAGTTATAGAAATGCCTATATTGTCAGGTGAGGGGATTTTAAGTTGACGTAATAAGGCCGATTTTTCTACCTGGACCTCAATTATTTTTTTCCAATAAAATTGTTTGTTCAAGGAGCACGATTCACTTAAAGGAAGGATTTATCTTGAGACAGGGCATGAAACATCTGGTGAAAGATTTTACGCTATCTAAAGCTGAGCTGAATTCTTGTAAACATTCCCACGAGGACTGCATCACGCACCTTAAAAAAACTAAACGCATCCAGTGCAAATTCTCGGGGTTGCTAACATCGATGATATCTTGGATAAAATACTTGGCCCTCATGTTTAAACATCCTCTGCTTGACACTAACCTAGTTAAATTCCTAGTTTATCTTCCACATATTATACTGGTTACGACACATCGCAGGTTCTTCGTACTCAATTTTGCTGGTCTGTCCGTCAATCTTTCAATATCAATATCGATATTAAATATTTTACAATCCCTCTATTATTGTTAGTAGTAAACGTAGCGGTAATTTAAATAATGTTCACATTAATTTCTGCTCCATTCAACTTACATTAAATGAAATTATTGACTTTTTCAACCTGTATGATCTGTACCTGCTTTCGATATCTGAAACGTGGTTACATACAAATATATTACATGTCACCGTTGATATTGTCAAATACTAACTAGTTCATGTAGATTTAAAAAATGTCTGTCTGATTGGACCCGGCGGGAGAAGTGAAAAGTTCTACCATGAATTTAGGGTTGGCGAAAATTAAACTTTTAACCAGCTTCTCAAGAATTTCCTCCACCAAATTCACCTGGGTTAAAATATACCACGTCGGAGTGTGGTTAGCATGGTCCAAAAACTACTGGAATAACTCACCTCTTAATAAATCCGATGTTCACAACTTATTTCTTAAACAAGCTAAGGTATAATTTTCATCAAATCGAAAGAGGTTTTGCCCTCTTCCTAAATATTACTATTACCCTCAAAAAGTCTAGAAGAGTATGGGTAGATCTACTAACCAAATTCATAAATACGAATTCCTTGCTATCTCATTTCCAATCAGGCTTCAGAAAGCCGGGTGTCTCTCCGATCACTGCACTCTTCCACGTCTTCATTCGTATTTGCTGCATTAAAAAATGATAACCAAGTTTAAAAATTCAAATTGTCCATTGCAAAATTGCGGACTGAAAAATGGAAAACTTTTAGTCACTTTTCTTCTGTCAAAATGTGAATTGTATATCAAGTTTGCATGCGGCGATGGCAAAAATTTGAATGTGGCTATTTTGATCAAGTTCCTAAAAGTTTTTTCGTTTATTTTCAAAAAATTACTGACACCTCTTTACAATAGTCAACCAAACCAAACTCAGTTACGTAGCAGCTGTGACTATGACATGCCAGAAGTAGTGATAGGGATTTAAGGCAGGCAATAATTTATTAGGGCGCCATATATGAATTTTAGCAAACGCATTGACTTTTTATTATTGTTTTAAAGCAGGAGTTACTTGTAACATTTCAATCCGACCTTGGATCACGAACAATATTATATTTTAGATTCACATTTTTTCAACTTCATGGCCTAGAGGATTATTTTCACGATGATTCAAATGATTTATTATATAATAGTTCCAGATTAAGCGTCTGGAACCTACTTGAGTTTCATTTATTTCTTCATGGGTCAATGGGGTAACTACGCCACTTTCCATGTTTATTTTCGCCCGTCTAATATCGCCATAAGCATATGTATATATTCCAGCAAGAACATTAAATGTCTTCAATATTGCAAATACATCACCATCGGATGTTGATAAGACAATGTGTTCTTGGGTTGGAATTGGCTCATAGGTATTATATCCTTTTCTTATTTTAATTTTTTCAGTTACAGGAAAAGTGTATCTTCGAAGTTCAAATATCCGGTGCTGATTCTTTTGGGAAATAAGACGAATAAACCTAATTTGTTCGAGTCCACATCCATATCCGTCAGAAGAAGGAAGCATTTTCGGAAGAGCTGTGATCCTCGCAGAAGGCTGGCCCCTGGCAGCAGGAGACCTGGATCTGACACGAAGAGGAGTTTCGGCAGGAGGATGATTCAGGTCAATCTCAGCTGATTGATTTCTATCAGAAGCATGAGCAGAAAGTCCGCGTCGTGGAACACCAAGAGTGAGGTCATCATCAGGGAAAAGATCAAACTGAGAACTTAACTCTGTAATAAGAAGTGAGGACCGCAATTTTTTATGCAAACAGATTATGGTTTATCTTTCTTTCTCGTGTGTTTTGAAAAAAATGTACTTAAAGTTAATTATACGATATAATAATTATTATAATCACCAATAAAAGTAAAGATCACCAATAATGTGAATGCCAATGAATCAACGGTCTTCATTTTTCGCAAGTAGAGGAAAAACTGATTAATTTACTGATAAAGAATTTGGTTACCCGTGTAGCCAAATAATATTCTATTTCTTTGGTATACTATCAAATATGTATAATTTTTTATAGATAATGAATTCCTTATATGATAATGTATAAGATTATAGGCATCAAGCTTCTTCTTCTGAGATATTTGTTTTTCATGAGTCAGCTCCTTAAAAATGACTGAATGTTGAATCAAAAAGAACATGAACATTCAACAGGAGTTCAACAGTGAACTTAGTAGTTACATTTTCATAAAAAAAATAAATTTTTTTTTAAACAATAAGATTACAATTTCTGCCACAAAACACGAGTTATCACAAAATAGATAAATTTTCAAAAAATAGTAGAATTTTCAACTAAAGACGATAAATTTTTAACAAAAGATCGAATAGTTAAATTTCCACTCAAAATGTATTAATTTAAATACACATAGTTCAATGTTGTCATTAGGTTCTGTAAATAAAGTTCGCATTTAGACGGAAAAAGTACAGATAAATTTGTCTTTTTTTGCTAAAACTTCAACTATTCTCTTAACAATACAATATCTGTTGCCTTGAAACCTTAGGTATTTCAAGCCTGTTATACAAAATTCAATAATAGCCAAAATTTCGAAAGGCAGTTAATGCAGGAACCATTTATGGGGTTTCACGGGATTACAATGGATGTAAACAGATTTCTTATCGCCTTGATTTGAAAATATTTCATCAGCTTTTATTATTATCTCAAAGGAAATATTTTTCAAAGCATATACGCATTACTTTTGCTAAGGCAGGTTTCGTAACTTTGCAGAGGAGACTTACAAAGTTTGCTTACTTATGCTATAAAACTATGTTAATATTCTCTTTTATCAAATTCTTATCCATGTCTTAGTCAAAGAACAACCTAAATTCTCAAGGTAAAATTAAAATAATAATACACTCGATGACGGTTATTTACCTTGAAGTAAAGACAATATACGATAATTGCTTTTACCTTACAGTATGATGAGAATTTGTTCAAAGAGTTCAATTATAAAAAAAAAATTTCCAGAAACTAAATGGAATGAATTTTGATAGATTTTCGCTCTTCATAGTAATAGCTTGATGTACTGCTGATAGTAAATAACGCCAACCCTGAGTATTTATTTTTCCTTATATCTCAGAAGTTCGATTAGCTCCAAAACGTTTTTAAATTATCTGGCCAAATATTTATCTAAAACTATACAATGTTGTAAACAGTACAAATAAATTCTTGTTTAATGAAACATTGATGTTTACTGTTTTAAACAAGCTATTAAGTAGTTGTGCGCTGCAGAATTTTAGGCTTGCAATATACATTGACGCAGGGATCTTTCGATGGGAAACCCTAGATTTTGCGGAAATTAACCAACTCTCGAAGTAACATTAACTTTTCATTGATCTGATGTAGATGCTTGCTGCATTCCATGAGTAACTTTGCAAATAATGTAACTGGTCTCAGTCAACCTAGCGGTTCAAAAAATGCGTAGCAATCTCTAAGTGTATCGTCGGTATTCTGACCTTGAGATTCGTTTAGGGATGACTCATGGAATAAACCATTTTATCGTCCACGGAAGGACATATAATTCCTAGATTTTTTGGTGACACAGGATGTTTATGACCTTGAACGTCTAATAGTTACCGAGGTGCGCGCATGATCAAGTAATTGAAAGACTGATTCCAAAAGTATAGTTCTCCACAGTTTTCATTGCAATTTTCTACCTTCTTAATGAATTTTCAATTGTTGATACAACTAATTTCCGTCACTTGTTAATACATAACTATAAAATTTTAATGATAGACGTTGTGAAATTCGAAAATACATCAATCTCGAGCTTTCCTGATGCGTCGAAATTAACTCTTAGCTTTTTTGTTAAACTTTCAAGTTCTAACACTTTATGATCTGTAAGGTGGATGCTAAATTGTTCTTCACTTAGCAGCGCATGTATGAGATCCAGATATTCTTTTAAAGTTTAAGAAGAAAGTAATTAAGAAGGCTCTGGTTCGTGAAGGATATCGCTTTTCTGTTTGGCTGCAAATGATCCTTGCTTGTGATTGCCTCGGCAGAGAGGTAAATTTAAAGGATTTTTGTGTCAGGGACATTCGAAACAAGTTCTCTCTATAATTTTCCATTATTTTGCTATTAATAAGCTTTAAACCAGTTCGATGTCTACTAATGTTCAGTTTATGAAACCAAATTAAACTAAATATCCCATTATGGGTCGTATTGAACAAATCATAAATTCCTAGTTTCCTATCTCCTTCAACAGTCTCTTTTCTAGACCTAGTAGAAACGCGCCGAAGCGCACAGCTTATTTACTAATTAAGTTGTTAGGAAAATTTCATTTAGAGAAAAAGAAATATATATATATCGTTAAACCAACTTTTATTAACATTACAGAACACGTATCTTTACAATAGTCAAACAAAGTGAACTTAGGTACTTAGCAGCTCCAACACCGGCCAGCCAGAAGTAGTCAAGTCAGCATTTGTTAGTGCACTAAATATAAACTTCAAACTACACATTTACAATTTGAATTCACAGTGCGTTTAATTTTTTACTTTCAAACTTTAATTTACCACCAATGTTTAGGGACCAGTAGAAAAACAAGTTCGAAGAAAATTTATTGGTGCCTGTTTGACCTAGTATCTAGACTATCACTGACAGTGATGACATTCAAAGACTACCTTTTGATGAGCCCTGATCTAGAAGGCTCTTTTTACTGGAATTTAGATGCACTACAGTAAAATTCAGATTTATTGGGCGGCGGTCACCTACTGGAATTCCAGCGATTTCTTCTTGTGACAATCTAGTAACTATTCCGCTTTCCATGTTTATTTTTACCCGTCTTTTATCGCGATCAATATATGCATATATTCCGGTAAGATAATTAAAACTTTCCAATATTGCAAAAACCTCACCGTCGGATGTTGATAATACAATCTGTTCTTGGGTTGGCACGGCCACATAGGCATTATAATGTTTTTTTATATGAATTGATTTATCAGAAGGAAAAGTGTACCTTCGAAGTTCGAATATCCGGTGCGAAATCCTTTTGGGAATTAGCCGAATAAATCTAAGTTTTTCAAGGCCAAATGCATGTTCGATAGGAGAAGGAAGCTTTTTAGGAGAAGCCGTGGTTCTGGTAGAAAAATGACACCTGACAGATGGAGATCTGGACCTGACACGAAGAGGAGACTCGGCAGGAGGATCATTCAGATTAATATCAGGTGCATGATTTTTTTCAGAAGAAAAAATAGAAGGTGTGTCTAGAGGATGATTCAGGTCAATCTTAAATGAATGATTTCTTTCAGACGAAGAAACAGAATATCTATCACGAGGTTGATTGAGGTCAATCTTAGATGAATGATTTCTTTTAGGAGGAGAAACAGAAGGTCTATCAAGAGATTGATTCAGGACAATCCTAGATGAATGATTTACTGTAGAAGGAGAAACAGAAGGGCGATCAAGAGGTTGGTTCAGATCAATCTCAGGTGCAGATTTTATTTTAGGAGGAGAAAAAGAATTCCTGCCACGAGGAAGATCGCGAGTAAGGTCATCATTAGGGAAAAGATCGAACGGTGAAATTGAATCTGCAACAAGAAAGGAAGACTTTTTTAAAATCTCTTTAGTTGAAAGTTTAATTTTTTTTAACTCTAAATTATAAATATTCAATTTTTGGCTTATTAGTTATCTTATTTTTTTATAATTTATCTATAGTGTTGAAAATTCATCTATCTTAGTTATAAATTGAACTATTTGACTACAAATTTGTTGAAATTCGTCTTTGTTTTTCGAAAATATATATTATCAATTCTAAAATTATCTTTTTTATATTTGATCTTCTTGAAAATTTAGGTATTGGGTTGGAAATTTATGTATTTTATTCAAGCTTCATCATTTTATTTAAAATATTTCTACTTAAAGATTGATCTCTTATAGTTGAAAATTTCTTGCCAAATTAAAATGCATTTATCTTGAAAGCCAGTTTTTCGAAACTACAAGTTCAAAAATGTAAAGTTGTTATTATTAATTATTATTATTGTTAAATTTACCAATAGAATTAAGAATGGCCAATAGGGTGGAAACCAGAGTACAAATGGTCCTCATTTTTATTCAGCAAATAAAAAACTAATCACTTTATTAATAAAAAATTTAATAAATGTTACAATTAAATAAGATGCTGGTGCTTTGTTAGAATATCGATACTAAACTCGTTACCTAATGGACTACATGACTGTAAGCTTATTCTTCAAAAATATTTGTCTATCATACATACGTTTCAAGGGCAGGATTTTTTTTGCGTAATTCGTCAAAATTAATGTCACAATCTACATAAGCTTTAACGTTCAGGACAAGTCGTTTTTTACCTAATAAAGCTACTATATATTCTTCAAAATATGTTGAAAGAAGCAAAATATCATTTTGTTTGAAAATTTGTATAGAATTTTTTTAAATAACAAAATTTTTTTAAATTAAATTAATTGAAAATTAATTTAATTTAATTTTAGTTTTTAATTAAATTAGTGCTGATTTGAACCCTTCAAAGTTTGTTTGGAAAATGTTATTAGGTTCGATGAAAATTTAGGAGGAATTTTTTTCCGTTTGAGGAACGTATGTTTTTTTAAGCTAATTTGTTTATACAATTTTTCAACAATTATTTTCATTTAAAATTCAAATACTTTTATTGCAACAATTTTATTGAAGAAAAATATTGTTTCGTAGTGACACAAATGTAATCTTCCGATTGAGTCTTCATAAACAATGTTCCGAAAAATTTGAAAAATAATTGAAAAGGGTTGAAATAATTTAAAAAAAAATTGATACTTTTGATTGCAATTTTTAAAATTACAAAAAAAAACATTCACAAAAATAAAATTATTAATTAAAAAATAATAATAAAAAGATAATTCGCGCTAAATCAGTGCTGAATTAAATCCTGCAAAGTATGCTTCATTCCAAGCTCACGTGTTTTTAAAATTATTTTTGTATAACGAATTTATAAAATTATTTTAATTTTTAATTAAAACAATAATATACAAAAATTAATCATTGAACAAAGTTTCTATCATAAAATATTTAATTATTGTATATTTAATAAATAAATAATATTGATTGAAAAACTATTTCTCTAATTTATACAATTTGGGAAATTTCTAATTTGTATATTTTATAATTGGAAAGCATTCGGTTTGGAATTTTCAAATTCGATCATATTGTAAACTGTCCAGAATTTCACTATTCTGGAATTTTTAAATTCGGGATATTCAGATTTCAGAATTTTATAATTTCCGGAAGCTTGGTGTCGAGAATTTTCGCGATTTTTCAATCGCCCCAAAAATATTTCAAAACATTACAAAAGATTTTTAAAATTTTAAAAAATTCTGGAAGATTTTGAAGCAATTTTTTGCAGAATTTTACAAAAATTTTGCGAAAATAAAATTAGAGCGGGGAAAAATAAGTGACGTGCGAAAAATGATGGTAGAAAAAATGGTTAGTAGGAAGATCCTACTAAAAAGGTCGATAAACTGGAAGTTAGGATAAAAAAAGAGAGCTCAAACCGGTAGTTTGCAAGTGAGAAGTGTGGAAATAGGGAGGAGGAAAGGCTGATAGAAATAGAACAAAGAATAGAAAAGAAAGAGAGAGAGGAAAGAAAAATAAACATATTGATAAAGGGGCTAGGATTAGAGGGAAATGAGCTGAAGGAAGGAGTGGAAGAAGAGGAGATAGACGAAGTGCGAATTGTAGGAAGGGAAGAGCGAAGGGGGGAGAGAATGGTACTGGTAAAACTAAAGAAATGGGAATATAAGAGGGAAGAGATGGAAAAGAAGAGGTTGTTATATCGAAGCCCGGAGAGAATAGAGGATGATTTGACATGGGTACAAAGGATAATGCAATACAAATTAATGAAAATATCGGAAGAGGAAAGAAAAAAAGGGAAACTGGAAGAGAAAGGAACGGGAGATATAGAAATAAGAAATAGTAGTAGACAAAAAAGACGAGAAACGCAAGTAGGGAAGATTGGAGGATACGCTACTGGAATACAGCAGGCTTGGAAAGAATGGATAAGGAGTTCATGAGAAATTTGACACAATGGGATGTAGTAGTAATGATGGAGACGTGGCTAGATGAAAAGGGATGGGCGAGATTAAGGGTAAGATTACCTACGGACTACAAATGGGAGATTTAAAATTCAAAGAGAAAGAATAAAAAAGGCAGAGCAATGGGAGGAATCGTGATGGGAGTAGAAAACGAATGTAAAACATAGAAGGATAGCAAAGGGATAAAGGAACAAAAAGAAGGAGTAATAGTACAAGATATAAATATAGGAAGAGAGAGGTGGAAGATAGTAGGGGGTGTAAGTGAACGGTGATATGCAGGAGAAATCATAG
>JAWWLR010000002.1:16905105-16915471 GCA_035041075.1 Acraspis erinacei
ATGTCGGCATTAGTAGAGAACCTCACATGTATTGGAATTTTATAATACAAGTCCAGTAGCCAGTAATTCGACACCTATTGAAGCGAAAAGTTAAAGAAAACAGGTAAATCATTTCTTAGAAGGCTTGTTCTTGGAAGAAAAAAATGAATAAATCTTCTGATGAAACAAAAAGTTTTGAAAATTTATAGTATATAACGCGCTCTTTTTCTAAAATTCAAGGAATTATAGAATTTAAGGATTTCGTGAAATTCACAGTATTTACGGAATTCACGGAATTCATAGAACGCGCGGAATTTGCGTATTTCATGGAATTGCCGGTATTCATAGAATTCATGGAATTTACTGACTTCAATAAAATCAGGACATTCACGAAATTTACAGGATTCACGGAAATCAACGAATTCACGGAATTCATTGAATTTACGGAACCCAAAGAATTCACGGAACTCTAGAAATTAATAATATTCAAGAAATTTACGGAATTAGTAGACTTAACGGAGTTTATAGAATTCAAGAATTCATGGAATTCACGGGAATGATGGAATTCACGGAATACACGGAATTCATGGAAATCATAGAATTAGTGGATGTCGCGGAATCTATGGAATTCGTGGAATTCACGGAATTCAAGCAATTCAAGGAATTTATGTAACTAATTCGTGAAATTTATGAAAATCGTGCAATCCATGGGATTCACGAAATTCAAGTGAATTCCGCGATTTCCTTGAATTTCATAGATGCCACTAATTCCTTTAATTACATGAATTCCGCAAATTCTCTAAATTACGTGAATCACTTCATTTCCATGAATTCTACGAATTCCCTTAATTCCTTAAATTTCGTGAATTACGCGAATTCCACGAATAACACGGATCCTATGAATTCCGAAAATTCCTTGAATTTCACGAATTCCGAGAATTCTCTGAATTCCTTGAATTCCATGAATTCAACAAATCCAGTGAATTCCGTGATTGCAGTGAATTTCTTAAATTCCGTGATTCAGTGACTTCTGTCAATTTCATGAATTTCGTGAGTTCCTTGAATTCCATGAAGTCTGTGAAATCCGTGACTTCTCTGAATTTAATGAATTCCGCGAATTCCATGCATTTCGTGAATTCCTTAATTTCTATAAATTCCGTGAATTTCATGGATTTCGTGAATTTGATGAATTTCGTAAATTCCGGGAATTCCTTGAATGCGGCGAACTCCGTGAATTTCTCGAATTCCATTAATTCCGTACTTCCTTATTCACAATTTTTGTATTACAAACGCTCTAATACATGTAGTAGAATGCTGGAGAGTCACTTCACGATTTACAACACTTACAATACGTGTATTGCAATCTCCTCATTCGAATACCATGTTTGCAATTTTAGCTCACGCTAATATTATTGTAGAAGTCTTGTAGATGTATTGTACAATTGCAAACATTTTTAACAGTGCAAAGTTGCCTTAATAATAAGAGCAACCCGACCAAGTCTAGCTTAAAGATAGAAATAAGAACGAACCATAATTGTGAGGGGTCGGAGTCGACGGGGAAGATACCAGAAGAGAACCAGGAAAACGCACCCGTGGCGACGACGAGCAGGAACCCCCAGAATCCACATCACGATGAAAATACCGACATTATTAACTGTTTGACAGTTCATAAACATCGAGAAGACAGTCCCGTGAATCAGCAGTTCGCCAGAAACCATAGGTTGAATAGCCGGATACTGGAGTAACTGCGCAACAAGTCCGCGTCGTGCTCTAGAGGCAGCACCAGCCGGTCACTAGCATAACCGATGACCACTTATGCGGGACTACCGAAACCACAGGCCAGGCACGCGCAGCACGATGCTTTGGTACGGCCAGCAGCGGAGAGTGTGAGCACCGAACAGTCCACCGCATAGTAGGGAAAAAGTACATTTTTTGTTTAAAAATACGACTCAGCTAGACTCGAGACATGTTTGGTATTTTTCGCATAAAAACTACATGTGTCCGTGAGACTGGGATTCGGAAACCCTGAATCGGCGGCTAGGCAGGTTGAGAAAGCGGGCCCGAAGGCGTCGTCATCATGCGACTGCTCTACATTGGTTGGTGACTTGGCTAATCTAGGGTTAAACGCTACAAGAAAAAAGGGCAAAGTCGTCTCGCAATCACATACCTGTGATTGAGACCATAGCGTATTTTGCTATATTTGCTCAAAGTTCGAAGTAAGTTGTTCGCGGAAAAACATCGATGAAGACATCCCTGAAACACTTAAAGATATTTTTGGCTCGGAAATTGATGAGCTAGAAATAAGCATGTAGGTTCCTAACATCATCTGCAATTGTTGCAGAGTGATGCTGAATATTTGCAAAAAGATAAGAATACAGAGTACATAAAGAACTCTCATCCAACAATTTTGAAACGTCCAAAGGGTAAAGAAGATTTTTTCTTTTTTTTCTATTCAAAACAAAGGTTTTATCGGTAAAAATAAAAACAAAATTGTTTTATATGAGTGCTTCATCATCGATTGAAATCGATGAAGACTCTGCTAGTGAGTTTGAAACTGAAATGGATGATGACGACGAATGTGATACAGACTCGGATGCAAACACCAAAAAATGATCGGTCCCATCCTTAGTTTATCAGTTTTAATTGAATGATATTGTACGAAATTTAGGCTTACCCAAAGATGGCTCAGAGTTCGCAGCTTGATTTTTGAAGAGGAAAAATCATTTAAAACCCAAAACACGAATATCTGTTTATCTAAGTAGAGAATCAAAATTCCGGAAATACTTCATGAAAGACATAATTTCATCGCTAGTACTTTGCACTAATGAAGAAGGACTCATAAATGAATTGAAAGCGAATTCATATGATGCTAAAGATTGGAGACATTTCATAGATTCATCAAAGCAAAGTATAAAGGCTTTTTTAATCTACAATACGAATGTATATGCCCCAATTCCTGCAGCCCACTCTACTGTCATGGAAGAAAAATATGAAAATATGGAAGCGCTTCTGCAAAAAATAAACTACAACACTCATCAATCATCACAATTTTGCTTGGACAACAGTCGGGATTCACAAAACATTCTAGCTATTTGTGCTTTTGGGACAGTAGAGATCGTTTACATCATTATAAGATAAAAAGTGACCAACAAGGTCATCGTTCGCATCTGGTACGTGTAACATCATATATGAGTACTTAGTAGATCCATCTACAATTCTGATTCATCCACTTCACATAAATCTTGGACTAATGAAACAGTTTTTCAGGGACACGACCTTCGTAAGTACAATGAATGGATTAGAAAATAAATTTTGTGCACTCCCACCTTGATAAATTTCCTGAAAATCTTGGTGACTTTAGCGAAGAACAAAGCGAAAGGTTCCACCAAGATATCAAAATAATGGAAACTCGTTACCAAGGGAGATGGGACGAGAATATGATGGCAGATATTTGTGGAATGCTGAATAGAGACACGAAGCAATATGATGGAAAGCGCAAAGTGAACCCTTTGCACATATCGTTCAATAAAAAAAGAACTCGTTATAGTTCAAAAACAGGGAAGGACTGAAATTGAATCTACCTGTCATCTGTATACCTACAAGATAGCTGTCATTATAGTAAGAGCTTTGATTAGTGAGATTTTCAGAGCTTATGTCAGAAGCCTGAAGATATGAGATGAAATTTACCCTAGATTCGGTTTTAACTATCCAAAAAACATACCACAAACATCATCTGACCAGCTAGGTTAGCTTTTTTTATTTTGGGTTCTGTGAAGAGTTTTTGAGGTTATGTCGAAAACCTGACGTGACGGGGTAAAATAAACTTCAGATTCGCTTTGAGCGACCCAAAAATCATATAATATACATGGTCTAGAACTCAGGCCAGCATTAATTTTCATTTTTGGGTGTGTGAAGTCTTTTTGAGGTTATGTCGAAAACCTGACCTTTTGGTTCATTGTATCATGATGGAATATCTTTATATAATATCAATCTATGAAACGTCGAAGATTACAACAATTTTCCTATTATTGACGAGCACCGGGAACGTCAAGTAGAAAAACTTGCCATTTTTTCGTCAGATTTATTTATTTATTTATAAAAAAAATTGACAAACTAAATTAAAAATCAGTCTATACAACCTTCTGTAAAATTTTATTTATATTTAAAACAAACGTCCAAATCGGTCCACAGGTGCAGCCAGAATCGTATTTTGAAGCAAAAAATTTACTTTTTCCCCACTGTGCACCGTAGCAGACACAAATACCCTTGCATCATCCGGTGGATGAGGAACCACGCGCTGGCTAGAGAGCGCAGCCAATAGCAACCCCAGTAGTCTCTAGGACGGAACCAACCGGGAGGGTGGATTCTACCGCGGAAGCGCACATTGGTGGAAGGCTCCCATTGTACCTCGCCCGTTGATACCAGCCAATCAACGGATGCCTCACAGAAATTTCGTAAGGCCCGGTGAAAAACAGCTGCAAGACGACGGACGGAAGTCGGAAGCTGAGAGTTGGCTTGAGGACCGAATTAGCCCGGTTGCTGCAAAATAAATGGTCCCTTTTTCATCATTTTTAAGTGCCTTCTTTGTTTCGCTCTTCGATCCGCGTGTAGAAATTCAAGATTGTGACGCCAGTAATTTTGGAAGTGTCAGTGAGTAGTCCGGTGGAGACCCCTTCGCGGCTCGTGGCTTGGAGGAACGTTCGGCTAAGGGACCGACTACAGCAAGTTCAGGCGAGCTTATTCTTCCAATGGACACAAAGCTCAATTCAAGCCAAATAGATAGAAATGTTTTTACTCTTGAGGTTTTGAATACAAAAGGTTGAATTTTTTAGTATATAGATTCCTTTACCTTACATTTTTATTAAATAAAACTATGCTAAAATTTATTTTTGTGAAATTTGGCAATTTAGGTGCTTTCTCTCTCACTCATGTGAGTTTCCATCCCCTTTCTCGTGTTTAATAGGGAGTTAGCTATCCTGCCAGTTCATGTCCAGACATCTCCGTGGAGGCTCGGAGAGGGAGAATCGTATCTGGCGCCTGTTAAAAAATTAAACGAGCTTCGAGGGTTGTTTGTAGGTCAAAAGTTTTCGACCACGAACTCTGTTAATTCCAGGATAGACTTTAAACAAATTAAAGTTTTGGACAAACGACAAGACAATTCTGAAAAATTATATAAGAAATATATTTTTTGAAACAACGCAAAATATGAGAAAAAATTATTAGAACAAAGAATATAAAAAAATTGTATACCTAAACTATATCTACAAGGTTTTTATCAATCTATTTTTGATAGGATTCGCATTCCTTGTTCAAATTGTGAAAAATAACATTGAGAAGAAACAAAAGAATTTTTTTGGAAAAACTACACAAGGTGCAATGAATAATAATAATAGTAATATGAATTTATTAATATAAGACTTTTTTAGGATAGCTGAGGATGAACTTAATACAAATTAAACTAAATAATAAAGTAAAAATAATACACATTTAAAATAATTGTGTTAGTTGAAAATTCAGATATCTTGTTAGGAATTGTCTTTCTAGAAAAAAAAGTAATCTTTTTGCCTCAAAATTAATCTTTTTAGTAACATCATTTTTTGCTTGTTTAAAAAAAAATTAAATAAGAAAAATTTGTTTTTTAAGCTAAATTTTTCGAAGGAAAATTAACATTCATCGGATCAATGAGACAGGACAATTTAAACTTCAATTCCTATTTTAATAATATTATTGATGTCAACATGAAATTGTTAAAATTTAAATATATGGTCCACTAGCTCAAGTTTTTTTTCAATAAAAAACAAAACTATGCAACCAAGCATTGTATTTTTAAATTTTAAATAAATTTTGTTTACTGATTAAAATATATTTTAACCGAAAAATTCATCTTATTAGTTGAAAATTCATTTTTTTGTTTGAAAATGAAAAAATTTAAATATTACATTTGTTCTTATTAACTTATCTTTCAAATTAAACCATTTTGTTGAAAATTATTTTAATTTGTTGAAAGTTCCTCTTTGTAGTTGGGTTTTCATATATTATTTTGAAAATCCGTTGCTTTCTGTTCATTTCAAAATCTTTGATTTAAAATTGAAATAGGTTTTTGTTAAAATATGTATCTTCTTTTCTCTTGTATTTTAAGGGAATTATACCATTAAGAAAACTATCAACAGGTACTTTTTTACATTCAAGATGTCGAAACTTTATTTTATTTGCCTGCATGTGATCTTACAAAATTTCAGACTCGGTTGGTGCATGTCCTCCATTTAAAAAGAACAAATTAGAACTTTTTGGATTAATTATGACCGTAAAGTGTTACGAGTTTATTAATTCCAGAGTTTGGTCTGCTGTAGAATTTCAGAGTGACATTTTTATATCCTGGACCATTGTTAATTTTTTCGACAAGACCTCCTGTAACAGTCACGTATAAATCAGGATCATCAACACGAACCATAGTAATAATTGCATTGCCCCAGGTTGTAAAAATCTTCTCTTCTCGAACTTTCTTAGAAGATTTAGATCGTGGTATAATCACTAATTTCGTGAAAACGTTAAAGTCGTTAGGGCCTCTTATTCCTATTTCCGCTGCTTCAAATCTGCCTTTGACGACGGGTCCATGAAGTATTCGTACATTTTCATCAGGTAATATTCTTCTATTCTTACGGATAGCTAGTGTTGTTAAAACCAAATTTGAAATAAATATTATTAAGTACATCATCCTGCACCGCCTCATCTTTATCCCAGAGTGATATAAAACGACTTTAACGCTTGAAAATTATTTTAAAACACAAGTTTGAAACCAATTGTTTCCACGAAGACAGAAGTGACTATAATACTCTAATGATGTAATTTTTTTTGAAGGCTCAGTTAAAAAAACATTTACTTATCATTGTTTAACCAGTTAACTGGTAATGACGCATGTAAGAGCACTTGGAATAAATGCCATAAAACAGAATGGATTGTGAAAAAAAAATTGAAATAAATTTTGAGAACGAAGCAGATGGCAGGATGGATCCAACAGAAGATTGCAACTTGAGAATTATCCAAAAATGCAGAGCAAGTTTTATGAACAAAGATTATTAGAATGTAACAGAATATCTCAAATCACTTTTTATGATAATTTACGGCTATCTAAGTTCGCACTCTATGTGGCAAGGAAAATTTTCGACACGTCACATTTTCATCGAGTCACACTATGCTAACTCACATTTAGGGAATGTCAAATTGAGGCAAGTCATACTTGCGGCCAGGTACATGTCTGGAAAATTAGATTGGTCGCAAGTCAAATTCAAGCAAGTCAAATTTGCCGCATTTGTAGCAAGTCAAATGTTTCGTAAGTCAAATTTTCTGCAAGTCACATGTACGGCAAGAATTATGTTCTGTCTTACGGAATCCATCATTTTTAATTTCTCAATTTAGACCCTGGATTTATCATCACCAACCTAACAACCCCATTTTTGCTGCCTTTCATTCAAGTCACGTGATTTTGGCATTTTAGTCCGCCATACTGGATCCGCCATTTTAAATTTCTCTTATTCTGACCTTGAATTCATCAGCGACCCGAGCAACTCTTGCAAAATTAAATTTCATGATGTAAACTTCCTCAGCTTGTAGTCTTAGTGGACATGTTTAAATTCTATAAAGGGGCGTACCCAGTAAATGCGTTTTCCAGATAGAGGAATCCGAAATTTCGTCGATTCACGCTGACCACTAACCAGGCATTGTACATAACTCCTGATAAAATCACCTAATTTTACGTTACTTTGAAATTTTTAAAAAGAACTTTAAACGAGGTTTACAATCAAAATAATAATCATACAATAAAAAAATAATTTCAATTTTATTTTTTATTTTAAAAATATTTTTGAGTTTTCCTCCAAAAGATACCATTCTTTTAAGATGCGTTATGGTAGAATCTCCACTGTGGAATTAGAATGTTTTCTTTACGTCTTAATTAGGGACTTTTTTAGGCTTTCTTTGGGCACCAATGCAACTTTTTGAACTCTTAGTTTTTTCAAGAAACCGACTTTATCTGCAGGCAGTTGGCCGCCAGAATCTCCACTACAGAATATTTGTAACATTAAAAAAATCAGCAGCACCAGAATTTCGGGCTTTTTTTTGTTCTTCTTGACCACAAATACCGATTTTTGGGCTCTTTTAATGCAAAAGACGTACCTTTGGGGTGGATTAACTGGCAGCAAACACCTCCATTGCAGAAAATTAAAGAAATTAAACTAATTAACAGAGCCATAATTTTGGGTCTTTTCTGCAAAAAGATTCGTTTTTCGACCTCTCTAGTCGTCTAAGGGAAAAAGCACCCGACTGGTAATCGGAAGTTCTGTGTTTCGTTTCCCAGTGGAGCGAAGTAGCAGATCTTTTTTCAGAACAAATTAAATTTTTTTAATTTTAATTTATTGCTGCATCTAGTCTGAAAAGACGTCCAGAATTTATTTTATTCTCTAATAATAATAAAGACTCCTTAAGAAAATCTGTTATTAAAATAATTACCACAGACAACTTCACAAGACTCCAGTTGATATATCTATCTTCGCAGTAATACTACACAACCCCGAGGAACTAACCCTATCAGATTAAACAAACCAAGATAGTTTCACTGAACTAAAACAGCTGCCTTTAACTGAAACCATAGAAAAATTTCAATTAAATTAATCACTACAGCCAACTTTCGAAGACTCTAGTCAATATGTCTATCACCACATTAATACTCCACATCTCCTATAAACTCCTCTATCAGATTTAGCCAAACAAGTCTCGCCTTCCATCAAGTAATACCGCTAAAAATTTCAAATTAAATCAAATTAAATTAATTTATTGAACCAAGTCGCAGCTGCTTTTATCTAAACCGGAAAAATTTAAATTAAAAATAATCACCACAAACCACATTTCAAGACTGCAGTTAATACTTTTATCTCCACAGTAATAATCCACAATCCCTGTACACGAGAACGCCTGTATACAAGCGATTGATTTAATAATTCCCAGAAAAACTGGCCCACACACTTACACATCCGTGTGTCAGTGTGTGACAACGTCAACAATCGGTCGCCACCAGCTTTCAATAGACTGGTTACGTTTCCAATAACTGATTTAATCAACAGGCCATTGCGAGGCAACCCCCAAGCAACTCCCTCTATCGCGTTTAACAAACCAAGTTTCACTTTCCATCAACTAAGACAGCGAACAACATTTTTTATTAAAAATATTTATCTCAGAAAACTTTATGAGACTCTACTTAATATTTATATCTCCTTATTAATATTACAGAGCCCCTACGCACTACCCCCTATCACATTTAGCGTACCAATCATTAGCTACCTTTAGGAAAAATCACCGGAAAAATTTCAAATTTAAAAAAGTCACCAAAGTCCACATTTAAAGATTATTTAATATATCTACCTTTACAGTAATATTCCCAAACCCCTAGGAAGGAAAGTAAGAATGTAAATAGGAATTTGGGGATTATTGGTGGGAGAAGAAGGACCGGGGTTGCGAAAGGAGGATGGTGGTTGAGAGAGATATGTATTTTAGAAGAAATGAGCTGCAGAAGGATCAAGTGAGAAGTATGCATTAGGAGGTGAGAAAACTGTATGAGGTGCTCAAGAAGAACGGCATGGAGAAAAACCAGGCATTAGGGGAAGAGAGAATCAGAATTTCAAGATTTAATGGGAACTTTGGGTGGATTATGCCAAGAGAGAGAGATAGAGAGAGAGAAAGCGCGCGCAGTATTTGCGTGAAAATGGAGAGAAAAGAAGTCAGGAGCTAATAGCGAGAATGAGATGTGGGTGCATGAAGATAATTTTTGAGAAGCTGGAGGATTGCGACGGGTTGGAAAAGAGTGGGATAAGCATGCTGGTATTACTGTATGAAAGAGGGGTCAAAAAGCGATTGCATTGATAACGAAGGTGTTAGGTAAAATGGAGAAGAAGAGAAGAAAGATGAATAGGGAAGGAAAGATTGTGGAGAGAAGAGGAAGAAGATATAAGTGAATTCGAAATATTATAAATAATTAATAGATAAGCATTTCGATTTACCCTGGGACACTTCGCGCTACGAGACTTCTCGTTTCCCGATTTCCCCTTCGTTCGCTCGTCCTCACTCCTTTCCTCATCTCACCCACATTAATATGCGGCCGGATGTGCCTACTACGCCGAACGTGACGCGCGCATCACGTAGCTCTCGCGTGTCGCAGGAGAGAGGGGTATCTGGCACTTCATGTTCGCTTCTCCGACACTTTCGAAAACGGGAAGTGTCCTAGAGTCTACTATAGATATTTTCCTCGCACGCAGAGTTTGGATTCGCGAGGCAAGGACGGTAAAGGGATTAGGGCGAGCGGCAATAGAATTAATGTATGTAGTAGTAAGGTTTGCAT
>JAWWLR010000002.1:16974278-16985579 GCA_035041075.1 Acraspis erinacei
CTATTTTTTGTTTTTCTTTTGTTTAAACTTCTATTTTTCAACTGGAAACTTAAGTATAAACTACAATTTTCAGTTAAAAAGTGTTTTTTTAGCTAAAAATTAAACAATGACATTTCTGGTTAAAAAGTTATTACACTTTGTGATAAATATTTATTACATTCTCGTCAGAGGAGGTATTATATTTGTGTAAAATTTCACCCCCCCCCCCTCTCGTTTTTGTTCAATATTCAAGTTTTGAGACCCCCTGCAACTAAAAAAATAGGTTTATACGAATGAGTTTGACCGTCCGTCTGTCCGTTACTTAGCGTGTGTGCAGCCTTTTAGTTTGTTTGTTTATCCTAATGACTTTCTTCGATAAAAAAAAAGAAATTACCAGAGTTATATCACTAACTAAATTAAAAAAAAAACGAAACTAAAAATTTTACGCCAAATAACGCACGATAAGAAAAAAAGCCAAGAGAAGAAAATTTTTATTGAAAGCCCTGCAAGATTATCGTAAAAACTTTTCGAATTTTCTCAAAAACTCTAATTTTGACTGCACGAAAAATGAGGAAAAATAGAAAATTGCATTTTGCGGGCCAAAATTATGCACCCAAAGAAGATCTACTTTCTTATCAATAAATTTTTTAAGGATGCGTATTTTTTGTGTAAACAAATAAAATACGGCCCAAGTCCGATAACTTGCCGTCCAACAAGTGTACACTCTCCGTATAACATTCCTCACACGTACGACACGCACACTAATTGTGGTTCTCCCACTTCGTCTGCTATTTGTCTCATGATTTGCGCCCTTGAATTACGCATGCGCACAACTAATGTCGTGCTACTAGAGGGGGCATCCGATAAGTCCGCAATTCATGGAATTTTCCGCCCCTACAGCCGCGAAGTTGGAAAGTTATCGGACTTGTACTGTCGTAATTTTCCAATAATCTTTAGTGGTTTAATTTTCATATATCGATTCTGAAAAATTGTACGAGTAATTATCTCAATCTTAGTAATTTTTATTCAGAGAGAAAAAAAGCTTGACAAGTAAAATATATATGCTCAATTCGGAAAATTTTTTTATTCAAATTTTTTTTAATAATCTCTGGTACAAAATAAAACTTAAAATATTTGAGAATTTGATAGTGGAAAATTACGAAATGGTTATTAATATTGAAACAACGAGCAGGAAATGTTGTGAACGTTATAGTCGGCGTAACCTCCAAAAATATTATGGATTTTTAAGTTATTGCTTCAGACTGTGAAGATAAAACTTATTTGCACACCTGCTCTGTTCTAGAAAAGGTGAAAAATAAAACAAGCTTACTAATCTTATAGTCAGATAAAATTGAAAAAAGAGTAATAAAAACTTCTGTGTTAGCAAAATAAATTCCATAATGTAATTTTTTGGAATCGATTATTGAATTCCAAATTATCTGGGACTGAATTAAAAAAAAAAGGAAAATTATTTTCCATTAAGATGTTATCTACAAGCTCTGTAAATAATTATTTATATTTGTAATAGTTAGAAGTAAAATTATAAGTATTTAAGAGGTTAAGTTACAAAAGTGAAAAATTATGGTTCCCATATTTAAATTTTCAAAAAGAGTGTCTAGTTCTTTTTTTATAAAAACCACTTTAGCAAAGGCTTTCTTTGTCGGATTACTTTCATGAATTCCAATATAATTTATATAATAATAATAATAATATAATATAATATATAATAATATATAATATAATATAATATAATAATAATATAATAATATACTTAATATTATTAATTAATATTAATAATATTAATAATATATAATTGTAATATAATAATAATATAATATAATTTATATAATAAATTCCATTTCCTAAAAATGTTTTCTTTCTTAAAAAATACTTTGAATTCGATGTTTTTTATAGTTAAGTGTCACAAATTTATTTTCAAATATATTTTTTTTTGCGTAAATAAATTCCATTTCCTAAAAGTGTTTTCTTTCTTTAAAACTACTTCGAATTAGCTGTTTTTTATAGTTAAGTGTCACAAATTTATTTTCAAATATTTTTTAGTTTTTTAAACTAGGAGTTCAAAGTTTTTTGTACGTTTTCAGATAATGAATTTTATTGGTAGAAATTTAATTTTTGTGATTAAAAATGTATGTTTTTCGTTGAAAATTCAAGTTTTTGGTAGACAAACGTTAACTGTGGTTGAAAATTCGTCCTTTTTGGTATTAAATTAATCTTTTTGTTTAAAAAAGTATCTTTTTTCATTGAAAGATAAACTTTTTGGTTGAGTATTCTTGAATGTTGTTAAAAATTTGATTTTTTCGGTAGCAAATTATTATTTTTGTTTAAAAATTCATCTTTTTTGTTAAAAATTTAAAAAGTATGTTTTATAGTTGAACTGCTTTCTTAAAAATGAATAGAAAAATGTTTCGTTCTTGAATTTGGTTGAACATTCGTATTTTTTGGTAGTAATATAATTCTTTGCATACAAATTTAGCTTTTGGGTTAAAATTTTTACATCTAGGTTTTAAAGTTGAACTAATTTCTTAAAAATGAATATAAAAATGTTTTGTTCTTGAATTTCTATTTAAAACTCGTCTGTTTTGGTATTAATTTAATTTTTTGCTTCAAAATTAATCTTGTTAGTTAAAAATTCAACTTTTTATATGATAATTATTGAATTTTTTCAAAATACAGATCTTTTCCGTAGAAAATTAATCTTTTCGTTGAAAAATTAATGTTTTTAGTTAAAAATTCAACTTTTTGGATGAGAATTGTTGAATTAAAAAAAAATCGTATTTTTTGGTTGCAAACTCATCTTTTTGTTAAAAATTCTTATTTTTTAGTTCAAAATTCAACCTTTTAGTTCATAATTCTTAAATTTGGTTTAAAACTAATCTTTTTTGGAAATTAATTAATCTTTTTTAGTAAACAATTCAACTTTTTGGTTGAGAATTCTTGAATTTTGTTAAAAATTCGATTTTCATCAAAAATTAGTATTATTGATTAAAGTTTCATCTTTCTGGTTAACAATTTTAGAGCTGGATTTTAAATTAAACTGCTTTTTAAAAATGATAAAAAAAGATTTCTTTCTTTCTTAAAAAATAAACATCTTGGATGAAAATGATTGAATTTTATTAAAAATACGTTTCTTTATGTAGAAATTTAATATTTTTATTAAAAAAAAATTTTTTATTAACAAATTTTAAAACTAGGTTTTAAGGTTGAATTAATTTCATGCATATTACAAAAAAATTATTTCTTTTTTCAAAATTCAATTCTCGGTTGTGAATTCTTGAATTTCTTTAAAAATTCGTATTTTTGGTATTAAGTTAACCTTTTTGTTTAAAAATTCATCCTTTTTAGTTGAACAACAAACTTTTTGGATGAGAATTCTTAAATTTTGTTAAAAATTCGCCTTTTTTCGTAGTAAATTATCCTTTTTATTTAAAAATTCATGTTTTTTAGTAGAAAGTTCAACATTTTGGCTGAAACTTATTGAATTTTATTGAAAATTCGTATTTTTTATTGTAAATTATTATTTCATCTTAAAAATTCATCTTTTTTAATAGAAAATTCAACTATTTAGTTGAGAATTCTTGAATTTTGCTAAAAATTCGATTCTCATAGAAAATTAGTATTATTGATTAAAGTTTCATCTTTTTGGTTAACAATTTTAGAGGTGGGTTTTAAATTAAACTGCTTTTTAAAAATGAAAGAAAAAGATATTTTTCTTTCTTAAAAAATAAAACTCTTGGATGAAAATGATTGAATTCGATTAAAAATGCGGTTTTTGGTTAGAAAAATTAATCTTTTTGTTTAAAAATACATATGTTTTAGTGAAAAATTCAACTTTTGGGTTGAAATTTCATGACTTATATTGAAAACTCGTATTTTGTTATAATAAATTAATATTTTTGTTAAAAATTCATCTTTTTTCGTTGATAAGTAAACTTTCTATTTCAGATTCCTTTAATATTATTGGAAATTCATCTTTTTCGTAGTAAATTAATCTTGTTGTCTAAAAATTCATCTTTTTCAGTAGGAAAATACTTTTTTTCCGTAGAAAATTAATATTTATGTTTAAAATTCTTTTCTTTTGGTTAAGAATTTTTTCTGTTAAAAATTTTACAACTAGTTTTTAAGGTTGAACTATTTTGATACAAATTTTAAAAAATCTTTTATTTCTTTCTTAAAAATTCAATTTTCGGTTCAGCATTTAATTAAAAAACCAACTTTTTGGTTGAGAATTCTTGAATTTTTTTAAAAATTCGTTTTTTAAATAGAAAATTAGTATTTTTGTTTAAAATTTCATCTTTTTGGTTAAAAACTTTAGAGCTAGTTTTTAAGTTGAACTGCTTTTAAAAATTAAAAAAAAGTTTATTTCGTTCTTAAAAAATTAACATCTTGAATGAGTTATTGCATTTTGTTAAAAATTTGATTTCTTGGCACAAAATTAATCTTCTTGTTTAAAAATGCATCGTTTTTAGTTAAAAATTCAAATTTTTGTTTCAGACTAAAGGAATTATATTGACAAGTCCTCGGTCATTGAAGTAAATTAATATTTTTGTTTAAAAATTCATCTATTTTAATTAAAAATTGCCCTTGTTGGTTGAGAATTCTTGAATTTTGGCAAAAATTGATCTTTTTTTGGTTCAAAAATTACTTTGTTCATTGAAAATTCAGTTATTAAGATTGAACTATTTTGTTAAAAATTCGTTTTTGGTTGAAAATTAATCTAATTTAGTGGAAAATTCAACTATTGGTTTGAGAGTTCTTGTATTTTGTTGCAAATTCGTATATTTTTATATGAAATTAAGTTTTTTATAAAAATGTCTTATTTTTTATTTGATAATTCAACTTTTTTGTGTAGAAAATTCGTAATTTTGTCTTGAAAGTTGAATAATTTAGTAGAAAAATTCAACTATTTGGTACTAAATTTTTTTTATTGATTAGAATTATTTTTTTCAAATAAAAGTTTAGCTATTCCATTTTGGGTTGAAAATTTACCTTCCTTGGTTTCGAAACCTAATAAAACTGGCGGCACTTAAAAAGACGAATATTTTCTCCTAATGACTTTTCGATAACAAAAAAAATTACAAAATTAAAAAGAATAAAATATTAATCTAAATAACGCACGATACGAAAAAAAAATCAAGAAAGGAAAGACGATGCTTTTAAGTCCTACAAATTTATAGTATCAACTTTTACATTTTTCTCGCAAAATCTAAAATTAAAATTTTGACGGCACAAAAAATAATAAAAAATATTCCATTTTGGGTTTAGACTTCCCATAGGGAGCGCAGTTTTTGTTTTATTCGTGAGAAATATCATGAAAAAAATTAAATTAAGTTTTTTTGAGGAACTCTCAAGCAACGAAACAAAGTGAATTAACGAATGTTGTTTACGTAAAAAGGATCAAAAAAATTCTTTATTTATAATTTTTAAAAAGTTCAAGTAAATTTTCTTTCAAACGTAAAAAACGAGATTAAAAAAATTTTAATTCTTGAAAACACGAAAAGAGACGAAAAAAATGAAAAGACAAAAGTTTTTCAGCCAAAATCGATCTAAGAAATTGTTATAAGCTGTTGTTATAAAAATACATTAAAAGTAACAAATAAGTTCTTGAAAAAGTGACCCAAGGTAAAAAAATATTTTGCTTAGCAACATTTTTTATTTAGCAACATCCAGTTTTTTAAATTAGATTGTGAGATACATACAAAATTTTTCCAGAAAAGTATGGGGACAATGAATGATACAGGAAAAATATTCAGAATATATTTCCTGTTTTTGTGTGTTGTTCAAGAGTGGTCAAGAAAGAACGTAAAAGGGTAAAAAGTATTGTTTTAGATATTTTGCAGACAGATTTTTTTGACTGTGAAGCAGAAGTCTTTCAGACAATGAATTCGCGAGACAGTTAGTACATATTGCCGGCTGTTTCTGATGAAAACAAAAATTAAGAAGCGGGGTTTTTCATAAAATACACTTTTAGGAACTTTAGGAAAATTTCAGCCATCATGTAATTTGTCAAATTCCTTTCGGGTCGATTGGCAGAGCAAGATTTTTCACATCAATTTCTGTCAACTTTTGATAATTCTCTGGGAATCCTTGAATGACTAACATACAAAAAAGATAAAATTAAATTATGACATAAGATCCTTTGTTTATATAATAAACTAATAATTCTCAATTACAAATCATTCCGACACCAAGATCTTGACTTCACTTGAAATTGTGCCTGATTTTAAATGAGACTTACCCTAAGTGGAAGAACAAATGGAGAATAATGGTAAACAATATCTTCTGAATTCTCAAGAAACTATTGTGTTACCGTCAAGTTCAATCCATTTTTAATAATAAGAATATAACAGATCAATCCTATTTCCTATTGCAGAATTAAGTTTACATGCCGGAAGTCTCAGTGGGATTACTTGTACTTCTAATGCACATCGCAGAGCACTTCGTAGTATAGATCAGACTCGATGTTACGAGCAAGACTGGATTCTTCCTGAAAATGCTTTTGTTCAAGTGTTTGCAGAACATATTAAACGTTGGTATCGCTTGGAAGTAAAACGTGAATATACGGTACTAAGAAGCAATGGTCCCGGCAACCGTGAGGTTTTTGCAGTTAGCATCTTCGGTGCACTATATGCAATATATGATAACAATAATCTCCGGGCGGCAATTATGACAAACGCAAAAACAAGGCCACTTAGCCATGAGGAAAATATGATTTTGGATAAAACCCATCATATATTTAAACTTCCAGGTATGGCCGCAGAAGAAGTTGGACGCAGGCCCTTGAAGCCACCATTCATTTGCTGGTTAAAAACTTTTATTGGCTTTGAAGAAGAGGTACCAGTACACGTCCGTTGGGGACGTTCCATTGTCTTTCAACACAGACATGATGTCGTCAATGATGAGACACAAGCATTCACCAGGTCCTTGTGTGCGCCTCATCATTCATTACAGACTTTTCAGTATTGGAATAAGATGTTGCTCTGCCAGCAGACGCATTTTGGTACTTCGTAACCAAAGCCAAATAAAAACTTGTAGCAAGAAGACGTATCGAGGTTTAAAGGGCCTGATTCAAAGCAAAATTAATTTAGAGAACGATTGTGTTACAAATTACGTAACAAGAAGCCAACATCGAGGCTATTTTCAATTCGTATATTTCCTATAATATGAATAGAAACTCGCACTTAAAGAAGTTAAAACCTGAAACTAACCTGGCACTGAGTTATCAGGTTATGTTCTTCTAATGTATTCTCTTTACGATGCCTGTGATTAGCTAGAGCACCCGAACATGAAAACTGGTCGAACGTAATTGTCCAATCAAATACCTTTTTTATCTGAGAGGACGGAAAGCGAAATCGGATTTTTATTATATCCGCTGTCTCTATTGATCTAATTAGGATGTTTTAAGATTTCGATTGCTTCTCGATGGTTTATAGAAAAATATTGTGGGTTTTTGCGATCCCGATGTTTTGGAAAATAAAATTTTTTGTGCTTTTATATTATTCTTGTTTATAAGTTATAGACATGGTTGTTTATAAGTTTTCTATTTTCGAATGTGGTTTAAATACAGTTTGGATGTTTTTTTTGTTTAGAATTCTTCCTATTTGGTCTATCGTACCTTAGATTTAGGGTACGACGGTCGTCGTTTTTCTCTCTTTTCCTTTCGCAGGTTCTGTTAACCTGTTTTTTGGATGCATTTTAATATTATATTATCAATTTTTTTGTTTTTTTAATCGTTCTGAATTAGGATTTGCTTATCGTTTTGTCATTTGTTTGCAAGTTATCTTTATCCATTATGCAGACAGATCTGTATACAAGGTAGTTGATGACCGATTGTTTTTGAGATGTGTAGTGGTAGTAGGAGGCATATAGCTATCTGTTCATACAGGTTGGTTATCTGTAGACTTTTAGTTCTAATGTGTTATCGATCTTTTGTAAACTAAGACGTCCAAGAAAGGCAATTTTCCGTCTGGTTCAATTTCCTTGTCGAACTGGATATTAGAATGGAATCGATTGATGAAATCAGAAAACTGATTTATTTCATCTAGTCCACATTGCCAGAAAAAAATGCGGTTAATGTAAAGGAACCAAAATTCCCGTTTGAGCTTGGATTAGTGTAGGGGTTTAGTTTCTAGATGTCATTGCTCCCATTGCTTCTCCTGAAATTAGTTCGTAGAATTGGTTATTGAAAAGCAGTAGGAATTATTGAGACATTGTTCTATCAAAGATATGAAATTGGAGGAGAAGTTTGCAACACATTTCATAATATCAGTTTTATCAGAGATTGGAACTTTCGTGACGAGGGATATTATGTCGAAACTCACTAAGATCTCAAAAACAAGCCGTCATCAACTCCCTTAGATACCGAGTTGTCTCCAAAGCGGATAAAGATAACTCACCATAACTTATGACCTGCAAAAATAGGACAAATTCTAAATAACCTCAAAGACAAAAATGCATCTCTCAGAGATCCGGCAGTATTGAGTATATAAAATCCTTTGTTCTTGTGGTAAAGTGTATATTGGAGAAACCGGAAGAGCAGTGCGCCAATCTATAAAGGAACATGAAAGTAAACCCAGGATAAAATATTTCAAGCTAATTAGGTTCGACCAGTCCCAATGGTGATACGCTCTGGTCAATTGCAGGCATCGTAGAGGGTATACAAAAGAACAACATAACATGATACCTCAGTTTCAGATTAGTACTGAATAAATTACCTGCAATGTTTACGAGACGTTGTCGAAAATTCGTCTTTTTATACACGAGTGGAACCCGAAATATCTCTTTTTATCATAATAATGGTTTAACTATATTTATGACTAGACACATTTTTACATTTTTCCATGTACATTTTTTCTCCATTTTATTAATCTAATCCGTCTGCTACCCAGGAAACCAAAATCCATTCACTTGCTTTAAATGGGTTTCGGAGACACCTGAACAGCTTCAAGTTTTCAATCAAAAAGGATCAATTCTAAACGAAAAATGCAGATCGCATATCACTTTTTATTTCGATCCCAAAGACTTTCTTAATGTTAGCTAATTGTCTTTTGCTTCATTGCTAAGCAAGCTTCGTACCAAGGTATCTAATTTTAGTAATTTCTCTTGCAGCAGAGGGATTGCCGATTGTTTCTAATAGAGCTCTATATGGTCCTCCTTCGAAAATTCCTAGTTCTCTGCAGGAGAAATATTATGAAGATTGGTTTCTTCGGTTCTATTATAAAATTCAAGTGATCCAAAACCTTCCACAACAATCTCAGCGGTTCTACATCGTCCAAGGGAACAAGATATATAATGTAATGCGAACTCCAGCTGGTGAAGTCTTTGCAATTAAAATGTTAGATCAGGTTCATGTATTATATGATTTGGATCATTGTCCATCAGCATTTAATATGACAACGGGTATACCAAGGAATCTTAGAGATGATGAAAGAAAGTTTTTTGATGCACGTGGTGATACGATTAAGCTAATTGGTAGCGTAGAAAAACTACGTGGTAGTATGCGTTACTAACTTACATGCAACTTCAAAGTTGCTTTACAATAGTTATGTGACATCCGTTTGGAAAAATTCCATTTCGGTCTAGTGTCAGGTTTCGTTCAGGTAAATCTTTATCTAAAATGTCTCTTCCACAAGATCTCATCCGGACACGGTGTTAGTTCAATAAGCTAATTTTGTTCCCCAGAAATTAACAAAAAGAAAGGGAGTCCAGCCAAAGGCAGACCGGCCGCTAACTAATGACTAATAAAAAATTAAATATTGACAGACCAGCCCATGTGCAGGGGCTTTTTTCCAACA
This sequence comes from Acraspis erinacei, assembly GCA_035041075.1. Lineage (NCBI taxonomy): Eukaryota > Metazoa > Arthropoda > Insecta > Hymenoptera > Cynipidae > Acraspis > Acraspis erinacei. Next base: position 16,984,070 of record JAWWLR010000002.1, read on the forward strand.
TAACTATGCATTTTTTATTCAATATCCTTCAAGTAAAATATAACATAAGTACACATAAACATGTATTATACCTATATACCTGTGTGAAACTACAACAACACATTAAAAGAAAATTCAACAAAATGTAAAAAATCTATTCTATTTCCCTCTTTATTATTCTTACTGCGCAGCTTTGAATTTAAATTCTCAAGATTTTAAACTATGCACGTATAACTGCAAATTAAATCATTATTTGAACGAATAATTTCAGACATTAAAATTTTTAAGAATTTCGTGAATATTCGGGTTTTTAAATTTCGATAATTTTATAATTTCATGAATTAAATATTTTCTACAATTTTACGTTTCTGAATTTGTCTAGCTTTAACATGCATACACCTAAAATGGTTTTTTTGAACATTTTATCTTCGGCATCTTCCAAAATAATATTTCTTATAGCGTATTTACTGCATAGTTTTAAATTTAAATCTTCAAAATTTTGAACTATGCTAATCAGGTTGCGAGAATCAAGCCGCTACGAATTAGCTGAGCAATCCTTTTTGAAAATTTAGTAGTTAGGTAAAAAAGGCAACGGTGAAGGTCGACATTCATTTAAAAATACTCTTATGATGGAATCCCGCCCACGATTCGTAACCATCTACCCTCTCGGTTACTGCCTCTTGAAAGTGCTCTTTCGAGGAGCTATTTCATAAATGCCGGTCGAACAAAACCTTTAAGATCACGTACGGCTCTTCAAATGGTTTCTTCAACTTAATCGAGAATTTATGAATCTTTCGCGAAAAAAGTTTCCCGGCTTCTTCTCTAGGTCTCTTAATTTGAAAGTAACATCTGTGAGACCTCGGTTATAATATTTAGACTTTCGCGAAAATGCCTTATCTTGATATTTCTAGATTAGGTCTCTCAAATGCGTGAGTCTGCACATCCTAGGTGGCCAACCTTCAGCATCGTACGGGGGCTCCTCTGTCTCCCTCTCAATAGAGGGTCTAAGCAGGATCCTAGGTATGTGCTCTATTTTCATATTTAGAAATGCTGGGATACACGAAGTAATACTATGCACGCACGTATAATATACAAAAAAATTCTTTTAGGTGCACGTCCAATTCCCGCTGATTATGCTCTACGATCGACACTATCATGGTCTTAAGGAATCGATTAATCCTCTCAACCGGATTCACCTGGGCGATGTATACCGGGCTGAAGGAGCGTTAGAAATCCAGCGACCTCGCCCAACAGATTATTAGCCTATTCCTTTCATCGATCGAAAGAAAGCACTCCCCATGTTCCTTCCGATGACCTAAAAGGTTCTGGTATACAACCCGATATTCCTTACTGTAACGAAGAGAAACAAAAAGAAAATGATCTCTCGAAATGGAAGTAATAATGTGTTTAGCGTTAATTTTAAATCTACTTGGGGAAAGTCCCAAGGACGGCCGAAAGGCAAAAGAAAGACACTTTACCTCGCAAGAGCTTAAGAGATATCAACAAATTACTTTGAGAAAACCAAGGACGG
>JAWWLR010000002.1:16985589-16996965 GCA_035041075.1 Acraspis erinacei
CGAAAGGCATTCGGTTGCAAATGATCAACCGTGAGATAAGACATTTCTGAAAATTACTGAATCGTGTGTACATCCTGTATCATTTAGAATTTAATTACGCTTTCTCATTGTTTGTTTTTCTTCTGTGCTTTCCAGCTGCATTGTGGTCCTGTCCTTGAACAGGTATGAAAGGATTTCCCATACTAAGGTTTCCGCTTTCCAAGGCCTAGTTCAAGACGAACAAAGAAAAAGAAAGTAGGAGAGCTTCGTGGGGGGAAAACCAGAAAAAAAGGCCGAGTGGCCCGGCTGAGCAGACTCTTTTTGAAGCTCGTTATGACCGCACGCGGCGCCTGTGATAGGAGAAATTGTCGAAATCCTTTCTATATCCGAAACTGCTTAATGTGTCATCGACATTGTGGAAATCTAATGTTAAATAGTTGAACTGGGAGTGTTTTATGTGTAAACCCGGAATTCAATAAATATTGTGAGTGCTGAAAACAAGGATTATCATTTAAAAAATTGACCCCAGGAGACTCTTCCACTCCACTTTCGAACAATTACCCTTTTTAATGTTTTTTGCAAATGGGCCCATCCTTGTGTGGCAACTACAGCACACGGCTGTCCAATTCGTCGATGGTCAATTAAACCTTTCAGGCGTGTCTGGTTCCATTTAGTCCGTTGATAGGTTTCACACCTGTTTATGACAGTGCTAATGCCTTTAAACATCCCAGACCGAAAGTAGCTCAACTTTGCTCTGTAGAAAGCCTTCGCAATGCCCCTGTGGCCGGATTCAAAATTCTCATGCACCTCCTTTAGCAAGCCATTAATCCGTTTTTGATGTAAGGCCTGTTTCCAGGTGTTCAGATACTCCAGAATGTCCTACAATATGGGGTTATTTTAGTATTCATATAACCGACCGTCAACCACTTCTGAACTCCTATATTACTGGGATTTGAATCGTGTAGGTTCATCCTACTAATCCTACTAAAAGTACTGGTACCTCATGCGCCAAAAGTAGTGTACTACGTATCGCTAATACCCGTTTCAACAGCACAGAACATAGCAGAACATAGCGCAGCTACCCAAATCTTTTCAATTCCTTCTCACTATAATGTTAGTTTGCTGCATTGTGGCTTGTTAGGATTTGTAGTTGAAAGTACCAAAAATGTGCCACTAAATTGAATTTAAAAAAATCCAGGGTGCTCAACTATAAGAACAAACTATTAAATTTTAATCGAAGTTTTACTTACTTTGGAGTGGTTCACTTCTTTTTAGAGTTTTTTTAGTTAAGCTCGCCCCCTTCCTAGAGCTTGATCATTAGTCAATGTCTTACAAATGACAACTCTCCTACTACATTTATGAATTCTTTGATGTCATATTTTAATCACATAATCTACAGGGTTAAATTTAAACCCTCTTAGAGAGTGAATTTTGTAAATCGTCTTGCTGCTTTTTATTTTTTTAGTTACTGAGAAACAGCTGTGCATTGCGAAGCAAGTGGTTGTATCGGAAACAAATAAGGATTTAAGAAAAAATCGAAAATTATGAATGTCTATGATTGTATCTTCAACAACAAATAACTTGCTATTCCACATTTTTTCGATTCAACAATTTCCAATTCTTAACGCAGCATCTTACTTCAGCATCTTTTGTCATAGCATCTCAGAAGAGAGAAGAAAGGTATCTTTTATTGGGAAAACATTTCGATTACATGCTTAAAGTGCACTGGGCATATTTTTGATTCTTTCGTATTGGCTTTTGGCTTTCGATAAAGACCAAAATGAATCACCCGTCCATAATGATCACCTCCAACTAATGACCTTGCACTATTACGCGACGAAGGCCTCTTATAATATCTAAAATTAAGTTCCACATGGCTGAATTGCATTTTAATTAACTGACACACTTTCCTGACATAATTTGCAAAGAAAAAATGAATAAAAAGTATTAGGGAAATCGGTCAATATTGTCAATAATCAAGGTAATGTTAAAGTGTATGCAAAATTACCAAACTCTCAATAGAAAATGAACGGATTAACCGATTTTCTTCTATGTTTTCTTACCCGCCTTTCCATTCCCTAATGCACCTGGCTGGGATTAAAAAATCCCAGGCAGCGCGTTAAAGAGCCATCGACCAGACGTCGGCGACTGGTTTTTTGTACGACCAACAACATTGAAAATAATTTTGCCATTGGCAGTTAATATAGCGGATAGCATGGCTTGTTTCTCTGCTAAAAACTGCATGAATAGATATTTGGCTGCTTGAAACTGTACGGGTAATAACAATCTAAACATTAAAAATTGGAAACGGTGGAATGACTGCTACTCTGACGTTTAGTGGTAGATTTTTGTTTTGTGGGAAATGATTGAACTCGGTTAGCAGCCTTACTAAGGATTATCAAATGACTATGTAAACATTAATAATTGCAGACTTCACACTCTTTGCTCTATTCTCCTATTGTTTCTTGGATGCCAACTGAATAAATAGAACCCAATAAGAAAATCCAACTATTGTTTATTGAGCGGTCACGGCTTTGGATGGAAGGTTCGTCCTGTTTCTACGAAAATTCGTATTTTTATTAGAAAAGTAATACGAGTACATACGAGTATTGAGTATTCTACTAAAGTTCAGATAAATTCGTATATTAAAATTATGGTAATTTAATAACATTTTTAACCGTGTAAAAATGTAACTCTTTTTGGTTCAATTTGCATTTTTTTTAATTCAAGCATTTGATTGGAAATGTACCTTTCTAAGCGTTAAAGTTAAACAGAAACGCGTACAATCTTGATACTGCACAGTTGGAATTTTGGAATTATTTTAAACAATTTATTTAAAAAAATTAAAAAGCAATTATATACACATCCTCAAGTCGATGATCTCGGCCTGTTAACGAAGCTTAAATTTCAAGATAAAAATTGTATAAAATATTTGGTTAAAATAATGCGTCATTATTTAATAATGGCCTTGCGTGACCATAATATTCTTTCGATTAATGTCTGCGTTGTACACAATACATTTTTGAGCGAGGAAAAAACTATACTGAAAATTACGGAAAAATATGGCCTAACTGGCTGGTATAATGGCGTCTTTAGTTGGGCCTTGGCTTTCGAGTGACGAAAACAAATCTGCTTTTTCGGGTCACCTAGGACCTAGGACACAGGTTCTGACAGGAACTAACCCGAATTTCACCAAATTCTGAACATTTTTAATTTCTGAAATTATTTATTAGAGATATTGATCGTGTTATTTAAGTAAATAACACCAGAATTATAGATTAATATCACAATTCTATAACCCCTTCTGCACATTAGGGTGGGTCGAAAAACAAACTTTTTCGAAGTCGACTTCGGCCCGAGATGGAAAATGTTGTGTCTGTTGTCAGTATCACCAAAGTAATTTCAAGCGAAGAAAAAGATCATAGAAGCACAGTAGAAAACTGCATTAACTAGATTTCGCCTTGCAAGTGTTGCATTCACAATATCTAATTAAGTAAAAAAAATACACAAAAGTCGTATTGTTCACTGGAAAAGCTAATGTCATCCTCCCTTCCTCTCGCTCTTGTGCGCAATGTGGTCATTTGATATCTGAAGGCTTTTGAAACACTTCAGTAACTCATTTTCTACACAAGTGAGGGACCAGTTTTCACAGAGTTGATATTTCGTCTCTTCTGTTCCACATTTCACCAGATTACATAATCCATATCACAGTTGTACACCATGTGTGTTGTCAAAAGGGCGAAACAGAAGTGCTTTCTAGTAGGAATCCCGTCTGATCTGAGTGAGCGGGTACTCCCTAGGCCCAGTTGTATGCTAAGGTTCATCCTCCACGTTCGTTATCAGATCATGGCCGCAAACGAAAATAAACAAAACCCGTCCTTGAGTGAATTAGCTGATGTCGTTGCTAAACGACTTGAGGAATTGTAGAGGAAGGCATTAAATCCGATGATGAACCTGAAAAAGATAAAAGATAAAATTAAAACTTTAAATAGAAATTACATTAAAAGGAAAGCTTGCTCACTTAGTCGTAGGGTGACGTCCTCCTTCCAAAGTCTAGTAAGACAATTTCAATCCGAAGCAAGTAAGATTTTTGAAATAGCTGCCTGTCGATGCGATTTTACCTCGTCACAATATTATAAGTGTGAGACGCATATAAAAAGTACCTTCAAGAGAGCAACAATTTATATTAGATCAAAGGGGTCCCCGAATTATGGCAATGGCTTCAATTGATATACTTATGATGAAGCTGCTTGATCGATCTTAGAAGAGAGCAGAGAGGACAATTCATTTAACAGAGAAAGAGAAAAAGGGACAAAATTCGGAAAGGTCTACTGTTTTCACTTCTGAGAATATATCTGCCATTGAAGCGGAGCAGGCGCAGGTTACAGCCACTGCTGATGAATCTGACCCAGAATTTGCAGTTCATTCTCGACTGCGTTCAAAACCTCCCATGCAAATGCGGTAGCGATTGAAAGAAACGGCAAAAACCGTTGATCGATTTCCAGTATCAAGTGTTGCCGCCGCCGCAATTGCTTCTTCTGCCCTTGAAGATTTGGGGATTATCAAAGGTGGCGATACAGTAAACATTATAGATCCGTCTAAAATGAAAAGGGAGAGAAAAAAGATACAGTGGAAGTAACTGAATTCCAAAGAAGCTCGGAAGGATCTCTCCTTGCACTATGCTTTGATGGTAAGACAAACGAAACGATTTATTTAGAAAAAGAAGAGGTTTCTCGAAAAATAAAATCAGTGATAGAAGAACATACATCCCTTGTATCGGAACCAGGTAGCAAATACATTGGACATGTTAACCCTAGTAGCGGTAGTACTGCGGATATCTGCAGCAGCATTTTGAGCTATCTTCATGAGAATGGATACGATTTAGGCAAAATAAAAGTTATTGGTGCTGATGGTACATCTGTAAATGCAGGTCATATTGGTGGCGTTAATACATTGATGGAAAAACGCTTGGCTCACAGTCTTCACTGGCAAACTTGTCTTTTACATTTTAGTTAACTTCCTCTTAGGCATCTCATTACCCACCTTGGCAGTAGTACAACGGGACCTGCTTCATTTTCTGGTCCTATAGTTGTAGACCTACCTGATTTAGACCCAGAATTTCTCAGCGCTGATCAAAAATACGTCTTGGAAATGTGCCAAGCTGTTTGCAGCGACATTGTTCCAGATAATATTGCGAATAGCGATCCAGGTGCGCTTTATCATCCTCGGTGGCTCACTACTGTGAATAGGATTCTTTTTTTATGCGCGTCTGAACGCAATTCCTCCAAAAACCTACGAATCCTGGCAGAGTATATAATGAGACTTTACGCAAAAGTATGGTTCATTATAAAAAAGAACTGACAGTTTTATCATAGTAGCTTTCACGTATGGCAAACTATCCGTGAGTCCAGGTTCTTACCAAAAAATTGCGTGAAGCCGCACTGGATCCCTGAATTCAAAAGAATGCGTTTGCACTGCATCCAGAAAACTTACTCATGGCAATGCTCATAGATCGCAGGCAGCAAATAAGGATACAAGCTGTTGATATTATCAAAAAAGGTAGGCAATATCAAAAAGAGAGCAATAGAAAATTTTCTATTCCTAAAATTAACTTCAAGGCAAAAGATTATCCAGAACTCATTCACTGGTCTAATGTAACTCCTCCTCCTGGTCTGGCTGATCTTTCAGAGCAAGATATGGAGGAGGCCATTAACTCCTTGAATAAGTTCAAGGAAAAACTCCATCCTTATCCCTGCCATACACAGGCAGTAGAGCGTACTGTGCAACTTGTCACACAGGCCTCAAAAAAGGTGTGTGGTCAGGAAAAAAGAGATGGCTTTATAAGAAATACCATATCTTCTCGGCTCAAATAAAAAAATTTAGTGTAAAGAAAGATTATGCTTCAACTTTTAAGATGCTAAGCTCCCTTATGGTTGGTTGGTTGGGTAGGGAGTGGGTGGGATTCGATATATAGTCACCTTCACTCGGTGAATCCTGAGTCTTCTTCCTGAAATTATTTTCTGAAAGAAGGGCGTAGAACTACATGTAAATTCTACGAAAATGTGCACTTTTGCACTTATTAGATATTGTGAATGAAACACTTTTAGGGCGAAATATAGTTAATGAAGGTTTCCGAATGGCCTAAGCTTAAGGGGTTTGCCACTTTTTCTCAATTTTCGACGCCGTTGTGGGAACCCAAGATATTGTCCGATCGAAATGAATGTTTTCACAGGGGATACTGACAACAGACGCAACATTTCCAACACCGGGCCGAAGTCGAATTCGAAAAAGTTTGTTTTTCGACGCACCCTTCTGCATATTACTCCCTTCCCCATGGAGTGAGCGACGCCTAAACCGAAACGGAAATCGCTTAAAGGTGTGATAATAATAATAATAATTAGTTAAAACAATGATTTAATTGACAGGTTAATGTAAATAGGTAAATGTTTTGAAGATTTAAATTTTCTACATGACAGAATATTAAAACAAACACAAAACTCACATAATAATTCCTTGCTATTACTACGAATTTAAATAAAACCTTAAGACGGAAATCAAATGTGCCCTTTTTGAGGCAATGAACCGATTAAGCGAACATACCTTGATAGAAGTTCAATTTAGATTATACGAGTTGTCTTATTCAAATAGATTAGGAATAGAGATGAAATTGACTAGGTACTTTTACATAGTTTATCCTTTAATCAGAAGTAGCAATTGCATCAAAACTGATCTGCGGAATATTTGTGTACATGAATTCATTTTATATTTTACTTGACGACTAGCTAATGGCTGATTAGCCACTAGTTGGATGCCAGTCTGCATCAAGGGTGACCTATAACTACAGTTGCGCAATTCTCAACTTGTATGTAAGTTAGGGACGCATATTGCGACGGAGATCTTCTGCGCTACCAGTTAGCTTAGTCGTATCAGCACGCGCATTAAAAACCTTTTCTTCATCATCTTTAAGTGTCCTTGATATACCGGTGAACATGCTTTATGCGGCTGGGCGATCCTGTTGATCATATAACACATGAACCCGATCTAAGACCTTAAACGCGAAAATTTCACCGGCTGGGTTTCGTAGTATATTATATTGCAGGTTTTCTTTGATAACGTAAAACCGCTGATATTGTCGTGGATGGTTTTGCATCACTTGAATCGTAAAACCGAACGGCAGAATCCAATTTTCATCATTTGTGTCCCGCAGAGAACTAGGAGTTCTGGAAGGAGGCCCATACAGAGCTCTATTAGGAACAATCGGGAAACCCTCTGCTGCAAGAGAAAATAGTGATGTCTTAATTTTAATACTTAAGATTTATTTTAATTCAAATGATCGAATCGAGACATGTATAGAATATTATCAAGAAATGTGGTGACTTTTAGTTAGATAGCTTTGTACGAAGTTAGCTTTAAAATTTTGCAAAGAACAATGAGCTAACATTAGGAAAAATGTTTAGGATCGAAATAAAAAGTAATGTTCGATCTACACCGGCACTACATTTTGAAATCTAGCTCTCTCATATTAAAATATAAATTCATTAAAGCTTAAGATACTTTTAAGTGTGCCTCCCAGCAAAAAAATGAAAATGAAAAATCAAATCGAAACCCTATCTAAAAAAAGGTGGAACAACATTTTTTTGAAATTTCTCATTCATTGCTTTTGATTTCCAGATTAGTTGTATTCTCTAATTTTGTGTCGTGCATGTAAAAATTTATTTTTAGAATAGAGCATTTAAATTGTAAATGATTCTTTAATAATAAAGGCATCAATATTCTGTTCCTAACAGTTTGGCCAAATGCATCAAAATATGACAAAATGATCCTTTTTATAACAACCTGATCAAATTAAGTGAGGTTATCTTCATTTTTGTATCTATTAACAAAGATGAAGAAATGTCTACACCATAAGTTTAGTAAATCATCATTTCCCAATAAGCATTTCTCTTTGATGATAAATAATAGATCTAAATGTATGGTTTTGAAGATTTAAGAAATTTAAGATTTAAGATTTAAGAAATTGACCATAATAATTGACCATACGCGATGGCTTATCTGCGCCTTCGTGGATGGTCGCAATGAGTAAAACAAGATGTACGCATTGAACATCCCGAAAGGGAAACCTTAGTGATCCCTGATAGTGAGTCTGATATTCTTATAAAAGGAAGGATTGTTCGACCATGTTGAAGGACTGTCTAGCTCTTTAAATATTGATGCTCTAACTTTATCCATCCATTTTTCTCCGTGTAGCAACAAGAGAAGCTTTTTTTCGGACTATCCTATTGTACACCAAATTATGACTCTACGCTGGCTAACCACTTATTCGAATAGAGATCAAATGCACTGGAATGAGTGTAAATATAATAGTTCTTCACATTTTCTTGAACCTTATTTTATTGTTTGTTGGTAGTTTTACATAGGTATATTCTTTTTCCGCAGTAGAAACGACAACAAAATTAATTCAAGAAATACACGTTTTATATTGTTATATGTTATATGTTATATGAGTTATATGTTATATGAGTTATATGTTATATTTTACTTGACGGGTATTAAATGAAAATTGCATAGTTCTGTACGGAAAAAATCTCATTAACTGTCCCTGCGGAAGAATCTTCTGGCGCTGGTCCGGCCAAGAGCAGATAGTCGATTTTCCAGTCTTGCTGACTAAGTGGTCTAGCCGAGGCCTAAACAAACGTGTAAGATTAGTTTTTTGCAACAGTGCAGATCATATTATTAGCCTCTGGTTAATGGCTGATCAGCCACTAACTAATTGTTGATAAGCATCTAGTTGAAGGCCGATTGGATAATATAGAATAGCCAGTCCAGATAAAACTAGCCGTAAGTGAGTCCTGACACTAGACGGACATTAAATTCTTCCACAAGGGTGACACATAACTACAGTTGCGCAATTCTGAACTTGCATGCAAGTTAGAAACGCATATTGCGACGGATTTCTTCTGCGCTTCCAATTAGCTTAATCGTATCAGCACGTCCATTAAAAAACTCTTTTTCATTATCTGTAAGTGTCCTTGGTATCCCGGTAGACATGCTAAATGCTGCTTCGTGATCCTCTTGATCATATAATATATGAAGCTGATCTAACAACTTAATTGCGAATACTTCACCGGCTGGGTTTCGTAGTACAATATTTTGTTGGTACTCTCTGATGAAGTAAAACCGCTGATATTGTTGTGGATGGTTTTGTATCACTTGGACTGTACAACCTAGAGGAATAATCCAATTTGCATAATTTGTGTCCCGCAGAGAACTAGGAATTCTGGAAGGAGGTCCATATATAGCTCTATTGGGAAAAATCGGAAAACCATCTGCTGCAAGATAAAATTGTTATGCATTAATTTTAATGCTTAAAATGTATTTGAATTAAAACGATTGATTCTATAATTGATTATATAATCAATTTAACAATGTAACCAGCACTAAATTTTGAAACTATGTGGCTAAAAAAATGGAAATACAAACTGAAAAAAGGATTCTTTTTATGACCATTGGACCAACGTAAGTAAGATCATTTAGTATTTCGAAAAAATTAATTCCATTTGATGACGAAAATAGTTCTAAATCTTATCTTTAAAGATTTTCAAATCAAATCTTAAAGAATTTTAAAGAGAAAGTATAGCTATCTTTTTAATAAAATTGCACATTTCTTGTTGTCATTTATATGAATTTAAACCGGTTTGATTAAAAATTATAAATTATTCTTATGTTAATTACTATCTATTGCATTTTACGTTAAGAATTCATCCGTTTTGCGGTCGGGCACTGTAAACTGTTCTGATTCGCACAAGTGAAGCAAACTGTGCCGATTCTTGTAAGTTTTGAACAACGTGCCATTTCAAGGAGGGCCAATTGTTGCTCGATTTTACATTGTTATGTTTGCTTGATACAATGTTTTAATTCACTTTGTTTACGAAGTACGAAAACAAAGCTGCTGGGGGGCGCCACATTTTCCTCGAATACTGACAAGACTGATGTCAACGATGGCGCGCATCCAAAGGCCTATTGAATGTGTGCGTCCCATCACTGAAGACAGCTTGCCTTTGTTCAACTAAACCGGAACGCCCCAACAGGACATGTACTGTTACTTCTTGTCTAAACTCGATACAAATATGTAACAAGCAAATGAATGGTCTCTTAATGGCCCTGTCTCAAACTTCTTCTAAGGTCATACCTGGAAGTTTAAATAAAGCAACGGAGCTATCCAAAATCTCTTTTTCGTATTGACGTAGTGTCCTCGTTAATCCATTTCCCATAATTGCGGCCTGACGACCAGAGTGATCATATATTGCATATCCTGCACCAAGGAAATTAACTGCAAAAGCCTCACGGTGGCCAGGTCCGCGGCTTTTTAGTACCAGATATTCCTTGTTTAATTCTAAGCGGTACAAACGTTTAATATGTTCTGCGAAAACTTGAACAACAGCATTTCCAGGAATAATCCAACGTTTATAAGATCGATGCTGCTCTATACTAGGATGAGCTCTACGAGGTTTATTCGAAGTACTATGACTCCCACTGGAACTTCCGGACTGTAAACTCAATTCTGTAATAGTAAATGTGATTGATTCTTGAAAACTAATTATGTATTGCTTAAATACGAGGCATGTCCAGAAAGTAAGTGTACTCGATTTTTGTGGACTTTAAACAAATTTATTAACAAAAAAAAATTGTATGGGCACAATTTTATATTCGTAAGCTATTTTTCTATGTAGTCGCCATTTTTCTCAATGAAGATGCAAAATTTTTCCACCTACCCATTTGCATCTTCATGAAAGTGAAAAGATGATAATCGGAAGGCTTCAGGTCGGGAGAATGTTTGTAGTGAATTAAAATATCCTATCCGAATAAGTCCAAAAGTCGCTTCTTGGCCTTGGCCGTATGGGGCCTGGAATTGCTGTGCAACAGGAAAAAATTTAGTAAAAATTATGCTTTTGTGGTACCGCGAATGACATGATCTTCTTGGCTGTCTCGTTTTCAAGTGGACGAGTTAATCTAAATGGCCCCCCGGGCGGTAAGAGCCTCAGTACACTTACTTTCTGGAGATGCCTTGTAGAACGATCGAAGTATTCAGTAGAATGTTGGAAGTCTCTATTATAGTCTTTGTTATTATTAAAAATAGATTGATCTTTATCGTAACACAATAGTTTCCCCGAGTGGGGCAAGTCCCATTTAAATCAGGAAAGATTTCGCGTAATGTCAGGGTCATGGTGTTAGAATTATTTGTAAATCAGATTTATTATTCCATTATGTAAAGGCTGCGTCTAGTCGTCCCGAATTTCGGGATAAATAGCATTTTTTCTATCTTTTCTATATTGACTTTATATTATTTCTGTGACCTGTAACGGGGATTCCTTCCGTCCTCCACAAGACCTTTGAAAA
>JAWWLR010000002.1:17054709-17066283 GCA_035041075.1 Acraspis erinacei
TACTTGTGTTTTTGAGTGTACAGCTGGCGCATGCGCGTCTGGTGCCCAACAAACTTTAGAAATTTCATATTTGCAGTTTTATTTTAGTTAATGGGCGTGGTTTTAATAGGCCTACCTTTCTCCACTGCAATTCACGTTTACAATTCGTAACCCTCCAAGTTCGTGAAATTTTTAAAAAACGTCTGAATGCATTCAGAGCCAATGATTTACGCATTGTAAGGCGCTTGAAACTCACTGAGCGGGGGGCAATTTAATCCAGTGGGCAAAGCGTGCGCAATATGCATACTATACAACCTACAGAACCCGCGCGCCGCTCGCGTTAGCCCGCTGACTTGCTGACTAAGCTTTATTAAAGGGTACTACGCTAGGGTGTTATTATGTTGTTCATGGCACTAAATTGACGTTCGCACTCCGCTGAACTAGAAGGTAAGGTCGCAGTTAAATTAATGAGTGATTTTAAGGCTAAAGGGATTCGCTATCCACCATTTTAAATAAAATCTCTGAACCTAATGATTAATGGCCTTCTAGTTATAGAAAACATTGCACAAAGGCGCGATGTAGAATCCTGCCCATACAACACATTTAATGCAGTTGGTCCAGATTCGGAATCGAGGCTTTAATGAATCTTTTAAACTAGTTACAAATTTCTTTCTGTTAAGCACACAGAGTGTTTTGTCAGAAATTAGGTGCATGCCTCTGAACTTCCTAATTCTGCTTATTGACTTACATTGTCCAACATAGATCATAAATTGTAACGAGGATTTCAGGATAAGTTATTACAGAAGGTAATAACAATCTGCTTGTGGCCTCGCCAAAGACACACCTTGTTATTCGAATTAAATTTAATTAGACTCACGTGCATAAGGTTCAATAACTTACCGTCTAGCGAAGATCCGGGTATAGAAAAAGAAATATTTTTAGTTGTACCTTTTTATATAATATTTCAGTGGAACAACGAACAAAGTCACAGTCACAGCGTATTCCAGACTCGGCTCATTACAGTTGTATTATTACGTTGTATTATTACGAAAAAGAACTTAATAGCGCCTGACAATAGAAGAAAACCGACAGGTGGTAAACATTGGTCAAATGTCATTAAGTCAGTCGTTCGTCAACTACCGTAGGAGGAAGGGCATGTCACCACCGCTAAGATGCAGTAACTCCACCTAACTGCGAGGGGTATCATGAATCACGCACAATCACGGCCAACTGCCATGCTCAACCAAGAGAGGGAGCTACGTAAATCACTGGTGATCGCGAGCATCACGGCAGCTGCCAGCACTAGACGGACCATTGGATAACAACGAATGAACCCCGCATCGTCGCGTTGGTTAGGGACCACTCATCGTCCGAGAATTGAGGCGGCCACTTAATAACTAGCATTCAGGCGGAGGCACCTTATTGGACCCTTCTTGTTGCAACCATCCAATCAGCAGGTTCGAAGCAGAAATGATGAAAGTTAAAGGGCGGCTAAACTGAAATATGACTTCAAGGTATGTGGTGAGAATATTATTTTATTTTCCGCGGGTGTTCCCACCCGTTATCGTAAGTCTCCACGTGGTACGACCATAACAGACCGCGTGGGTGGACAGTGATTTCCGTGCAGGGTTGCAAGCACGGCGCGAGACCCACCTGACACCATCTTGTATCATTTCGCAAATGGAAAAGTAGAATTTTCAGTTCCAAAAATCAAGCTTCTCTCAAAAAGGATTTTTAAGTGAAAAAAGCAAAAATACCAACTTAAAAAAAAGACGTATGTCAAAATGAAGTATTTTAACAGAATAGTTGAAATTTTTGCACTGAAACTTGAGTATAAACTGCAATTTTCAGATAAAAAGTGTATTTTTTGCTAGTTGTATTTTCATGGTTTTGGTAGAAAGTTCAACTATCTGGTTGAAATTTTTTTGTAAATTCGACTTTAAAAGAAAATTATTGAAAATGTTACTATAGCATTCATGGTCGAAAATTTACCTATTTTATAGAAAATTCTTCATTTTTTGCAAATTAATTTTGTTGAGAAAAAATTTATCTTTTTCAGAAAACTATTTGTTTGAAAATTACTTGCCTTAATTTAAAATTCATTGTTTTCTGGTTGAAATAAAATTTAGTTCCAGTTACATTTTCGTCTTTTTAGTAAAAGATTCTTTTTTTGAAAATTCTTCTTTAGGCTTAAAAACTAATTTGTTTGGTTTTTTTATTAATTTTTTTACTGAAAATGTAACACTTCTATTTTTTGTTACAAATTTATCTTTTTTAATTTAAATTCAACTATATATATTGTTAAAAATTCATCTCTTTGGTAGAATATTATTCTTGTTGAACTCATTCCTTTGTTTAAAAATTCAACTCTTCTGTCGAATTGAAAATTTAACTATTTAATTTTTTGTTAAAATTATAGTTTTCAGTTAGAAATTCATTATTATCAACGAAAATTAAATATTTTAAACTGAAAACCTAACTATTATTTTTTTAATTAAATACTTATTTTTTAGTTTTAATATTGACTTTCAAGTTGAAAATTTGACAATTTTGTTAATCTTTTTTTACAGTTGATCTTTATCAGTTTAACTATATCATGTTCGGCTCAAAATATATCTTTTTTGTGTGTTTTTAACGTTTCTGTTGTTTTTTTTTGCATGAAAATTGACCTTTATGAGATAAAAATTCATGTTTTTTTGGTAGAACATGCAAAAGACTCAGCAAAACCGGAACGATTTTCCCCAGCATGCCTCGGATGGTGAACCGAGCATAATTTTTCGCTGTCTCCTTCGAGACTGGTGAGAGAGTAGAAAGCAAATCCTTGTTTGTTTTCTCTTCAAGCGTCTGATGCACTTCAAAATCTCTAATTTCAACTCGCTCAATCTCACTAGCTCGGAGACGATTAAAAAGTCGTACTGAAGTTAACGTGATCTCTGCTAAAGAAATCCATTTACCGAAAGTAAATCTTTCTTGCAAATTTAGCAGATCATCTTCCATTTTTCCCTTCAGAAAGAAGTACAGCATTTTAATGTCGCCAAGGGTAGGAAGAGAAACTTTTTTTCTTCTTTTAACCCTGTTTTGCGTTTCCATTGCTGGATTATTAATAGAAACCCCAAAATCCTTTTCAAGGATTTTGAGGAAGTCCTCCGTGTCCTCAGCCTGACTTGTTCGTGAGCTTTGATCCAGTGACTCCGAAGGATGAGTCCTATGCACTTGATCAAAGTTCCAAGTGTCATTGAAATAGCAGGTTTTTTAAAAGTGCCAAGCTGCTCATTGTATCCTGACACTTTTCTTACACCTGAAATTCAGGTTTCATAGTACCTGACATCAGACATTTCGGATAAGTATTTGCGTCTAATTGTTTAACGGTAATCACCAACCGACCGTTCCACCTTATGCGAGCCCTGATCATTTCGTATTTATTTGGCAAAATGTACGTTATGTACATTTTTTTGCTCAGGGTTAATGAAGATTTATAACTATTGCTGTCTTTACCGGCGCATTTTCGATAATGATGCCAGAAAGAGCTAGTAGAATAAGACCCTTTACATACGAAACACGTTGCAAACCCATCACCAGTCTTCCCGTATTTTTCTTGTGGACGTCTCACCACAATCCTTTGTCCGGTGTTTTGACATGCGCTGGTGTTATTTACATAGGCGCCGGATTTTCCGATGTCACCTATAAGCTTTCTTCGAGTGCTATGTCCTAGCGGAATGGCCATACATTCTTGGACTGCTGATTCTTGTGCAAGCGAGTTCATTAAATGGCGCCTAAGCTTCTGCACCAATCTCTTGCAATAGATCCAAGCATATACTTTTCCTCCTCCATTTTTTCCTTTTGAGGTGTCAACACGTAATTTATTTTCATCAAGGGCTGAAGTTCACGGTAAATTTGTTGTCGATGGTAAATTATAATTTGAGGAGTTTCCTGAAGTTATAATAATTGCATTGGAACTTTCCAACGTTCGCGAATCAGAGTTGTCTATGCTTGATGGAGGTGGTTTACAATTATTTACAAAACTGAATATTACCAGAATTACTGTGTCTTCATGAGGGCACAAGGAGCAATTTATTTGGAGAGAAACGGGTGGATGAGCTCGTGTTGATTAGATCAATATTTGAGAGATTAAAACTTTGATCTCCCGAAGATGACAAGTCTTTCAACAGACCTGCACCAGTCCCATAGGTATCCAGATCAAAGTCATTTGAGAGGGGGTAG
Source organism: Acraspis erinacei (assembly GCA_035041075.1). Classification (NCBI taxonomy): domain Eukaryota; kingdom Metazoa; phylum Arthropoda; class Insecta; order Hymenoptera; family Cynipidae; genus Acraspis; species Acraspis erinacei. The sequence goes on from JAWWLR010000002.1 coordinate 17,058,910, forward strand.
TTTTCCGAAGTTATCTTAGTAAGGTCGACTACAGGTTCAAAACCACAAGAATTTTCCACAAATTAAAAAAATAATGATCATCGTTAAACATAATTCATATATTTTAATCTAATACTACTATATTTAAAGTTCATATGGTAAACATTCCGACATATCTTAGCAGGTTACTATTTTTAAGTATAAATTCTCACTAGCTCTATTTGTACAGCATTGTTGTTGGAACTCATCGCCGCTAATTCCTCCTCAGTTCCAATAAACATTCGAATATTATCAATATCAACGTTGATATCACCGTATTCCAAAGGTTGATTGAAGTGGACATTAATAGGAGGCTGAATCTGTAAAATTAAAAGACAAATATCAATAAACCGCACAGTAAAAAACTATTTTTTCGCACCTGCATTTCTAAATTAGATTCTTCCGTGCCTATTGCCTGTTTGCTGTCCTTAGAATTTTCATTTTCTGTATATACGATTCTTGGGGCAATGGAATCGTATATTTTTGTGTACGCAGCTCAATGGATCTGATATTCGGCTTCGGGAACTAGAAAAATAACATATTATTAACTTTTTCGTTCTTTTAGATTTGCGTATTTAACTAAACATGAAGTATAATAACCAGGAGGAAAATGGTGCTTGTCAGTACCTGTGCCTCTGATTTATGGATTTCCGTAACCTCCACATTTTGTAGCCTTTCTGGCCGCTTCGAAATGAAAACTCTCATGTGATCCAGTGTTTTCTGTAATCTTTTCTTCATCAGATGGAAAATTTCCTTTGGGAGCTTGAATGTATTGATTCGGGCGAAGAATTAAAGACAAATTAGAATTTAACTTCAATCATATTTCTTCCAATGCTTCCTGTTTATCTATGAAGGAGAAAACAGATTTTACTCATGTATTTGTATATGCTGACTTTTAATTATAATGAACGCCCTTTTAATGATTAAAAGCATATGTTTGCACATGGCTTGCATTTGGAAACATTTTGATCATCATTCCTCACAATTGGAAAACAGCCCAATTTGAATGCTTCACCTTTAAAATTTCGAATTTTAATGTTCATATTGAAAATCATTTAAATATTCAATGTTTCTAAGTATAAAACCTTCACATTTCATAGACTCAACTGCAAAACATTCAAGCTCCAATATTTACAATTGGAAAACATTAAAATTTTAACACGTCTACTTCAAACAATTCAAAAATCAATGCTTGTAATTGGAAAAATCCATATATGCAATGCTTAAAATTTCAATGCTTGAAGTTTAAAATATGCAAATTGACTGGCTCGTATTTGGAAATGTTTCAATATTCATTGCTTGCATTTAGGAAACTGTCAAATTTGAATGCTTGACCTTCAAAATTTTTGAATTTTAATGTTCATAACGAATTTTTTTTAAAATATTCCATGCTTATAAGTAGAAAACATTCACGATTAATTGCTTCAGCTTCAAAACTTTCAAGCTCTAATATGTACAATTGGAAAACATTAAAAGTTTAACGCGTCTACTTCAAACATCAGTGCTTGGAATTGGAAAAATCGAAATATGCAATGCTTAAAATTGGGCAAAATTGAAATTTCAATACAAGCAAATTGACTAGTATGTATTTGGAAACATTTCAATGTTCATTGCTTACAATTAGAAAAATATCTTTAATAATGGTTTATCAACTTCAAAAAAACCGATAATTATATCTACATTTCAATAAGTGCTTCTTTAGTTAATCCATAATGCATATTTCATGGTCAGGATTTTGAGTAAACTTCGTTAAAATATAACTAGTATTTACTCTTACAGATTTTACAAAACAGCAAAGACCGTCCGAAATTTCGTCTACAAATCACAAGTGCTACTTACGAGACGAAACCTTTATGAAACAGAACGCTTGTAAAACTGCGCGATATTACTTAAAAAAGTAGTTCCCGTACTTGAAGCTTGTAAAAAGTACCAAAGGCTTTATGAAACGCCAACTTGTAATACCAGTTTACATTCCCTACACCTGTAATTGTAAATTGCAACTTGTAGGTTTTATGAAATAGACCCCAGGTAACTACTCGAAATCTTCTAAAGCGAGTTTTGACAGTGACTAATATTTCGCGCAAGCGGGGGTTCATTCAGGCCCAACAAGCATTTTCAATAGAAGGGATGCACCGATTCTACAAAACTAAGACTAAAATGCTACTGGACTCATGACCTTCACCGAGGTCAGCAATTAAATAATTTCAACGGCGTGAGTCTACCAATTCGACAAACGACGTGGACACAACAAGTTCAAGTTTTACAGTCTACTACAGAGAGAAATGAAGGGGCGAGTCGTCTTGTCACTACGAGAGTAGAACAACGAATGAATTCAGACTAGCGTCTCCGCCCTTCGTCTCATATGAGAGTTGGAGCGACACTCGTCTCAGAAGACTGGAACTAAACAGCGGGAGAGTGAAAGGAGCCACAAGGAAGCGAGACAGCTGTCAGTTCGTTTCAACATGAGCTGGAATCTCGTCCAACGAAAAAAGAGGATTTCTTCGATTTGGAATCTCGTGGTATCGAAAATGTTAATTTCCCAGATTAGTAATCTAACCTTTCAATTTTTACAGCTAGATGGTTTTCTGGCTTATTTTTTATTTTTATTTAAGGTAAATATTCAACTTGGTAATAGAGTTTATTTTAGCAGTTAAATAATCAGTTGTGTCAAAACTTTCCCTACACTGGTCGTATTTGGTCGATTTCTTACTCTAACCTCCTTTCGCAAGTGAAGTCACAGTTAAACTAATACAATTTCAATTTTATAGTGTGGAAACTACCGATCCTGGCGGCCAAATATAAGAATATAATAATGAATATGCTAGCTGTAATTCACATCTGGCACCACGCTTAAGAAAACCTTCTTAGGTCTATTTAAGAGTTTTCTCTTTAACCACCCAAGAAGTGGTCGAAATTTTAAAGTTCTCAAAATATTCGCCAAAAATACTTCTCAGACGTTCAACAAATCTGCATTCTCTAGCAATTTTGATTTTAATGATATATACTTATAAGAGTCACTTTTATCATATAAATTTAACATATTAAATTAAAAATTTACCTGTTTTATTGATGGTGACAATTTCTCATAACTAAAAATGTATGTATTATTTTGATTTCGTTTTTCTTTGGTTTAAATTGACCTACTTTCCTGGGTATCAGTTTCTATGCTTCAAAATTAATTTCTTTATATGAAAATTTATGTAGTTCATTTTCCAGTACAAAATTTTTGTGTAGAAAAGTTTTATTAAAAAAGAATTTTCTTTGGCCAAAATATCAACTATTACATATTTTATTCAATATTAATTTGTTTTGAAAAATTAAATAATGTATTAAATTCTACCAAACTTTTGAATTTTGTCAGATAATCGTAAATTCAAATTTTGTTTGTACAAAAAATTATGAAAAATCAATAATACGATTTTACAGTCAAACGGCAGAAGGTAGGACATTAATATTGGCTCCCAACAAAATATATTTGATACTGATAAATTTATTTACATTGAAATTAATTTGTAATCTAAAATACAAGATATTGTTTCGTGTCATTTTGCTTTAATAAAATGAAATTTCATGATAACTCTATATATTAATTATATAAAATTTAAATTTAATTTAATAAGAGTTCCAATCTTTTATACATTTTCAAATATTGTACTACCCTGCCGGCCAGTAAGAAAATTTTTTTTAACCAACTCAACAGGAATATTCAACAAAACAGTTGAATCCAAAAAATAAGTTTTAAACGAAGATATTTTATTTTTATAATACAAAATACCTGAATTTTCAAACAAAAAGTTCAATTTTTAACTACAACGGATCAAATTTGGATAAAAAATATCAATTTTCAATGGAAATAGGATAGCTCATGTTTCATTGAAAAGAAAATATTGAACCAAACAATACGAAAGTTTGTACAAATTATTTCACATTTTAACCAAAACAGATGAATTTAATACCAAATAGTTGAACTTTCAACATAACAGATGAATTTTTAACCAAGAAGATTAATTTTACACTAAAGAAAACCGTTCTACAAACAAAAAATTGAATTTTTAAGCAAAACGTATCAATTTTACTAGAAAATCAATTTTATATCAAAAAAGTATGATCGAGTTTATTAATCCATTAAAAAATACTTTTCAACAAAATCCATAAAATACTAAAAAAAAAGAATATAAAACAAAGTTGAATTATCAACCAAACAGATGCATTTTTAAACAAAAAATATGACATTGAAAGTAATAACTTCTTAACAAATAAATAAATAATACAAGTAGATTTTAGCCTTATAGAAATTAATTTTCAACAAAAAATAGGAACTTTAAGAAAACAGTCGAATCCTCGATCATGAAGATTAATTTTAAACCAAAAAAGATGAAGTTTTAATTAAAACCTAAATTTGAAGCGAAACATTAGATAGTTCAGCTTTTATTTAAAAAAAATTAATTTGCAACACAAAAAATGTAATTAAAAAAAATCTTTGGTGAAAAAATCGCTTTTCAATCAAGAGGATTCATTTTCTACAAAATAAGACAATATTTTAGCGAATAACTAAATTATCAAACACAAAAGATCAATTTGCGACGAAAAATGGTATAATCGAGTTTTTTACAGAAATTAGTTTTTGACCAACTAAAAAGGAAGTTTCAAAAAACTGAATTTTCAAAAAACTTTGAAACAAAAATTTCAAAAAACTTTCAAAAACCTAGTTTAAAAAATTAATTTTCGGCCAAAAAAATTCGAATTAAATAAAACTGAATTTTCTACCAAAATGGATAAATTAGTTAATAAATAGTTTAATCATTTATAAATTTATAAATTTATTTATAATTTATAAATTTCAATCAAAAAATGGTATAATCAAATTTTCTTTTCAGAAATTAGTTTTTGACCAACTATAAAGTAATTTTCAATAATATAATTGAATCCTCAATGAAATGGTTGAATTTTAAACAAAGAACGATCTAAGTATATTTTACCCTCTAAGAAATTATTTTTCAAAAAGGAACTTTAATAAAATAGTTAAATATTCTCAATAAAAAAGATTAATTTTTAACAAACAAAAAACGAAGATTTTATGAACTTAATATTCATCCAAAAATGGGATAGTACAGTTTTTAGTTAAAAAATTAATAACCTTACCCTGTACAATGAATAATAGTTTAATTGCGTTTAATAATCATTTATTTAAACAGTTTTCTTATTTATTTCATGGATACTTTTTAGTTTATCCATCTTTCCCATAAAAATGAGCAACTGATATTATTTGGTTGAAATTATTTTTGAGTTATTGTTAATTTAAAAATATGTTAAATTTTAACGATTTACAAAGGGAAAAATGGTTTAAACCAATAAAGACGGCTTAAATGAATTGACGATGCTCTAAGCGGCCAAGCTAACATTACTCTAAACGATCTGCGTGTCTGTAGGTAATTATGGGTAATTAAAACAAAATAAAATAATCAAGAATAAAATTTTTACTTTATTCATAAATTTTCGGATAAAAAAATTAATTAAAAAAAATGGTTAAATTTTTATTCAAACAGATGTATTCTGATGCATTTTCACATTATCAAATTATATAAATTCAAATATCATATTTTTTACAGTGGCGTAGATAGCACTGAGGAGGACCTGTATCAAAATTTCTCGGGGGAGTCCTTTTTAGGAAAATAAACAAAAACTTCATTCATTATTTTTTATTTGGGAGCCCCCGGACCTCGAGGGCCCCGTTTCATTGATATGGCTGATACGGCAGTACCTAAGTCCCTGGTTTATTATATAACTAAAGACTTAAATTTTTAATTGAAAGGATTAACCTTTCGCAAAAAAGTATAATTTGCAAAAGTCTATTTCCGGTCGAAATTAATCAACTGGACTTTACTGTGAAACACTTATGGTTTCCACACGCCTGATATTAAAGCTTTGCCGGATTGGTGACTTGGCTCCTAATGGAGTGTCAATAATATCTTGTGTGTCCAATTCTTTAACGTCGTGAGTAAACATATTTATTTTTCCTCGTTTTGGTGTTGGACCAGTAGGCATATATAGCCCACGTAAAATCGTATGACGGCTTGATATTTTGTCCACTAATGCAAGGACATCACCATTGTGTGTTGATAATACAATTTGTACTCCTGTTGGCAGGTCCTCGAGATGATAATTTTTTCTTCTCAAATAAAGTTGTTTACTCGAAGGAAAAGTGTATAATCGAAGTTGAAGTTCCCGGTTCGGATTCTTAATGGGAAACAATCGATAAAATGGAAGTTCTTTAATTTTATATCCAAGTACTGTAGAGTGAATCGGCTTCTCACGAGGAGATCTGAACCTGGACCGGGCAAGAATAATTGGCTTGGCAGGAGCAGAAGACTTGGCAGGAGAAGTCTGCCTGGCAGGAGAATGCTGTTTGTCAGGAGAATAGGAAGATACGGAATCAGGAGTCTTGTAATCATCAGTATGAGTGTCGGATTGTAAACTCAACTCTGTAACAAGAAACAAAAGATTTTTTTTTAAGAACACAATCGTACCCTAAACTGGGAATGAGCGGCCATTTAGGCCATTCAGGTGAAATATGGAAAAATTGTATGAAAGATGTTTCGGCGTAAAAAAATATGTTGAAATTAACAAGTTCTGTTAACAACTTTATGTTCTACACAAGTTTTTAAATATACTTTTACATTCTTAAGGATTAATATTAAGGATTATCTTAAGGATTCTTAAGGATTCTGAGAACAAGGCGATTAAATATACTATTTCAATCTTTGAAGGGAAGCATTATCTTTGGCAATCATAGAAGCGACTTGCAAAACTTGTGAATTAGTTATGTGATCACCAATATAACTTATTTACAAGTAACTCCTTCAACTTAAAAAAAATACATTTAGAAACATCGCCTATTTTTTGTCTATTTTCGAATTCAAGAAATTATTAATTGTTTCCAACTGGTTTATTAATAAATAAATTTCACATCAATTTTTACTTGTACTAGGGTTACCTTGTTGATTCGCATGTTGACTACTCAAACCAAAGTTTTTCAGAAAGTCCCTTGTTCTCGGCGGGATTCCTGATGATATTTCTGAAGAAAAAAAAACATTTACTTCGATTATCTTTTTTGGACGTAAGCTGCACTTAAATATCACCATAAATGGTCAAATAAAAGTTCGCCAATTAATTCTTAAACATACCGAAGTTTCTATTTGAATCGATTACAAGCATACAATTGTGAAAAGTTTGGTGAAAGAACGAGATCATGTGGCATTTTCAACTTTATTGATACAATGACAAAAAAGTAGTGTGAAACTTGTAAATCGGTTACGTCCTCTCCATCAATATAAAGTATGTAAGAATCAGCAAGTC
>JAWWLR010000002.1:17087738-17103704 GCA_035041075.1 Acraspis erinacei
GTCTCGAAAAGAGAACAAGCACTACTCATTACGGGAAACAATAATATTTTATCACCCAATAAAGATTACTCTTTAATCGCATTTAAGTCCAACTTTTCTAATCATTTTTACTAATTTTAGAAAATATATTTTGATCACATAATAATAAAATGTGACATATATTAATATCTGAAAATAATACAAAAATATTTTCAAACTTTTATTAAAATTCATGGGCTGTAGACCAAACTGCAATTATTATAAACTTTCGTATTATTGCATATTAATTACATTTTTAGAACCGATTTTACGATTTGTTAATCAATTTAATAATTACACTGGAAACCACTCCCAGATTTATAGAAAACGCGATACTCAATATTTGAATTAGGGAAAATTGTTATTTTAACATTCTTGAAAACTTCAAGCGATTACAAGGATATCACATAATTTCAAGATAGATTTTGTGGTTTAAAAATATTTCATGGTATTTTGAAGTATTCTAAAATTTCTACGGAGTTGAGATATTTCAGGAAATTTTCGGAAAGAATTAAAATTCTGGATTGGAACAGGGTATTCTCAAACTTGAAATTTTTTAGAATTTTTTAAAAAGAATATGAATACCGTATTTGTGTTTAATCAAATTTAAGGTCGTATTTTAGATACAAAGTTTTAAAAGAAAATCGCATTGAATAACCAACAATATTTTCTTCTTTCCTTCCCAAAAAGAGATACAATTAAATTTATTTCAACCTGAAATCATAAAATGAATTGTAAAATACTTTTAGAAATAAAATAAATATGATTTTGAAGCATTTTAAATGGCTAAATCACTACTTCTAACTTTGAAAGCATCCTCAAATTTTTCCACATCGCTTACGAAAACAACTGTGTTATCAATGATAAGCAAAAATTGAAGCTGACGAAAATTGTCTCGAACCTTTGTTCATAGCCGAGTGTCGTCATAATCTGAAAAATATTCCAAAGAAATTTTCGATTAATTCATTCTAGCGAAAAATGCCTAACTCTTATATGTTTTAAAATATCTTCCTAGGAATCGCGAAACCTTGTATCTGGCGGTGGAGCTTATGGGTCTCTCGGGACTATAGTCCGGAATAGGTGAACCAGAGGGGCTGCAACGCGAGGTGTAGCTACTCTGGGGATCTGACCGACTCTGGTCGGTGGGCTCTAAACTAAGGAGCAGTCCTTTCAGCGGGTACTGGCGAAACCCCATGGAATATCGAGGGCGCGAGTTCTCATGCTCCCGAAGCCAAGATGTGATCGCCGTGTCGAGGGCTGCAATGGACCAGGGTCAACATATCCTGGAACACACGGGCCTGCCACCCTCAGTAAAGCCGGACAGGGTGGGGTCATAAAGGACGTGTCTTAACTGAGACTTTGGGACACCAGGTCGAGTCCCATAGTATTTAGACCAGCCCTCTGAATGCGGGGCTCTGCCGAGGGTATTTTCTTTTTCTCTAGCTTCTCGTGGGATTTTTATGTCAACAAGCAAGAAAACTAGTTTAAAAAACAATGAGGGCTCCATTGCGGCGACCTGTTTCAAACCACCGCAAAAACTGGAAGGCCTCGTAGGAGGCAATCCACTGGAAGCGGTGAGAAACAATGAGGCTGATGACAATTCAGAAGAAGAGAGCGCGCCAGGCGCGTCTTTCGAGCAGCAGCCACGACAACGAGGCTGCTGGATCCGCACCTGGAGCAACTACTCAGCCGGATCCTATGGGCAACAGGAAAAAGGGCTCCAGTGAACCCCGCACCCAAATAGGGAGCTGAAATGGCAGAATGCTCTGGATACACAGGGCTTTACTTTCGCGCAGATGGCTAACAAAGCCCTGGTGAGAGTTGTCGTTGCATCGGGTTATCCTGAAATCTGTCTAGATCTTGATGATCTTGAGGGAGGAAATCTCTAAGGAGATTGACTACACTGCTGCAAAAGACTTTGGACCGATTAGCCTAAGGTCTTTTATACTAAAGACTTTGGAGAGGCTCGTCGAGAGATACATCAGGGATGAGTTACTTTTGATCTCACCGCTGCACAATGGGCATCATGCTTTTCAGGCAGGATGCTCGGTATAAACGGCACTCCATGCTGTTGGAGCAAAATTCTGAAAATTTGATTTGTTAACTACCCTTTATACTAATTTAAAAAAAAATTATTTAATTATAAATTCAAAAATTGAATGAAACTAATTACATAAAAAATAAAAAAAATATTAACATACAATTTTGAAGACTGAATTCAGATAATTATTATGATAGTAATTTATAGTATTATTAACAATATTATTATAGTAATTTAACTTTTGAACAAAGATTTTTGTTTTTAAAAATTGTTATTTAAAATTACGAAACTCGTATTTGTTTTACTTCAAGAAGCTGTTTTTTGCTGGTAAAAGAATGAATCCACGAATAAACCTAGTTCGTGGGTCACATACTTTTGATACAAAAACAACTGTCGAAGCTCTTTTAATTTATATGCAGCCGCCAGATAGGGTCCTGCCTATCGGAGCCTCGTCGAAAGTGTCCGGGCGTCCACCAGCAGGATGGCTAGCTCCACTTGAAACCCGAAATTCGACAAAAGTAAATTCTAGCCTAGCTTTATTGAAATAATAAATAAAAGTAAAGGAATCTAAGTTCTAAGAAGAATTCACAACTCTAAATTTAAACCCTCGAGAATCTTAACAATGTTGCCTAATTTCTATAATGATCAGCCAAAGTACGTGGAGAGACGTTGCTGAAGGAACCCGCATGCTGTACGAGATGATTCCCGTAGACACCCGCGCCATGCTTAGCATTCACGTTCAGCACTCTTCACATTCTCGTTCCTTGGTCGTTTGGAGGAATACGTTCGCCGCAACCTGCTATCGTCGGATCTTGAGCCGACGTTCCTCCAAGCCACGAACCGCGAAGGGCTCTCCCCTGATCAACCCCCTGTCATTCCGAAATTCACTTGCGTCACAATTTGGAGTTCTACGCGCGTATCGGACAAGAGACAGAAACGGCCCTTAAAGATGATAAAGGAAGGACCACTTATATTATAGCCACCTGGCTGCTGTTACGTCATCCCCCGAATCCATCTTATCCCTTTTGTTATTCCCTTGGTCATGTGCGATCTGTCGACCTACACGTTCCTTCGTTCCTCGAGCCAACTCTCCGCTTCTCCCTTCCTTCAGTCGTCTTATAGTAGAGTGTGGTCGTCAGTTATTCCAGTGACTAGCTTGTGCTGCCTCTAGGGAGTGATGCGGAGTCACGCCAGTATCCGACTCTGCTACCTATGGTTTCTGATGGACGGCTGCTTAACGGTACTGTCTGCTCGATGTTATGAACAATCAAACAGTTCATAATATCGGTGTTTTTCGTCGTGCTGTGTATTCTGGGGGTTCACGCTCGTCGTAGCGACGGGTGTCTCTTATTTTACCAATTTCGTCTCGAAAACTTTATTAAAATATATTATATATATATTATACAAATATACAAGATATATTAATCATTAACAAAGATGAGCTTTTATGAAAGTCAGAATGACCCTTTTTTTAGGGTAGGTATACACTTGAAGCTATAAGCCGCTTGTTTTTCGATCATAAATATATAACTCAAGGCGTAAATATATGTCTTCAAATTATATAAACTTGTCTCCAATAACTAAATTGAAGTCTGACTCCGTCTCAAAACTCAGACATGCTCAAGTGGACCTTTTCGAATTCGACATGTCTTTATTGTGGGCAATTTAAGTCCAAACCAAGTCGGAGAATTTTTACGCGGGCCATTTTTCTCAAATCAAAATAATATTAATAATGTAACTGAATGTATTATTTCTACTGAAGTATGCAAATAATATATTATTTTATATTTTATTACATTAGTTATTATAATAACATTTAGTGAATAGATTTAACTAATTAGAAATAATGAAAAGAAAAAATAAAAGCACGAAAAAGAATGCCACCTTCATCTTCGAAAAATATGACGCATTTCTCTAAAATGTTGCTGTTATTTATGAGAATTTCTTATCAGCAAATCTGGATTACCTTGTATCAAGAGAATACGGAACAACTCGTTTATACATTGTTCTTTGTTAATGGATAAATAATAAAATTTAAAATAATACATAAAATAAAAAATGTGCTTGTGGAATAAATGTATTGATTTTATGTATTATTTTTTGTTTTATTATTTGAATATTTTTTAAGGTTTAGATTCAGGAACTTTTTACGTTACCATCGCAAATTTATTTCATGAATGTTCAAATTCGGTAATATCATAAACTTTGAAGTATTTTATTAATCCACAATTTAAAATGGGCGGAAATATTTTAACTTTGTTAATTTTATATTGTGAGTATTTACTTCTTCAAGAGAATATTTTATTTTATTAGTTGATTACTAGTTTTGTGGGACGACTGAAAAATCTAGAAAAATAAAATTCCTCCTACGCAACATTTCAAAAAAGGAAAATGTTCGATATAAAAATTTACGAAATTACAAAACATCGGACATTGTCCAATTCATGACAGTAGAAACTTCTTGAATTTAAAGAACTAAAAATTTGTTTTTTGTGAATGATATTTAAAGTTGGAATAAAATTTAAAAAAAAATACATTTACCATATGAAAATTCCCATCGCAATAAAGACCCATTTTTTTAGCCAAAGACTTGTCATTCAATATCAATTTTTTTTTAATTTTGAAAAATTACTGCTGCCTTCTCTTGGATAATTTTCTATTTACATGAAATTCATTCAAGTTTATTTTAAATTCGTATTTAATTCATCAATTTTTTTAATTTACATCAAACATCGCTTAAAAATTAATAAATTCAATGCATTTTGATAATGTTTAAACATTTTACTCAATTCAACCAGCTAATTGTGATAAAATTTCAAGTTTTCTTATTCCAAGTTTGAGAATATTTTAAAACAATTTTTTTAATAAAAAATGTTTAGCCAATTTACCAATATATTGGAATATTTTTGTAAGAACAACAATTTTTTAGCTTTTTTTAGTTCTTCCTAAATCCAAACTATATGAGCTTTATGAAAGTAGGTCACGACATGACCTATACAGCCATTACGTTGCAAAACATTCTTTTTTTCAATCTTTTACAGCGGTTTGAATTTTTCCAAAAAATTTCAAAATTTTTTTTAGGGTGAACAAAGTCTCTCTTAAAATTGTGTAGGTATTGTATGAAGTAATTTAAAAATAAAATATAAATAAAATAGAAAACAAATAGTTTATTTTGATTCCTAAGAGAATTTTAGTTCCGTTAAATCCCTTTAAAATTCTTCAAAATCTCCGAAATTTGTCTCCCAATCTTTCAAACTCGATGCTTTTCGATTCTTCAAAATATTTGAAATTTTAAATCAGTTTTGAACTGCGCTTGCAACCCCTATATATTTTAAAAGAATGATCCGATGATTTATTTACTTATTTACAGCACATGGATAGAGGAATGCAAAACAGATTGAGAATGTAAATTCTTTAGTTTCATCATTTTTAAAAAACAAATAATTTTTAGTATCACAGGGTTAAGTCCCGGCCAAAATATTGAAGCCCGCGGTTAAATTACGTTTTTTGCATCTGTTTCTAACATGAAATTTCCATAATTACGTATTATCTTAGTCTTCTTATTTTTCCACCTCGGTTTTAAACACTTCTAAAATAAATTCCTTTATCTGGATGAAAAGGGAGTGGCAACGAAAAAAATAAAAATTCGGACGGTGTCAATTCCAATTACGCTAAAACAATCAAAAGGACTTCATTTTAACACAGAGAAAGTGCTTTACGCGCATTAGTCGAAATTATCCTTTTCAGGAAAAAGAAACAGGAACTAATTAATCAAATACCCACAATCTCACCATTTTAGCAACCTAAGCCTATTCAAAGTAACGAAGTTTATCTAAATTTTCGCAAAAATAATTAACTAAATTCGGAAATAAAACCTGGAGCCTACATTGACTATCATAAAGAGTACGAAATGCACTTACTGAAATATTGTAAATACAACTTATTCATATTTGTTGTCCAAAAATGAAATATACGTATTCCAATTATATTAAATGTGTAATCCTACGAAACAGTCTTCTAAGTGAGAGATCTCCAAAATGTTGTCGTTTAGTAATACATACTGTATAACTGATTTACCCGACTCACTTTTTTTAGTTCACCACAAGCATACCTCGTTCGCGCCTGCGCCTCCTTCTTCATAAGCAACAAGGATCGGATGGTCAAAACAAACTTCATGTATGTTTGCAGCTATACCAGAAACAAAATATAATGAATCTAAGCATAAACATTGTAGTAACGTCAATTATTTTCTATCAGTGTAGCTGGCCTCAGAACGTCCAACCATTTCATGGACAGGTTAGTCATTTGGTCTTCGGAAGAGGAACTTTCTACCACGTAAACGACAGAGCAAGAGTAACAAATTCAAAATCTCGACCGAAGTACATAGGGGTCACCAAGAACACGTGGCCAAACTCATAATTTTTCGGAAGTGCGCCCCGGCATATGGGAACTTTGATCTAACTAAGACTTAAGGGATATATGTGTGGACATCTGAAATTGTACATAATTACCAAACATAATCGTCATTTGGGGTTACATTAAAATCCGGTGAGAGAGTTTTTATTCTAAGAGACTTCATTCTCTCGACGTAGGGTCAGGAGCCCACGTTCGCTTGCGACTATTTTAAGATGTGGTATCGGATATCCGTACGGTGATGCCCTACAGTTCTAGCTGGAAGAAGCTCCCACCTTTAAATTTTCTGTACGATAATCGGTATAATTTAGCCATCTCTCTTGCTACAACCAGTTCTCGTCGATGGATATGGCTCCAAAAGTAAGTATGGAAATAAAAAGAAGTAGGTAGTAAATAAAAGCGTTATAATAATTGCTACGAGTTCTTCCTTGTGGTGCTTTCGGAGGGGTTCCCTGCTCTAGCGTCTCACGCGGTTTAATTCGAAAATTCCAGGTTTTTTCCAGCAAAAGTAAATTATTTAGTGACGGTAATATCCACCACGTCACAACACCCCCGACCTTAAACGGAAATTAGAGGTTGTTTGGATGCTAATCACTCAGGTCAGGCATTTTATTTCCGAACTTACTATTGCAGTTCCGACCATGGCTCTTCGAACACCACCAATATAATCTAGTGTAAGCATGCTAAAAACAAATTTGGACGATAAAATACAAAATAAAGATCACGTGAATCGTTTGCAACGTTTATCAGTAGTATATAAGCAAAGGATACAAGGAAAAGAAAAAAGTGCATAGGAAAGAGGAACGAGTAAAAACAAGTGGGAATAATAAAACAATCAGAGGGTTCATTAATAAAAAAAAATAAAAATTATAAGGTTAGTGTCCTGAAGGTACAATTCAGACTTAGGCGTCTTAGGATCTCATTGGAACTGATGTACAGTAGCTAAAAACTATCCGCATTATCGCCCTATTATTTGGGTTAATTCGCCATGCGACTTTCGGGGAAAATTAATCAAGTACGGCCTTGAGAAAATATGATCGTTTGATTTTTATTGAATGCGATGTCACACAAGGAATTATTGGTTACTAGTTAAGTGTGCTCAGTGTCGAGACTATTCTCTATTTAAAAAAAGAGAACATAGAGCCTTTACACTTCTAAATTTAATTGAAAAGAACAGCGGCAACAGAATAAGATAGTGAATACAAGTTCGTTGATATTCATCACGAGACGGTCAGCTGGCAAAGAAAAACTAGGCTGGCTGCTCATAAGCTTCCATTATTCGAAAAAAGAAGAACCAGAACGTTATTGGGCTTGACTCGGAAATAAAGATAAGCTTAGTCGAGCGTTACCAAATATTCGTCAGCGGGACGACCTCCCTGACGCGCTTTCCTGTGGCCTTGCTACATTGCAGCTCATTCATCAGAATGAGGCAGAATACGAGCCTTTGTATGGCGCCCATCAGCTGAGACCAGAGCGATCCGCTTCTGTGCCGGAATCTGTTGGTTACACAAAATTAATATCATGTATAATCTGATATTTGGTCCTGTAGTCACGTATATGGAAATATCCCGTTGTCTGCGTTTATTTTGAATGTTAATTTTTATTCATTCTCCAAATGGGGCTCCTTGTATGTCTTCGATATAAGGTTTAAGATACCTAATATGCTCCTAACCGGCGTTTCGTCCGTCGACAGAAACCAAATTAAAGACACTCGAAATATCTTACTACGCCTATTTTTGTTATAGCGTTTCGCTTGAGTCGTATAAATGTGGTCGAGATGCTGAAAAACCCAATACCTCATGTAATCTAACCTTTTGACACGCTCGAACCATTCCTCCGGTTTTGGTTAGAGCAACTGATTACCTACTTCTAACTGTCGACGGAGTAATCGGGAAGGCAACGGGTTTTTCTCAAAATTGAGAAAGCCGTGTGACACTTTCAGTG
The DNA here is from genome assembly GCA_035041075.1 of Acraspis erinacei. NCBI lineage: Eukaryota > Metazoa > Arthropoda > Insecta > Hymenoptera > Cynipidae > Acraspis > Acraspis erinacei. The sequence goes on from JAWWLR010000002.1 coordinate 17,096,155, forward strand.
ATCCATTGACAGCTATATTATAAACGAAACGGAATTCGTGCAAATGGGCGCTCCATTTCCTGTGGTTATAAGGTAAGAACTAGGCAATCATTGTCTTAAGGACCCTATTGACTCTTTTGGTGACATACGACACTATCAGGTCGATGAAAGCCTTGCGTATGGTCAGTCCATTTGCCGCACGCATCGGAATATAACATCAACCGCGATGATTCTTCCGTAGGTCTTGTCTATAACTAAGTGTCTGGCCTCGGCCCAAGGGGTGTGTTCGGGAATCGGGGCAATGTCTATACAGTCTACCGTCCTCAAGTTTTCAGTCTGCGAAGTCTCTCGGCCGATTCTGGACGACTTCTATTCGCCGAGTGTGACACAAGTCAGTTACTTCTAACATATTGGCCACTGGGACATCTTCGAAATCCTTCACTTGTCTACAAAGAGAAACCGGAACGTGATACAAGGCTGCCTTTATATGGAGAATCTCTATATCGTAGCCTTGGAGTTCGAGGCCTCAACGTACGCGGCTTCCCGTACGATTCCGCAGGTTATTAAACCAACCGAGACTGCTATGGTCCATAATGACTTTGAAATGGAATCCATCGAGGAAATTTCAAATTTCACACACGACCGAAAAGCACCCCGCTCTGTCACATTATAATTTCTTTCGGCCGCTGTCAGCGTCCTACTGTCGAATGCTATTACACGTTCCTGTTCCCCTTTTCTCCGGGTCAAGACCACGACAAGCCTGGAAGAACTTGCATCGGTCTATAGGTTAAAGAGATTTTCTAATAGTTCTTCAAATATCAGATTGATCAATATTGGGGCTTTAGTTAAGACGTGTTTCAAATTTCAAACGCTCCGATCTGTTCCTCGCCCCAGTGCCACTTGAGTCTAGTCCGGAATAACCGAGTCAGCGGACCCCCTATAGTCACAACCTTCTGGTCTGTCAGCTCGGGTCTACGAAAAAGTTACTGCGAGGGATCGAGTTTCTAGATTTCCCCCTCTTTCCCTGTAAACCACGCATCTGGATTATGGTCGTTTTTCGGAATATAAGTCACCTCAATCTCTGTAAAAATAATTGAGTTATTTTTGTTCCTCTTATTATTTTCAGAGAAGTTTCTCATATTTTTACAAACGGTCTCTGATGTATTGGGCGTAGGTGAGACCGTTTTCACTACTCCTTTGTCCCATTTCCATTACAATTAGGGCAGCCCTTGAGGTTATTTCCCTTCGTTTTGCATTTAAAAAACATTCGTTTCCACTCAGTGGCATAAACCTTCAGGAAATGACCTCTTTGGATGCAATTACTGCAAATTATTTATTTGGATCCCAAGCGAGGTTGGTTGGACCAATGTTCTCAAGAGAAGTGTGGTCACTCTGTTGAACCCCCCCCCCTCCTTTCTTAAAAGCTTCCGACGGAGTGGACTGAAGGCCAGTGATTTTTGAGTTTTCGCTTTTATTGTTAGGGTTTGTCCTTTTGTTGTTGGGCTTAATCCGTTCAGTGGTTCTTAGGGCTGCTATTCCTTCTTCAACTTCTTTCACCGTGGCTCTATGATTCTTTTTTAAAGATTTACTCTCTGCTTTCGTTCGGCATTCAAATTCTCGTAGAAATGAGCTTTCGGAAGGAGGTGCGTGTTTATATTCTTTCATATACACGTTCCATTTTTTTGCCTACTTCTCCCTAATTGTGACAATTCTCGTAATGAACGAAAGTACGGCCGAAGAATAACTCTATGAAATGCTGGTCGCAACCCTCTATGGATGCAGTTAAGTTGCTAAACTATTGGGATTTCATTATCGAGTTTTTCGAGCAGACTTTTGATTTTTGTTATGTAATCGTCTATCTTTTCGTCCCTGCCTTATTTCCAAGCTTGATTTTGCTTTTTTACGAACTTTTCGAAATCTTCATCGTCAAAGTGGAACCGGAATTATTTTTTTAATTTAACCCAATTGTAAAATTCTTGTTCGTGATTTCTGAACCACTTTTGCGCTATTCCTTCTAAAAATACCGGCATTGCTGTGAGAAGTTCCTTGTCGGTTACTTGAGTCTACTTCCTACGATCCTCTATTTCTATCAGAAATTGTCTACGTCTTGTTAAAAAAGTAGTGCTATGAGTTTATTTCCCTTTCGGAAGACCATTCCGTTTTGATGTTCTGTGAAACCTTACGCTAGTTCTACCTTTTGTTTGCATTAGTTACTAACCTAAAATTTTCCTAATTCTGTATTATCTAAGTATTATTATATTTCCAGTTCGGGTTCAAACCCTTCTAAATTAACTTCTTTAATCCCAATGAAAGGGGAATTGGAACGAAAAGAAATCAAAATTTTGAAGGTCGTCCATTCCAATTACCATAAAACATTCCAAAGCACTTTTTTTAAAACAGAGAAAGTATTTTACGCGCAAGACTCGAAAACATCTTTTACAGAAAAAAGGAACAGGATAATCTATTTTATGATAATCTATTTTATTTTTTATTAAATACTGAAAAGAATCAGCGCCCGTTCGACCATCGAATGTACCAGTAAGCAACATTCAAACCTGAGACTTTCTCTTATTTTCGGACTCCCATCCGGAACGTCTAGCTGGCCTCAGAACGTGCAAAAATTTCGTGAACAAGTTAGTGGTTTCTGCTTTGGCAGAGGACATTCCTATTACGTAAACAACATAGCAGGACTAACAGTTTAAATATCTGTAACAAAGTACGTAGGGGTGAGAATTCTATATTCTAGGTAATTGTCCAATGAACGTCGCTGTCGAGATTACGCGGATAGATATCACAAGCTGAATGAGGTCCCAGACTCATCATTTTGTTGGGAGTCTGCCCCCGTCTATGATAAAATTTATCTAACTAAGACTTTAGGAATATGTGAGGGCGTCTAAAATTGTACATAATTACCACACGTAATCGTCATTCAGGATTACCTTACACTCCGGTGAGAAAACTTTTATAAAATGAAACTTCATTCACTCGTATTGGAGTCTGAAAACCATTCTCGCTTGCGACTCAGTGGAGGTGTAGTCTCGGACGTCCGTACGGTAGGGCCCTCTAGTTTTAGCCGGAAGAAGCTCCCAAATTCGAATTGTCTGTTTGATTTTGGATATAATTTTGTCCTTCTTTCTTGCTACAAGTGTTTCTTGATGGTGTTTTCGGAGGTGACCCTTTCTCCAGCGTCTCACAGGGGCTAATTTTAAAATTCCCCGTTTATTCCAGCAAAAGTAAGTTATTTAGTGACGTAAATATCTACCACGTCACAGATTAAAAACCTTTCTACAGGTGAAGAAATCTTTTAATCTTTTAAATTTTTTGTTAAAATTTTGAAATATTATATATTATATATGTCTAAAAAAATTAATATTCTTTTCAAAGGAATAATTTTATTATTTTATTTTAAGATTCTCATCGCCCCGACATTCGGGACGACTATTTCGTCCCCTTTTCAACATGCTGTAATTTTTTAGACGACATAGAAACAGCCTATTCTCTTGAAAATTGTGCAAGAAATCAAAAAAATCTCAAAGACTAAAATTTTTCGTAAAATATTTAAACTCGTCCCCTAAATTTAGGAAAATAAGACTTTAAAAATTCTTAGGATTTTAAACTAACTACGCATAACTACGCCTCTTGGGCGTAGTTGGATTTATTATTTTATTATGTTTTTAAATTTGTATTTTTTATTTTTCAAGAGAATTCAAAAAGTTGTTACGATAACCTTCCGGGGCATTCGAAACGCAACATTTTTCTTCGCTTGATTTTGGTTTCATATCGTGCGTTATTTGGCTTAAAATGTTCATATTCCTGTGCCTTTTGGAATTTTGAAAATTCTATAACTGGTAATTTTTGGATTTATGAAAAAAATTAATCAGAATAAATTGTTCGTATTTTTGAATACTATGATTATGTGCAAGGAAAAATTTTGGAATTAAAAAGAAAGTGGTCCCAAAAATATTAAAATGCACTCACTTTTTTTATTTTTTATCCAAAATGGCTGGCTAACGAATCTGACCTTCATCAAAAACGAAAAATCTGCGGAAAGAATAACTAATGAACGAACGAACAGGCAGACACATTCGTAACATTAAAAATAAGAAAATGAGGTTTTTAGATGAAACATGCAAGATATTATAAAATTTGGTTTAATTTATTAGAAGTCCGCTGCATTTTTAAGTCATAAATTTTCCATCTAAAAATATGAACTTAAATTCAAAATTAGGAATTTTCTACGAAGAAAAAGGCAAATTTTCAGCAAATCATTCAGATTTTCGATAAAAATATTACTTTTTAACAACAGAATATATTTTTCAATAAAAATATTAAATTTTCAACAAAAAAGTTGAGTTTTTTTCTTCAAACAGTTATTATAAATTACACTTGTTAAAATTTAAAAAAGGAATAAATGTGAAAATTCCACTATTAGTTGATTAATCTACACTGTAGGATATTTTATCAATGACAATTTGTAAATGTACCTTTTTGCTCGAGTGTAAATATTTTCATGAAGCCTTTCACACTTCATTATCCTCGATATTTTAATTTGTAATTATAAAACATTTTTTTATAATTATTCATACATTTACTTATTTCTAAATATAATTTGTTTACATTATTTTAGCTTTTAAATATACAGCAACATACTGCTTAATGTAGAAAATAAATCGTGATATTTTCAGAATTTTAATAAGAAATACAGGAATATACTAACCACGCAGAAGGAAAAATGAACTGTTTATAATCAGAAGTATTATTCATTATCTTTTACACTTTTTGAGAGGTCTTCAATATGAATTTAAATTATTTTCAGGCTCCTAAGAAAACAATAAAGTGAAATTCATTCTTTGAAATAGTAATTTTGCGGTAAGACTGAAAAATTTTGAAAAATAAAATTATTGAATATCAAAATTCCCGAATTATAGCATACTCGGATTGGAAAATTCCCGAATGATAAAGTTCGTGACAGTTTACAATATTACCGAATTAGAAAATTCCCGAAAGAAAATTGCCGAATTATAAAATATTCACTTTGGAAAATTCACGAATTTAAACAATCACAAATTTTTTGTTGATTGCAAATATAACAATTAAATTTCATTTCTTTAAATCATTTCTAATGTTTAAAATTTCGAAAATTATTGTTACAATTTAAAATAATTACAATAAATAAAAATAAATAAAATAAATAAATAAATAAAAATATAAAAATATATAAATAATTATAATAAATAAAAATATTTTTTTGAAAGTCACTCTACGGTACGATGAAAACAGAGGGTTATTTTTTTTGGGTATGAAGGGCAAATTTGGTCAAATTTAACTGAATAGCTGCAAGCTAAATGCTCATTTTTTTAACTTGAAAATTGTATTTTTGAACAACTTCTAAATTTAAAAAATTTGCCCCCCGAACAAAACAAAATCTCTGTTATTTTAAATTCAAAAAATAATTTTTGAAATTTTAAACATCACAAATAATTAAACAAAATACAATTTCATTATTGTATTTGTAATCAATAAAACACATTTATAAAAGTATTGTAGTTGTTTGAAATCGGGAATTTTCCAATTCAGATATTTTATAACTCGGCAATTTTTTGTCAGGAATTTTATTATTCGCGAATTTTTCAGTATCGGTAATTTTATTATATGCGGGGAACAATTTTATTCGGGAATTTCTCAATCCCGTAATTTTATAATTCAAGAATTTTATTATTCGAGAATTTGCTTATTCGTGAATTTTATTACTCCGGAATTTCCCCATTCGTAAATGTTACAGTATCGGTAATTTTATATTTCGGGATTTTTCAGTCGTCCCAATTTTGCATTTTAATACGAAATCGTATAGAAGCGGATAAAAATAATTAAAATGTTTATTAAAGATATCCCAATAAGTATGCGAGACTAAAAGAAACTACCACTGGGTGTTGCCAGATTAGCCAGAGCTGGATGGGGCTTATTACATTTTTTTTAAATTTTGTATACTTATTGGGATGTATTTAATTTGCATTTACATTACGTCAATTAGATACATCCCAATAAGTATGCAAAACTACCAACAAATGTAGTAAACCCTACACTAATCTGGCTAACCTGGTGAAAAGTGGCCCACAGTGGGAAAAAATGTATTTTGTAGTGCAGAATAACGTACGTCCAACACATATTAAAGGAGTTGGACAAGAAAATCTGAATAAAGCTCATAAGATTTCCAGGAGATAAGTCAGGGCTGATTTCTAAATTAGGATTTAAATTTTTTTATAAATAAACGACTATGACGAAAAACATGGCAATTTTTTCTATTTCCGTTTCCGGTGCTGGTTAATAACATTTTTATTATACAAAAATTTAACAATCAAATGAATTATTCAATAAACAAATGTTTAGACAAAGCATTTTTCGAAAGAAAAATGAGCTTTTTTCGATGACACCTCTTTTAATTAGGAATTTTATGATAATTTCAGAGAAAATTATTAATTTATTTATCAATTTTATGACTTTTCTAAACAATTTTAAGAAACAAGTGCATCATTGGGATATCTGTCAACAGAAAAATTCTTTTTATCGGGGTAAGACGCAATAAGCGAGCACGAGGAACGTGAAATAGAAAACATTGAATTTTTTTGTGATATTGTTTTATTTATAAACAAATGGAAGCGTATTTTAAAATCAGCCCTGAAATCTCTGTTAGACATGTTTCTAGTTGTATTTTTTTTCAATTTTCTTTGTCCAAATTGTTCAACATTTGTGGGCTGTACGTTATTGTGACCCAGAACATTAATCGTTTGCTCCCACAGTGCGCCCGTGGGCGACGCTCACTCTAATACCAGTACTTATATCTAGCGTAGCGTAATGGTCCTGAATAAAATTTCGGAGGCATCTGGAATTTTGATGACCTATACCCATCCACACCATGGCCCAAGTTAGAGATGGCATAAATCGTACCACCCGGATAGCGAGCTGGACCTGCTTCATTGGATCCATATGGCAGTGAAGATACATATAAAACATTATAGTCTTCACCGCCGAAAAGGCATGCGTTGAGTTTGGCTGCAGGCAGTCGAATGGATCTAATCACGTAATTAACTCCTTTTGGATTAATTGCAAGGACCTACGAAAATTTAAAAATGTCAATTTTATAGCAAGATTAATTTTTGGAAATATTCTCAAAGATATTTCGGGAATTAAATTATTCGGAAATTTTATTATTTGGTAATATTATAAACTGTTCTGTAATATTTCCAATTCGAGAATTTTATAATTCGGGAATTTCATTATTTGTGGAATTTTCAAATTCTGTAATATTACAAACTATTGGGAATTTTACTATTCACCAATTTTCCCGTTTAGGCGGTTTATTTAGAAAATTGTAATGCTTTTGACAGGACTTTGAAGGAGATACTTTCGTAACTTTTTCTTCGCAGTATTATTAGTAAATAGGGAAAGTGACGTATTTATAACCGAACTCTTCACACGTGAAAATTTTCTTTGTCACTTTAAGTCAGTACTTAAAAGACTCTTAGAGAAGCCGGTTGTGTACTTGAAGAACGGAAAAAACCAAAACAAAAATA
>JAWWLR010000002.1:17126021-17138670 GCA_035041075.1 Acraspis erinacei
GGAAATATTTCATCTTGGTTGGTTAAAATTACAACTAGTTAGAAAATCTCTTTTGGCTGCTGATACAAATCTCTGTATGATAATTTGTCTTTTTTATCAATCCAATTGTTTTTGATTGCAAATGAAAATATTTTTGGTTTGAAACATCAGTCCTTACATTTCTGTAAAAAATGCTCTTTTTTATTCAATAATTAAACTGTTTGGTTGAAGATTAACTTTGTGGTTGAAATTATGAAGTGAGACAATTATCTGAAATTTTCCACAACCTTTCGGATTTTCTCAAAAATGTTAGGAGAGTTATTTTTATTTTGCATTCACCATTATTTTTTTCCGTCTAGTCGAAAAGCAAAACAACGTAAAATTAATACATACATGAATTAGCTTAAGGCCTTATTTGAAAACTCTGTAAATTTCAGCTTTATCTGTTCAGCTCCCTAAGAGATATGCATCTCAGAAAATATACAAAAATGATTATTTAAAGTCTGGCTTTGGTGAAATAAATAATAAATTTTTCTCAGAATTATTATGTTCATAAATGTGAAATTCTTCTTAAGCCTTTAACATTGGGAATGAGCGAGGAAAATGCTTTCGCTTTTTCATAACACACCTATTTTTTAGAGACGGATTACTAATTACTAAATTTTTTTTATAGGTATTCTCCAGGAAATAAATCTCATCGATTAGCTTAAAGAGCGCCGGTATCGATAACGATTCATAAATAATGTTAGATAATGTATAAAATTGCCGTGTAAAAAGCAGCTTTCCTGAAACGTGAAATATTGTACAAACATTGACTCTGACGCAATATTAATATCTTACAAGGACAATCTCGTCGCTTGAAAATAAAAAGATAATGATTATTATTGTTCAGACCATACAATCTGATGAAACATTAAAATACTAATTAGGACACCGTGAATCGAATTATTAATTACTACATTGTTCCATAAATTAGAAAATATGAGGATTCCCTGCACTCTGCTGTTATCCTGGGCAGTAATCCTCAATTGTATTGGTGAATATAATAATGTATTTATTATTTTAAGGTAAAAATTTGTTAATCTTGATGCCAGTGGTATAACTTGAAATGTCTACATTCCGACGTGTACAGTTGGAAGTGTACCATATGTGTACATGCAGATATGGTACACTTCCAGATTTGCACGTAGAAATCTATGTGTTCTGTGTAGACATTTACTTTATATTAATTCATGTGTTGAGAGAGCCCGAGGCACAACAATGAATGTCGAGTTGCTGCACAAAGCTTTTAATTCCTCCGTTTCACGGTATCGTAACAAGGACTTGGGTAATCTTTGTTATAAGGAAAAAATTTTTTCTAAATTAAAAAAATGAGAATAGCGAATGAAAAAGCTTCTTTGGTTCAAAATTCACCTATTCACTTGAAAGTAGAACTAATTTGTTCAAAAATTCATGTTTTTCGTTGATTATTCATAATTTTGGTTCGAAAATCTTTTTTTTCAAGATTTAACTATTTTGTTATTATTGTAATTATTTGTTTACCTATAGATTTAGACATACCATGTTTATTTGGGCATTCATATTCTTTAGTTGTAAAATTAATAGTTTGGTAATAATTTTGAAAAATTTAAATTTGAAATGACAAAAAGTTGAACGGTTCCCTAATAGCACGAAGCATTCTCTGAGCGTGTAACATGTCCGCGCTAGAAATCGTGAACGACTGCCTGCCGAAGTCGGTGGTGGAAGATAAAGCGTCTGCTGACCTGCTGATTGGCTCCATCATGGATCGCAGCAGAGTAGAGGACACAAAGTCTTCCGTGTTGATATTGTCAATCTCGAGCGCCTGAACTATTTTAACACTAAACTATCATATCCTTAATTAGTTATTAACCAAAGTAAATACCACGGGAAATTACCGATCCTTAAATATGTTTATCAGTATGGCCTGAACTTCAATTGCTCGCAAACGAAGTGAAGATAGGCCCTAACATAACTGCTTTCAGCGTTTGTTGTTAATTATTTAATTATTTGCATTAAAAATTAATTTAAAAAATTATTCATTCTAAAGGCCCTTATTCTTATCAATAATTTACCTATAATTTAGTTCGGTTCGAAAATGAGTAACGCCTGCATCATCCGATATTAGGGCAAGCGATAGAAATCGACGAGCCTATTTAAAAGTGAAAGGCACGGTTTTGCTTTGCGGAGTACAGTAGAACATTTTTTATCATTCCTCTCATTGTTGAGGAATTACCTAATTAAAAAAAATTGACCCTCTAGGTCGTCCCTATCAAAAGTGCTAAACAAAAATCAGTTTGCTATACAATTGTGTACATTAAAAAATGAAATATTCTGATTCTTGTTCCAGAGTTGAGTTTAGAATTCGATAGACTTCCTCATGGCCCCGAATTTCCTGGTTTCACTTCCTTTTATTCTTCTGCAAGGGAGAATTCTCGTGGCATGGAGCATTCTCTTGACGCGCCTTCTGCTCATGTCGATTCATCTCTTCGTTCTAGGTCCAGGTCTCCTTCTGGCAGACCACCCTATTCTAAAATACTTGGAATTAAAATTGAAGAGCTTCCATTTTATCGATTTGTTCCCCTCCACAATTCGAGCCGGGAACTTGAACCACGACTATATACTTTTCGTTCCGGTGCAGGAATTTATTTCAGAAATCATTATGGTCATATAGGCGCCCAGCCAACCGGAGTACAAATTATGTTATCAGCAGCTAATGGTGACGGCTTTGCATTAGTGGAAAAATTAAAGACTGGTCATACGATTTTACGTGGACTATATATACCTGCTGGTCCAGCCGGAACACGAGCAAAAATTAACATATACACCCATCTTGTTAGCAAAATGGAGAGGGAAGAAGTCGATGACGTTCCTTGTGGAAACAATCATCCAATTCGAACGTGGTTTGAAATCAGGAGTGCTTCTGCCAGGTCATTTCTTCATGTCAGGCCCACGTCTCCTCATGGAACGGTTCCCTATTCAAAAATACTTGGAATTAAAGTGGAAGAATTTCCATTTTATCGATTGTTTCCAATCCATAATTCAAGCCGGGAACTTGAACTTCGAGTATACACTTTTCGTCCTGGTACAGAAATTTATTTTAGAAATCAGTATGGTCATATGGATGCTCAGCCAACCGGAGTACAATTTGTATTATCAGGAGTCAATGGTGACGCTTTTGCAGTGGCGGGAAAACGAAAAAATGGTAATGGGATTTTTCGCGGACTATATATTCCTCCTGGTACAGCCGGAAAACGGGCGAAAATAAATATAATCAGCCACCACGTTAGCATCATGGACACAGAAGAAGTTGAGGACACTCCATTAGGAAAAAATCACCCCGTCACCAAGTGGTTTAATATCAGGCCTGTGAATGTTAGATTTGAATCCTGAGTGATTTCCGGTTCATCAATTTGATCAGAAGATTGAGTACAAATTATATCACCTACTATATGCATATTGAAATTTAAAAACTGTGCTTTCTAGTGTCGTGTATTAAAAAATAAATTGGTTAAATTAGGCTCCCAGCGACTATGTAATTTGGTTTCATAGACAACGAACACGTTAATTGAGTCCTAATGGAATTTAAAAACAAAATTAATTTTTTTTTTTAATTTGGAAAAGAATTACGAAAAAATGTTCTTCTAATTTAAAAAAAAAATATTTTTATTCCAACAATGGCTAGCAAAGAACTTTAAATCAACCTCTTTCATACTTTGTGAAACACCCCCCCCCCCCGTAAATTTCCGAAACCTCACTTCCCTTCCTTAAAAAAAGTACGACGGACGGACGAAATACCGTGCGAAACTATGATGGTTTCTGCCCGTGTCTACGAAATCCTCAACATTATGATTTAAAAGCTGTGTGCGGAAACACAACATGTAATATTGTACGGCGGGTTTCCACACACCGCTTTTAAATTATGGCTTCGTAACGAATGAATAAATACAAATAAATATAAATATGTATAAAGACAAACATAGCGTTGAACTCTACCTTATAATGTCAATAAATATTTTTATTAAATAAAAAAAATAAATGTCTTGATTCATACGTGTACATCTGGGAGCGTACCATATGTGCACGTGCACATGCGGGACACTCCTAACAGTATACTTTAGAATGTAAACGCGTCAACGATGTATCTAAAAAATGTAGTAACTTCGATTTTTGTACAGATTTTTGTGAAAATCTCAGCAAAAAAACATTCTAAAAATATGAAACAAGACGCATGTTGCAGTTGAAGGTTTTTCCAATGCTGACACACAGTTTGACAATTTCAAAATTCTGCAAAGAAATATATGTGTTTTGCTGATCCTGCCCGTGCACCATAGTGAAATTTAGAGCCAGCAATAATTATTTTTTGATAAGTTATTAAAAAAAGAATAGAAAGGTGTCAGATCCGAAGCTAATAGTTATGTTATGGAAGGAGTATCTGAATTCTGATTTTGAAATTATCGGAACATATATATTTTAATTTTTTCTCAAATTGTTTAAAATTTTATTAATAATAATTAAAAATTTCCTAAAAATACAAGTAAAAATTAACTGAATGATTCAGTGAATATAATTCTTTAATTCTTTTTAAGTTATGAACAGATTATTTGATTGTTAGCTGATCAATTTGTTCACAATATTACATTATACATATAAAGATTTAATGTAAATTTACTATATCAAGCATCAATGTTTTCTATCGAAATTTCCTAATAAACCATTTTTCTTCCTCATAAAATTTATCAAAAAAATTTTCTAAACATTAGTGATAGAAAAGAACACTTAAATTCTAAAAGATTCTTCGATATTTCGAAATAATTTTATTTTTAACATTTTGCTACCATACTATAACTTCTGAGTTTTTTTTTACATTTTCAAAGAGATAAAGAAAATCAAATTATGGGAAAAATTTATTTTGAAGATTCCGAAAAAAATGTCGAACCTTTTTAATAATTTTGGAAGATTTTGAGATTAAGTTATTTTAAAGAATTGTGGGAAAGTTTCAAATAGTTGCTGTTTAATTTTGAAAGAATAATTTCAAGTTTCGAAGACTTCAAAATGTTTTGAAAAAAATGTGGAAGACAGTTAAGTGATGTTTTTACTAATGAGTTTTAAGAAATCATTGAAAAAGATCACAAAACGTTTGAAATTATTTCTTAATCTTTTAAAAAAGAGTGTAAAAGGTTATCAAACAAAATTTTGCCATGATATGAAATTTTAGATCAAATTTCAGTAAATTTAACAGATACTTAGAAGTTCTGAAAAAATAAAAAAATAATTAAAACTTATAAGATATTTAGGCCTTTCGTAAAAATTCAGAATAATGACAAAAATTCCTAAGGTGCCTAAATCAATTTCATTATAGATTTTTTAATTAAAAAAATTAGCCTTAAGAGGAAATTAAAAAAGATTTTATCACATTCAAAAATATTTACTACAATTTCGAAAACGAATAGAAGATTTCGAAGCAAAATATTTCAATTTGGTGACACTGAAAAATGCAGAAAAGAAATAAAACCGTTAAATTCCATTAATATTGCGAAGATTTGAAGAGAATGAACAAGATTTTTAATCTATAGAATATTTAATAAAATGCAAATTTATGTTAAAATCTATAGAAAAAAACCAAATGTAAGAAACGCGAACATATGGACACTGATATTTTTCCGAAAAATTAAAAATTGTGGATAAAAATCATATAAAATTAAATACTCATATAGAAGGTTTTAAGGGAATTTTAAATCATTTTTTTAAATTATCAAAAAAATTTGAGAGAGCTGAAAATATTTCAAAAATTTAAATATTTTATAACTTGGAAGAATTTCTGAATATTCTTAATATACGTTTTATTCACTATACAAAGTTACCGTGTGACACCCCGCTTTCCTTAAAGCGTAAAAGAATGTGTAAACATTTACGCTTACGAAAAGCTGATATCTCACAAGGACACTCTTGACGTTTTAAAACAAAAAGATAACGAATGTATTGGTGAATATAATAGTATAATATATCTTTAATTTTAAGGAAAATTTGTTAAGCCTTACGTGGGTGGTATAACAAGAATCGTCTACATTCTGACGTGTGAAGTAAGAAGTATCCCACATGTGGATGTGCACAGATGGTAAACCCCCAGATGTGCAAGTTGAAATTTTCATATGCAGAGATAACTTAGCGGATATTGTGAACGGAACGGGTCATCAGCTGCGTGACCGTGAAGTGACCACTTATTGACCGGTCCGGTCACTGGTCAAATGATAAAACCAAATTCGTTGGGTTTCCGTCTGTATATCTTTGTTAATTAGCTAGCGCAAAATTTTTTAGTAGTGCCCCGCCCTTTTGATCGCTGATACCTCGCGTATCATGTGGCACAAAGGTTTTCTTTATGGCGCATATGAACGAATTTGAAGACCTTCAAGATCATGTGATTTAAGATTGGATTTTCCAAATGGGGGGATAGCCGTGCGCTAGCCTTCTGAGATGTTAGAAAGAGATGTAATATTTGTTGCTGAATAAGACTATATCCATTTTTTTATCTAAAAAGAATATTGATTTGTCGACGGAGATTTTTTTTGCTCTTCTCGGTGACGCAATATGGGCGGTTTTGGTGAATTTTATTTAAAAATCGTAGAACTTTTGAAACTTTTTAAAAATAATTTACGATAAATCCCTAGCAAATATACGGATTCTAATATGGCGGACCATAATTGTAAGGATAAGACCATTTTAACGACGAATTACTTTACTGCTCTTTTTCGGTCGCCAATTTATCATTTTTTAAAGAGTTGAATGATTTGCCGATCCGATGCTTTTCAGGTAAAATAAAAAGCCATAATACTTTTAAAAAAACCTGTATAGAAATTTTTAGTCACACTGATTTTATATTTTAAAGTTATGGCTCTCATAGTCCATTCACTGTTATGAGAAAATGAAATTTGCTTTGATAAAAATAATGCATTCCTTCAAACATTAAAAGAATAGATTCAATTAGCTTTTTCTCAGAATTCTGAAGTTCGATGTTAATTTACAAGCCGGATTTGGAATCAGAATGAAAAAAATGTTTCAAAACGTATTTAGAACCTAAAATATTATATCTTCGCGGCAAGAAGGCTTGCGTTCAAAGGTGCTAAAAACGGGAATCCCTGATTATACCTAATGTTACGTAACGGATGGTATCTAGTGGTACGTATCTCTTTCTGTGCTCCTAGAGGACCAAAAAGGTTTCTGCGCAGCCATAGGTGCCATAGAATAGTACTGCGCATCTGGATAGGGTCCTATACAGGAACATATAGGATCCTCTACAGCGACCTATACAGGATCCTTTATAGGATTCTATGTAGGTTCCTACATAGGAACCTATATAGGAATTTTTGGTATGGTCAAACGAAACTCCAAGTAAGTTAATAGCATAATTTTCGCTTAATGCAATAGAAGGCGCTCCAAAAGCATGAAGTTTGAAAATCTAGTTAGAGTGTTTATAACAATAAATCACTTTATGAAAAAACTCTCGCTTTATTCAATCTTGATAAATTAAAGAAGTATAAAATCATGACGAAAAAAATTAACAGATTAATTTTTATCCCATGGTAACTTTGGGGTATTCTAAATTATTTAGAAAAATATTTTGGCCGTTGAGTACTGATAGAGCTTCAGTTTAAGAGATAACTTCTACTGGTATGGGGATTAAAAACGCGAGGACAAAAACGATATCGAAAATAATTCAATAATTTTCAAGTTAGTATTATAAAAGAATTTTTTAAACACAAACATAGCGTTTGGAGATAAAAAAATTATTGTACACTTCTTCTATATATTTCCTATATTTGCTGCTATATTATCTTCAATTAAAAAAAAATTTGACCTTCTAAGTCATTCCTGTCAAAAGTTCTCCGATTTTGAGACAAAATTCCACAAAACCGTTTAAAGTGCACCGCTCATCCCTAGTTTCCTATACGATTGTGTACATTAAAAAAGGTAATTTTCTTTCTCTTGTTCCAGAGTTAAGTTTACAATTTGACAGATAGCCTCGTGGTCCCTCATTTGCCGGGTTGAGATCCTTTTATTATTCTGAAAGGGAGAATTCTTCCCTGTCTTCTGCTTCTGTCGAGCCATCTCGTCCATCAAGATCCAGGTCTCCTTCTTTCAAGCCACCATATTCTACAGTACTTGGAATTAAAATTGATGAAATTTCATCCTATCGACTTTTTCCCTTCAACAATCCCAGTCGAGCACTTGAACTTAGATTATACACTTTTCGTCCCGGTACAAGAATTTATTTAAAAAACCAAAGTGGTCATATTACTGTCCAGCCAGCCGGAGTACAAGTTATGTTATCAGCAGTTAATGGTGACGGTTTTGCATTACTCGAAAAACTCAAAAGTGGCAATACGATTTTGCGTGCATTATATATGCTTCCTGGTCCTAAAGGATTGAGAGCGAAAATAAATATACACACCCACCTTGTTAGCAGAATGGAGATAGCAGAAGTCAATGACACTCCATGTGGGCACGATAATCAAATCCGAAGGTGTTTTGAAATCAGAAGTCTTCCTTCCGAGCCCTTTCTCCATGTGGGATCCAAGCCTGATCCTGGAAAGCGCCCTTCTTCTAAATTACTTGGAATTAAAATTAAAGAACTTCCATTTCATCGAATTTTTTCCGTGAACAATTCGAGCCGGAACTTCAACTTCGATTGTACACCTTTCGACCCGATAAACAAATTTATTTGAGAAATAATTATGGTTGCATTGGTTCCCGAACAAACGGAGAACAATTTGTATTATCAGGAGGCAATGGTGACGCCTTTGCAATCTTGAGCAAACTCAAAGGTGGTCATACAATTCTTCGCGGACTGTACGAGTATATATCTCCTGGAGCAGCTGGAACGCGAGCGAAAATAAACATATTCACTCACCATGTTAGCAAAATGAAAACAGAAGAAATCAATGATATTCCATTAGGAAACAAGTTCCCAATCAGACAGTGGTTTCATATCAGACATGTGAGTGATCACAGCTAACCCAGTAAGATTTCGCCCTCAGTGAATTCCATTTCATTGATTTTATCCGAGAATTGAGGCCAAATTAGACGGCCGACTAGATTCATATTGTCATTTCAAAACTAAGCTTTCTAAAAAAAATTCTACATCGCCTTAGTTACCAGATCCGTATATTTGATACATAAGATAATTTTGTTTGTCGAAATTACAACTGTTTTAATAAAAATTCTTTTCTTGGGTTGAAACTTCAAGAATTAGTTAAAAAATTCCACTATGTAATTGAAAATTACATTTCTTGATCAAAATTAGAATTTTATTTCTGGTTGAAAGTGACCTTTTTTGTTTTAAATTCAATTTTTAAAAATTTCCACTATGTAAGTGAAAATTACATTTCTTGATCAAAATTAGAATTTTATTTCTGTTTGTAAGTGACCTTTTTGTTTTAAATTCAATTTTCAATGTGCAAAATTCCTATATTTCCTATATTTGGTGAAAAAGCAACTTTTTCATTGTATGCCACTATTTTTATATCAAATTAAATCGGCTTTG
This sequence comes from Acraspis erinacei, assembly GCA_035041075.1. Lineage (NCBI taxonomy): Eukaryota > Metazoa > Arthropoda > Insecta > Hymenoptera > Cynipidae > Acraspis > Acraspis erinacei. The sequence goes on from JAWWLR010000002.1 coordinate 17,135,560, forward strand.
GTTCAAATACTAGCTATTACGTTTTTAGTTGAGATTTTATACTTTTTTGAAAATCTTACAACTAGATTGAATGCGGAACTATTATATTAAAAATTCTACTTTTTTGGTAGAAAATGAATCTTTTTTTATGAAACATTTAATTTTTTTAAATGTATATTTAACTTTTAAATTGAATTATTAAATTTCTGGTTAAAAATCTGTCTATTTTGTTTAAAGATTTAACTATTTAGTTGAAAAATTATCCTTTTCTTGTCTTGACTAAAATATGTTTCCAAGTTGAAAATTAAACACTATTAAAGAATTGTATTTCTTTGGACTTAAAATTCATCTATTTTAGTACAAGTTGAATCTTTTTGTTTGTTAAAAATGTTCATTACTAACTTTTTGGTCGAAGATTTGTCTTTTTATAGTGTGAAAGTAATTTTCTAAACTGGAAATATAACTATCCGATTTTTGCGTTAAAATGTATGCGTTTTTAATTTCAGCACCGAGATACAGAATTCCTTATTCAGATATTGCAGAGTAAAGTAAATATTAAATTTTTTGTTATTATTTTATTTAAATACCCCCTCATAGTTGTTTCGTAACCGTTCCGTTCACAAGGTCCGTTAGAGTATTTCTACACGTCTAGATTTCAACTTGCAAATCTGGGAGTGTACCATTTGTGCATGTGCACATATGGAACACTCCTAACTTTATATACGTTAGAATGTATAAATGCCTAGTTATACCACTAGCATCAAGCTAAACAAATTTGCCTCATATTTTCGAATTCAAGGAATACTGTGTAATGCAATTACGAAAATTTGATTTACAATCGAAATAACGACTATTTTGGTACTTTATCAGAATTTGAGGTTAGCACTGTAATCGTTATCTTTTTGTTTTAAAGCGTAAAGGTTTTCCTTGTAAGGTATTAACATTCTATAAGAGTCAATGTGTTTAAAATATTTTTCCTTTCAGGTAAGATGCTATTTTCTGTTGGATACCAAGAAAAGTATGTTCTTTTTTAATCCTTCTCTAAAAACTAGATCAGTCAAGAAAATCTGGATAGCATTGTTGCCGCTTTTCCGCAATGCCGCCTGGGTATAATTTGATACCCCGAAGAAAGGAATGTTGTGAAATCCGGATACAGACTTGACAATTCAGATTCAGTCTCCACGTTAAGATGAATTGCACATTTATGTACCTAGGAATTTTGATAAAAATATAGGATATAATAATTAAAAATTTTATTTAACCAAAGACAAATGAAAATCATCTAACATGAACTTCAAGAAGAAATTACATTTCTGTCAAGAGACATCCTTTCGATGCAAGTGGACATTTCCGTAAGTGAGTACGTAGAAGCGTAAGCAATCCATTGAAATAAAAATATAGAGTCGGATAAATTTATAAATACTGTGTTCAACGAGCTTATGGTCTAAAGTTTTGCTTAAGTCTCATCAAAATATCACAAAAACCACATGCAATCGATGCTGCAATCCTTCATAGAAAAAACTCCACATAAAACATAGTGGCTTAAGAGAAATTCCTAAGAGCCTACATAGCAAATATTCATGGTTGCCGGTAAAAAACTGAACGCATCTTCTCAAGACCCAGTTTTAAATATGTCAACTGATGTTTGGACTGATGATCTTCTTTAGAACATTATTTCAGATTGGATAATGCTTCATCTTATATTTCTTCTGTCAATGATCCTGATTCTGATTTTGATATTCCACTAAAAAATCAAAATTCTCATATGATGATAAGTATCTCGCAGCTGCAGAAGACGTTCTTGCTGAATTAAAAGAAAAATTTCAAACAGCCTGCAATACTTCGGACAAATTTTTGATTCAGACTCTTGCACCAAAATCTGGGGGTCGCAGAAAAATAGCTTAGGAATTTATTGCGTCGGAAAACCAGTGTCGAAAAGATAGACGTTTTGCTGACCATGGTATTTAAGCTAGTCCTAATCTAAAAGCAGGAAAAAAATTATGTCCGCAAGTTGAAGCTCTTGTTGTAGCCTTCTATGAAGATGATGCGAACAGTCGTATTTCAATAGGAATGAAAGATTTTATTTCAGTAAAGAAAAAGGATGGCTCCAGTGAATAGGCTCAAAAAATATTACTATTAGGCAATATTTCTGAACTCTATGAACGTTTTAGCGAACTGCATCCTGATGTAAAAAGCGGAATATCAAAATTGCACAGTTTATACCAAAATATTGTGTATATGCTGGTTCTTCTGGCACTCACAATGTTTGCATTTGCGTGCACCACGGAAACGTGAAACTGAAGCTTTATGGAGTCAATATCGACAAAGTAACAAAGAATGCTGATTTATATATTAACAATTATCATGATTGTTTAGAAAAAATTATGTGTAGCACTCCTACGGATAGCTGTCATTTTTATGAATGCAAGAAATGTCCAGGAGAAAGTGTTATCAAAAACATTTTTCTACCAATTTTAGATGGTTACTGTTGTGAAAAAGTTGAGTTTTAGACCTGGCAAACAGCTGATAGAAGCGCATTGTTGTCCGAGGTAGCAGACATCGATTATTTTGTCGAAGTACTTAGTAATGACTCCTCAAAACTAAAAGCGCATGATTTTGTTGCCAAGAAACAATCATTGTGTGTTAAGTACTTGAAGGAGAAATTGGTGGAAGGACAATTTCTTGTCTAGTTTGATTTCGCAGAAAATGCAGCTTTTGTAGATCAGAACGCCACATAAGCTTTCCATTGGAATAGTAACCAAGTAAGAATTTCCACAGTAATTATTTATTACAGAGCAGATGATCAACTGAAATATCGTAGCATAGCCATATTATCGGACGTTCTGACTCATGATTCTGTGTTCGTACAAGCATTCCAGATAGTAATTGTCAATTACTTGAAGAGTAAGTTGGACCCAAGAAGATATTTTAATTTTCTGACGGAGCACCGCAACACTTCAAGAACAAGTAGAACTTTGCCAATCTCCACTTGCATAACGAAGATTTTGGAATTGAAGCAGAGTGGCACTTCGACGTCACGTCTAATGGAAAAGGGCCTTGTGATGGAATTGGTGGAAATTTGAAGAGAGTTGCTGCACGACCTAGCCTACAATCCTCTCCTAAAGGTCATAT
>JAWWLR010000002.1:17331043-17341294 GCA_035041075.1 Acraspis erinacei
TTCCTTGAATTCTAGGGTGTTTTGTACTGTTTTGTCATCTAGCTGTGTCCTTTCCGCTTCGACATTTCATCGCAGTAGGTGTCGTGGAAAGTATAAAGTTGTACTGGAACCATCCTGTCGCAATGCCTACACTGCCACATATTCAGTTCTTCCATCTTCTCCTTTTTTGCTGAAACAAAATTTAATGCATCCTACTTTCCGCACAAAACAAAATAAAATTTAATTCTTCTTTTAATATCTCTTTTCTCTGTTTGCCTTCAAAAAGCAAAGTTTTCCTTCCCTTGACAATTTTTATTATTGTGTCTTGTTCGCCTTACAATGTGGATACTTTCAACTCTTCTCTTCAAAAGTCTGTATACAAATGTGGAAAAGCGCCAGCAATGACTTGGAGATTTACGTGTCTTCCTTATTTTTGAGAGAAGGTTACAAACATACTTTTTTGAAGCACTCAACAGGAACTAAATGTTCTCGGCTGGCTTTGGAAGCACTGAAAAAATTGAAACTTTTATGAAAACTTTTTTGAAACTTAAAAGATTATACGAATTTACTATGTAATGTTAATACCGCATATGGACAATATTGACGCTTGAAAACAAAAAGTCAATGATTCTAGTAGAGAATTTACAATTTGATGAATCACCAAAATATTAATTATTTGCCTTGTGAATCAAATTGTTTCTTATCGCATTAGGCAGTGTTTTCTTAGATCGAAAAATATAATACTTATATATACCCTTGTCTTTTCATCGGCGGCAATCTTCAGCTGTGTTGGTGAGGATAATAATATAATATATCTGTAATTTAAGGGAAATATTTTAAGCTTTACCCCATCCTGACATGTACAGTAGGAAGTGTCCCATGTGTGCACACCCGCAAATGGTCATTCCCAGATGTGAATATCGAAATCCAGATGTGCAGAGATTTCCTAGTGGACATTGTAAACGGGTTTTTTGAAGCCGGTGTAACAAGGCCCATAGTGACCGTTCCTAGTGACTATTTCATGCTTGGTTGAATAAATATCAATTATCTTTAGTTGAATATTTAACTATTTGTTTTATAAATTCTACGGTTACGTTCCCGTTAAAAATTTAACTATTGAAGAAAAGTGTTTCCAAGAAATGCAAAATAAAATAACGAATTTTAAAATCTTGTAATGACACTTAAAACAATTATTGATTAATGTAATCACATTTTGAGTACAAAGTCTACATAATATATTACCGTCTGCTTGAAAAAACTACTTTTACTGAATCTACTTTTTTTTTCGTTTTTCTTTGCTATTTTCACCGGTTTTTCATAACCCCTTGAGACATTTTTGTGTTCACTCTGAGCAGGATGAATTTACTTTCCGTCTTTGTATTCCGTCTTTTTTCTGCTTGAACTTTCATGTCTCCCTTCGTTGTCCTTTCCTAAAAGTTTTTCGAAACTTTAATTTTGAAAAACTTCCTCGCATGTGGAAATTTTCAAGTCACAGATTCAACAAAGCACTAATAATTATTAATTTTAATTGAACTAACAAACCTTTGAACTTTTTTGATGACTATTGGCTTCGCTTGGATGTAGAGCAGTTATGAACCAATTTTCAAATCATCTGATTTTTTAGTTTCGTAAATATCGCGAGTTAAGTTTATAATTGTACGGATTTTGCGAGAGTCAGGAAAAGCGGTAAATAATTTTCGTTCTGTAAAACTGTTTCTAAGATAAAAATTTCAATTCTGAAAAAATACGCATTTTAATGTTCTCTACATCACTATATTTTTTATGTTGTTATTTGATGAAAAAAAAAATTCGACCTCACTTCGACCGTTTGGACAATACTTGTACGTGGTTCACGCGCTCAACCGTTTATTCGATCCATCTTATTATTAAGAAATTATCCTTTTCGTTTGAAAACTCATCTATTTTGTTGAATTTTTTTCTTTTTTGGTAGAAAATCAACCTTTATGTTTGAAAATTCAACTTTTAGGTTGCAGGTGCAACTATAAGTTTTAAAATTAAATAAAAAATTATTGTTTTTATTACATAAAATTAATATGGATTAATTTGAAATTAATTTTTTTTTGTCTACCTCGTCAAAAATGATAACCTAAAAAATAAACTAACTATTTCGGTTAAAATATTATTTTTCTGATTTAAAATTAGTTTTTTCTTTGATAGAAAATTTATTTGGTAAAAAAAATTTAACTGTTCCAATTTTTATGGGACATTCCGTCATGAGATATGCTATTTCCTTTTCGTCGAAAACAATTTTTTTTAGGCAAAACTTATATCTTTAACTTCAAAATTTAATAATTAAATTTTAAATGAATTAATCTTACATTTTCGTCAGTTCTATTGTGCAAGGAAGTTTTACTTTCCTTATCACTACACTTCAAATAAAACCCAATTCTTAATTGTGTGTGTATGTGTGTGGTGGTGCAAAAAAGCGACAACAATGCTTTCGAGGTTTCCGCGACACACATATTTTTTAGAGAAAGGCTAAAGCAAAATTGCGCAATTATGTTTCTAAACATCTCGAAAGAGATGATTAATTTTTTCGTTAAAGATTATTTTTTTTAAATTTAATATTTATATTTTAATATTAAACATGAAATCAAAACGTTTTTTATTAAAACATATTTATAAAACATGTTTACATATGATTTAAAGAATTAAATACAAATACTTATTTCACTAAACCAGAATCATTTGTAAAAATTATCTAATTGAAATATTATAACTGAAAATATAAATTAACTTTTAATATGCAAATTATATTTAATATTTCATTATATAACCTTTGAATAAATAATTAATTTATGTTACGTAAATTCAAGAGAATATTCTTTATTCACTTTAATATTCAGATAGAATTATTCAACTAGTGATCAATTGGCCATTTTACAAAAGAAAAAACATTCAAATATAATTATCTTATAAAACGTTGAAATAAGTTTTAACAATATCTAATTTCTCCAACATTTAAAATAATTCAGTTTTTATGTAATTTAATATTATACAAAATATCAATCAGTTGATAATAAATGAATCTGTTCAAGAAATAAAAATAATTAAACTATAATTTTTAGTCAAAACTTGAATTTTCATTTCTGAAAATTTGATGGCTTGGCAACTTTTGATACTTATCCCAGAAAAAAATATATTTAGAAAAATTGAATAAAAATATTCATTTCACAACATCAGCATCATTTCACAATTATTTTCATTGAAACATTCAAATAATGTTAACAAAGACAAAATAAACATTAATAAAAATGTACAAATCTAAAGCGTTTGTGCCTACTATTTTGATTATGAAAACAAATTGACATTTTATATGTTTAAAAAGTTCTGTAATTTCAAAATCTTGAATGTTCTTACAGAAGTTTTATATGTTTTTGTTAAGTACATACATATAATAAGAAATGTTTTTTAATTGTTTAAATCCTTGATTCATCATTTGTTTTGGAAAATTTGAAACCATTAAAATTAAAAAAATTAAAATTAAAATAAATTAAAAAACCTTGTTACCATAATAAAATTGTTATATTATTGTCAATTTGACAATTTAAATATTTAACATAAATTTTTAAACAATTTTTAATAGCTTGAACCAATGTAAATTATCTAAGCAATTATTTAGTGCCATAAAATGTGAAAAAATAATCGTCTTTTCTGATTCAAATTCCTTATTTTAGAAATTACTAAGAATTATGCCCGATATATCAGCTTTCTTTTTAAATTTGTATCCTATGACACGTTTTCTTGAATAATTACATAATTTTGACACCTTTCTTTCAATGTTCAATACATTTTCATTTTTTAAACCATCCTTATTTGCTCAAGCAGTTTTTTTCGATATCTAAAAATATATAAATGGTATTATTTCGTAGACACTTCTTCTATATCCCTAAGAAAATCTTGGCACGTTTCGATGAAACCCATGAACATAAGGTCAAGTCTTAAAAAAATTTTATCCAAAATTTCATAAATTCTCTAACTTTTAGAATTTTTTGTCCGAAAAAGCTGGCTAACGAAATCGATCTTTTTTTGGTTCCTAAAAGCTTGAGAAAAAATCAGAATCTAATCCGATAATTATTTTGAAAATTATCTAGGATATAAAATTAAGACCTTCTCCTTATGTTGAGAATGTGAGAATTAGTTTATTTTTTTGAGGGATCAAAATTTGAGACATTTTTTCATATCGGGCGTTGTTTGCCTTAAAATTTCGATACATCCAACTTTTCTCTTGAAAGGTCTGTACACAAATGTGCAACAGCGACAGCCATGACTTCAGAATTTTCGTGTCTTCGGTATTTTTGAGAGAAGGTTACACACATACTTTTTTGAAGCACTCAGCAGGAAATGAACTTCATCGGCTGGGTTCGCCAGCACTGCTAACAGTGATGACTTATCAGTTATAGCAGACACTATATCAAACTGCCGCGTAAAACAACTTTTTTGAAACTTAAACCATTATACAAATTTACTATGCAATGTTAATATCACATATGGACAATCTTGACGCTTAAAAACCAAAAGTCAACGATTCAGAATTTACAATTTGATTTATCAACAAAATATTAATTATTTACCTTTTGAATCAAATTGTTCCTTATCGCATTCAGCAGTGTTTTTTTAGATTGGAAAAGATGATAATTATATATACCCTGGTCTTTTCTTCGGCAGTAACCTTCAGCTGTATTGGTGATTATAATAATAATATGATATATCTATAATTTTAAGGAAAATATTTTAAGCTTTACGCCATCCTGATAAGCACATTAGGAAGTGTCCCATATATGCACATCCGCATATGGTCATTCCCAGATGTGCGTATTGAAATCCAGATGTGCAGAGATGTAACTCGGCCCATAGTGACTGTTGATAGTGACTATTTCATGCCGGTCGATTCTATATCAATTATCTTTAGTTGAAAATTTATAGATATATTTGTTTAAAAAATTCTTCGTGTGCCTTTGCGTTAGAAATTTAACTGTCAGGTTAAAAATTCCATCAGAAACCTAAACAAATTATTTATAAATACCTGTACTATGCTGAAATGATTTTTTTTTTGTATAAAGTTATTCTGTTTGGATGAGGTCTGAGTAATCGTGAAACTAGGTTAGAATTTGAATTGGATTTATTTTTATCATTTCATAATAGCAAATATAAATTACATTCATTCAAATTGAATAAAAAGTACGAAACTTGGGATCACGATTACTGGGACTAAGGTCACGATTACTGGGACGTTTACCTTATTTTGTTGAAATTTTTCTCTTTCTTGTTAGAAAATTAAACTTTATGTTTGAAAGTTCAACTATTAGGTTGAAAGTGCAACTATAAGTTTGAAAATAACATAAAAAATTATTGCTTTTTATATAGAATTAATATACTTTATTTTTATGTTAATTTCTTTTGTCGACGGGTCTAGAACCAACACTTTTTATAAATTTATTCTGTTTTAATTTTGAAAAAAATGCTCTCTGACCATGCTGAGTTCGAGTCCAGGTCTTTCAGTTCTCTCGTAAAAATTGTAACATCAAAAATAAATTACGATTTTCAGGTAAAATATCATTTCTGTGATTTAAAATGAGTTTTTGTTTGATATGATATTTAGTTTGTAACAAACAATTTAACTATTCCACATTTTCCGGAACAGTTTCTTCATGTTATATGTTATTTATTTTTCGTTAAAATTTTTTTGTTTAGATAAAGTTTATATAAATTGAAAATTTAATATTTAAATTTTACATGAATGAATCTTAAATTTCATCAGTTCTATTCTGCACGGAAATTTGACTTTCCTTATCACTGGCCTTCAAATAAAACTTCATTCTTAATTATGTGAGTGTGCGGTGATGCAAAACAGCGAAAAAAGCGCACAATCATGTTTCTGAACATTTCGAAAGAGTTGATAAATTTTTTCTTTCAAGATTATTTGCATATTTTTTGAATGAAAATTTTACTGCCGTTTGAAAAATTTGCCTTTTCAGGTTGAAAGTTCAACTATATTTGTAGAATGTTTTTTTTTAATTTAAAATTCATATTTTAATATTAAACATTTAACCGAAGCCTTTTTTCAAAAATTCAACAAGGTTTTCTGAAAGCTCTTCTGTATAATTGAGACACTAATTTATTTCAGTAGAAATTGCATATTTCTTGGATAAAACTACAACTGTTTGCTTCAAAGTTATTTTTCTTTACTTGATAATTCAACTATTTTGTTTACAAATTTTGGTTGAACCAATCTGTTGAGACATCCGTTTTTTGTTTCAGATTTATATTTCTAGTAGAAAATTCGTCTCTTAGTTTAAAAGTATTCCAAATAATTAAAGGAAATCATGATAAGTTAATAGGAATTTAGGACGAATTATAAAAAAGTCATTTCAAATCTCTAACAATCTTAGGAAACCTACAAAATACCTCACGCCCCTTCAAGAAATTACTTAAACGCCACTAAATTCACAGATTTTTAGAACTTTTATTAGTGAAATTTTTTCTGGGAAAGAAAAATTATGATGCACTTAAAATTTTTAGAAATACATGGAAATATACGGATTTTTAACAAAAAGGGTGGTGCTGCAGCTAAAGAGATTAATTTTCAAACAGTTGTTCAGAAACCAGTTAAATTTTTTGAATGAAGATACGCATTTTTTTAACAAATAGTTGTGTTCTCAACTTAACAGATGATTCTAAAAAAAAATTCCATTTTGACGACAACCTGTGAAAGATAAGAAAAAAATGGAAGGGATGTTTTTGATTTATTAATAAAAAAACCGCAGTTGTTTACCAAAAACGAGCTTCAAATTTTGTTCTGAAATAGTTGTTGATGAAACGCTTAGTTTTGGTTTTAATAATAAGAATTTGTAATTATTACTTTTTTTATATGATGAGTAGATTTTATTTCATTCATAAAAAAGTGCATAATTTTCTATGAGAATTCTTTTTCGGTTAAAAATTTATCACATCTTACTGAATTTCTCTTTGTATGGCTGAAAATGATTTTATTTACTAAAAATTTAGCTAATCTATTTTTTCTGGAAAATTCATCTTTTTCAGTCTTTTATTTCTTAAAAACTGAAGCGTTTCTATTAAAAGTTTTTCTTTATTGATTGAAATATTGCCCTTGATTAAAAATAAAACTATTTTCTTTTAAATTAGTATTTTCTTATTTGTTTCAACAGATTTAATTAATAATCCAAATATGTGTTGCTTAAAATATCAACTATTACACTTTTTGTTCAGAATTCATTGTTTTTTGTTTGAAAATTAATTACTTTAACTGAAAATGGAATGATGAAATTTTGTATTACAAGATGTTTAATTTTCGTCGGTTTTATTGTGCACATAAATGTGAAATTCTAATAAATGTCCTTCAGAAGAAACACAATTCTTAATTATTTGTGTGTGATGATTTCCGTGACATAAAATACCTATTATAGAAAGGCCAGGAGAAAAAGCAAACAAGCAAACAAGTTTCTAAGCAACTCGAAATAAATCCTAAATTTTTTGGATGAAGAATATAAATTTTAAGAAATAAAAAACTTCTTTATACTAAAAGTTTTGATTCTTGGTCCATTTCAAGGATTTGAGCCTCATAAATTTAAAATCAATTTATTCTTGCCAGTAATTATAGGTAGAGATTTATCAGAGCTTCTGAAATTGTTCATTCATTTAAAATACTAATTCCTAAGACATTGAGAAAACCTTCGAAATTAAAAGATTCAGGGTCTTGCTCTTTTACAATTTTTGCAGCTGTATTTTATATTTTCATCAATTGAAAGTTTCCAAATAAAAAAAAAGTTAGGATAATTTATAGAGCGTATGCAATTTATTCTGAAAATATAATTTAACATTTAACGTTTTTAAAAAGTTCTGTAATTTAAAAATCTTGAATATTCTTATAGAAGTTTTACATATTTGTTAACTTCATACATATAATAAGAAATGTATTTTAATTGTTTCAATCCTTCATTCATAATTTTTTTTTGTAAAATTTGAAACCACTTATCTATTAACTTAAATTTCTAGAAACTATATAACATTAAAATTATTGTCATGTTTCACAATTTAAGTATTTACCTTGAATTTTTAAACAATTTTCAATTGCTTAAACCAATTTAAATTATCTAAACAATTATTTATTCCTAAAAAATGTGAAAAAATAATCGTATTTTCTTATTGAAATTACTAAGAATTATGCCCGATATATCAGCTTTCTTTTTAAATTAGTATCCTATTCCACGTCTTGTTGAATAATTACATAATTTTGACCCATTTCTTTCAATGTTCAATACATTTTTATTTTTTAAACCATCCTTATTTGCTCAAGTAGTTTTTTTAGACAACTAAAAAAATATAAATAAAATATAAGATATACAATTAATTACGAATTTAAAAGTATTTTCGGAAAAGTAATTATTGAAACAATTTATGTTTATTTAAGCAATAAAAAGTGGTCAATTTGTTCTTTCTATACACTATACAGACAAAACCATAATAGCATGTGTTCTATTTTATTTTATTTTTTTAGTTATTGAAAAAAAACCTACTTGAGAAAATAAGAAGTTTTTATACAAATAGAAATTTATTAAAGACAAAAATTTATTTATTATTTATTTATTAATAAATTTATTAAAGACAAAAATGTCTTACGTATTTTTGAGAGAAGGTTACACACATATTTTTTTGAAGCACTGAACAGGAAATGAATTTCATCGGCTGGGTTCGCCCGCACTGATAACAGTTATGACTTATCAGTTATAGCAAACACGATATCAAACTGCCGTGTAAAACAACTTTTTTGAAGCTTGAAAGATTATTCAAATTTACTATGCAATGTTAATACCGCATATAGACAATCTTGACGCTTGAAAACAAAAAGTTAACGATTCAGAATTTACAATTTGATTAATCAACAAAATATTAATTATTTACATTTTGAATCAAATTGTTCCTTATCGCATTAAGCAGTGTTTTTTTAGAAAGGAAAAGATGATAGTTGTATATACCCTGGTGTTTTCTTCGGCAGTGACCTTCAGCTTTATTGGTGAATATAATAATAATATGATATATCTATAATTTGAAGGAAAATATTTTAAGCCTTACGCCATCCTGACAAGCACAGTAGGAAGTGTCCCATATGTGCACATCCGCATATGGTCATTCCCAGATGTGCATATTGAACTCCAGATGTGCAGAGATATCCTAGTGAACCTTTTAAAAGGTTTTTCCGTAACCGGTGTAACTCAGCCCATAGTGACCGTTCATAGTGACTATTACATGCTCGGTCGATTATATATCAATTATCTTTAGTTGAAAATTTATAGATATATTTGTTTAAAAAATTCTTCGTGTTGCTTCTCGTTAGAAATTCAACTATCAGGTTAAAAATTCCATTCGAAACCTAAACAAATTATTTATAAATACCTATACTATGCTGAAATGATTGTTTTTTGGTATAAAGTTATTCTGCTTGGATGAGAAGCAATTTTTCGGGTGAAAATTCAAATAAATGAAAATTAATTTAACTCAATTTAAAAAATTTAATACAAATTACAAATTTAAAAAATTCAATTTAAATGAAAATTTAATTTATTTGGTTAAAGGCTTATTTCTGTAAATTCAAAATAATCAATGTAATTTTTTATTAGAAATTTATCTTTTTCATTTCAAAACGCATCTAAGGTAAATGACCCAGTAATCTTGACGGTCTCAGTAATCGTGAAACTAGGTTAGAATTAGAATTGGATTTATTTTTATCATTTTATAATAGCAAATAGAAATTACAACTGTTTGCTTCAAAGTTATTTTTCTTTGCTTGATGATTCAACTATATTGTTTACAAATTTTTGTTGAACCAATCTGTTGAGACATCCTTTTTTTGTTGCAGATTTATATTTTTAGTTGAAAATTCGTCTCCTAGTTTAAAAGTATTCCAAATAATTAAAGGAAATCATGATAAGTTAATAGGAATTTAGGACGAATTATAAAAAAAGTCATTTCAAATCTCTAACAATCTTAGGAAACCTACAAAATACCTCACGCCCCTTCAAGAAATTACTTAAACGCCACTAAATTCACAGATTTTTAGAACTTTTATTAGTGAAATTTTTTCTGGGAAAGAAAAATTATGATGCACTTAAAATTTTTAGAAATACATGGAAATATACGGATTTTTAACAAAAAGGGTGGTGCTGCAGCTAAAGAGATTAATTTTCAAACAGTTGTTCAGAAACCAGTTAAATTTTTTGAATGAAGATACGC
>JAWWLR010000002.1:17367035-17385780 GCA_035041075.1 Acraspis erinacei
GCCTCCGACTCCTGCCCCATATAATAACCAGCATCATCAACTTGCACCCAGGCCTCACGGTGAGTTGAAAATTGATGTATTTTGTTGAAAATTAAAACCAATTTTTGCGGAAAATTCTTTACTTTGTTCGAAAATTAATTTTCAACTGAAGATTTAAAAAAAATTTTAGATCGAAATGTTTCATTTCCGGTGAAAACATGTGCTTCTGAATTACAATTTAATCATGAAACTTTGTAAGAAACTGAATATCTATTGTCTATCAGAATAGCTACTTAGTTCCAGCTGTCATCGAATGATGGCGCCCTTGTTGGTTCCAACATTCTGTTGGTCCCTGTTTTACCGACCGAGTCTACTACTAGTTTTTCATGTAGATTGCGCTCGTTGGTTAGGGAATTCCCCTGAATTCTCAAAACTTCTAGAAATATAGTTTACCTACGTGAGCTAGGGTATTCTTAAAGCTTCCAGAAACTTCGAAATAATGTTATCTATAGGATAAATGCTTATTTAGCCATTGCTAATGGAAATAAGAAGGAGTTGGAATCCCGCAGTACGAGCGTGATACCCAAGTTTAAATTAGATTGGGTTCCCCTGATTTTTCTATGTCTTTAAACTTTCCAGGAGATCAATTGAGAATTAATGTTCTTCTAGAACGTCTGAAGTGTGGTCTTGATATGTCTTCTAGTTTCGGAAACATTGGCACAGTCAATAATAACTAAGTATTCATAGATTGATGAACATAAATAAATGTATATGTGATGAGAAAGTTTCCATTAAAGCCGAAGGAGCTTTAACAAAAGAGACTTCACGATACCCAAATTACAGTTATCGAAAATTTGTGGAGCATGATGTAGATTCTTCATAGATAGAAATTAATCCACATAAAAAATTGATTTCTCTCAAATTTTTTAGCACAAAATTGATTTTCATTTGTAAATGCTTGAGTACCGTACTTCAATTATGTAAAACCTCAAGAGGGAGCGAGGGATCAAGAGATTTTGTTGCGATTTGTAATTATTCGCCAAGAAAACAAATTACTCTCAAAAATTGTACAGCAAGTACCCAGCCTACGGCGATTTAAAAAAAAAGTCATAGAGTTTTATTGTTCAGGGAAAAGTCAATAATTCAAAAGAAAATTGCAAAAGGTCTTTGAACATTAATGTTCCGGCGAAAGTGAAAAATTGTCTAGAGTAAAGTTAGCAAATTTTTAAAATGGAGATTTGCTGTAACCCTGACATAATATTCTTGTTACTAATTGCATTGGTTTGTATTTATTATTTCTTTTTCGCATTTCCTTCCGCCTGACGAATACCTTTTTACTTTTTGCTTAAAATTTATATTTTGGTATTGAACAGTTACGTGAAATATTTTTTGGAGGAAAATTCCAGTGTTTTTTTCTTGTTAAAAATTTGTCTTTTTAATTTAAACATTAATTTATTTTTAGTATAAATTGCATCTTTCTTGGATAAAAATGCAAGATTTTTGTTAAAAAATTTGACTTTTCAACATGAAAATTCAAACTGAAATCTTTTTTGGATGAAAATGAAGTTTTTTTAAACTCAAAAAAAAAAAAAAAAAAAAAAAAAATTACGAGAAATGTAATTTTTGATATTTGAACCAAGAATGACTTTCAGTTAAATTGAAAAAGGTAAATTCGACAACAAAAAAACAAATTATCAAATAAAATACTTAAATTGCAAACTAAAAATTGTGCAAGTGATTTTTCAGCTGCAAAAATTAATTCAGAAGAAAATGATATGATTTTTTAACCAAGTAGTTCAACTTTCAACAAAAGAACTCAATTTTTCACAAACAATAAAGTTGTAACAAAAGTGTAACTAAAATTCATGAATCCAATATTTTTAAAAACGCTATGTTAGACAATATAAAAGTTGTTCAGGGTTGTGCTAAACTACTAAAACCCTTTTTTTCTATGCACTTTTTACTCAAGTCTAAATTTGTTTGTAAAATACACAATTTTCAGATTTACGATATTCACATTTTGAACATTTGTTGGTTGCAAAAATTATTTCGGATAGAAAATAGTTTAAAAATGTTAATAAATTGAAAAATTTTTACTTCAAAAAATCAGGTTGAGGGAAAAAAGCTAGACTTTTATCAAAAAATATAGAACGGGTAAAAAGTTAATTGAAAAACAGTACTTGTGTGTGCCCAGAAAAAGCCAGCACCACTGTCAAATTTGGGAAATTTTCAATTATGTTGAGGAAAACAGATTTTTTACCAAAGAATATGGCTGTAGCAAAGTGTCTCGTCAGGAAAATATTCCTAGTTCATTTCGTAAAAAATTGATCCTATTTGTTGAAAAATATAAAAGCTGTGATATGTTTGTAATAATTTTTCAAAAATCATCAAATAGAATATCTATTTCATTAATCCAAATAAAACAAATTATTTATCTCAAATTTATGCCAAAATAATGGATTTGCGTTTACTAATGCCGAGACATAAATTTTTTTTTAAATTTGTTTATCACGTAATAATTTTAATAGTATTTGTCATCAAATGAGAAATGAAGAAAAACTTTTATTAAACATTGAAACCTACGAATCTTTTCCAAATTAACAAATATTCTATTCAGAATAAAAAAAGTTTGAAATTTTTCAGACATCTTAAAAACCTTCTTTATTCTCTTAAATCTGTCAATGTTCTTTAAAGACTTCTTTTATTTCAAATATTAAATTATCTACAATTTATTTCAAAGCTTCTAAAGGTTGGTAATATATTTAAAATTACTCAAAGGTTTCCTACTATCTCTTAATTTCTCATAAACTCGAAAAAGCTTCCTACAATCTTCCAATTTCTTTTTCGTCCTTTTTTTATATCTTCAAATCTCGAGTTACTCTTAAAAATTGATCTTCTTCCAAAAGCATGAATTTTTATAAAAACAGTTTGGTTGGAAATTTGACGATCTGGATCAAAATTTGATCTTTTTTAGTTAAAAATGCAACTATTTGATTAAAATTTGAACTAATAATAGATTTAATGCTTTCACGATGATACATTATGGTAACAGAGATAATTCGGGTTTTCAATCGTATAAAAAACTACGAATTTTGCCGACGTTTCGTGAAAATTGCAGTTCACTTCTTCAGGGTTGACCTGAAACTGAGGTATCAGGTTATATTGTTCTTATGTACACTCTCTACAATGTATGTGATTGGCCAGATCGCGAAATCACAATTAGGCATCATTCCTACATCATCGGGTAGTGTCGAAGGTCATCCCAAGGTTAAATCAGATATATGTGATTGTATACGCCGTATTCGGAACCGGAATGAAAAAATATGTCTAAAAACGCTTTTACAACATCAAATGTAATATCTAAGTGCCCATAATATTCGGTAAAAGAATTTTTTTTACCATTTTTTTATCTTTCCTATATTCGTTGAGAAATTATCTTCAATTAAAAAAATGACCCTGTAGATCATTTCTTTTAAAAGTTCGTGAATCTTTGGACAAAATTCAACAAAACCGACAATAGTGCGCCGTTCAGACCCAGTTTGCGGTTCGATTGTGTAGATTAAAAATGTTTAATCTTCTCTTTCTTGTTCCAGGGTCGAGGTCACAGTTCGACAAACTTCCTTATGCTGCCGATTTTAATAGTTTCACTTCTTATTATGCTTCTGGCGTGCAGCATCCTCAAGGCATGACACCTTATCCTATCGCGTATCCTGCTTATGGCATGGCACATTATCCTAGCATGCATTTTTCTCCTGGCGAGTCTTCTGCTTCTTCTGAGTCACCTTATCATGTCAGGCCCCCGCCTCCTCCCGGCCCGCCTCCTCCTGGCCCGCCTCCTCCTGGGCCGCCTCTTCATAGCCCGTTCCCCTTCAAGACAGTACTTCACATTAAAATTGAAGAACTTCATTTATACCGAATATATCCCAGAAGAAATGAGACCCGTGAACTTCAACTTGTAGTATACGATTTTCGTCCAAAAGAAGAATTGTTTTTGAGAAATAGTCATCATACGGCCGAGATAAAGCCAACTGGACCACAAATTATGTTAATACAAGAAAATGGCGATGCCCTTGCATTAGTGTATAAACCAGATAAGGGTCCGACATTTTTTCGCGCACTATTTACCGAAGATCCTTATCCTGCTGGAACACGATCGAAAGTAAACGTAAGAACCAACGATGTTGATCGAATGAGTATTGAGGAATGCCATGACGTTCCATCTAGTGTTAATGTAGGTGACTTTTATACAATCAAGGGTTTGGAAGTTGAATATAAGGGTCGGAAACGTCGAACAGATAAACGGAAACTTTGAAGCAAACTTATATGTAACGCTTTTCTGACGATTACGGATTTTTTATTTCAGCCAAAAATTGTGTATTAGAATGATCGGGTTCCGATGATCAATTATATTTCATGGATTTTTATGCGCAGCATCTCTAGTGCGTCAGTTTTTATGTTAATGAAAAATCAGTCAGTTTCGACCAATACTTCGTCGACTTGAATCTACAGAAATACTTTTAGAAGAAAAAAAATTAATTTACCGATCTAAATATTCGTTTCTTATTAATTGGAAAATAATATGAAAAGTTGTATTATTTTGTTTAAAAATTCAACAGCTTGATTGAAATTGGAACTTCTGTATTAAAAATTCGACTTTTTGTAGATTAAAATTGTACCATTTGGTTGGAAATTGACTCTTTTGTTAAAAGTGTATATTTTCGGGTTTTATGCGGTGCTTAGAATGAATATTCGAACGGAAAATTTACATATTTTATTTTTCGTTAAAAATTTATATTTTTATTTTGTCGACGAAATTAGATCTTTCCTTTAGAGTCTTTTCGATAGAAAAGTCTGGTATTATATTTTTTGCTATGTAATCATTGTTTTAGTTAAAAATGTAATTCTTATAAAAACACTTCAGCAATTTTGGTAGAAATTCATTGCTTTTGGTTGAAAATACATTTCTTTGTATTCTCCTTTTTTAATTCTCCTTTTCTATTTAAAAATTCTGCAAGATGGATCTTACGCTTTTACTCCCTTCACTCAAAAATCTTTCTTGGTAGAAAAGTAAACTCTATTGATGGAAATTCATGTTTGGTTTGTAAATTCATCTGTTTTTATTAAAATTTTATCTTTTTTGGTTCAAAATACCACCTGGCTAGCTGAAATCTGAACTCATTTCTTATAAATACATTTTTTTGTTAGAAGATTCATTATCTAAGTTTATCATTATCTTAGTTTAAAATGCATCTGTTGGTTTGCAAATATAACAAATTTGTTAGAAATGCGTCTTTTCTAGTGGAAAATAAATTTTTTCATCTGGATATTCACCTATTCCATTTTTGCGTTGAAATGTGTTTGTTATTAATTTATGTAACTCGAAGTTGGCCTGCTTAATGAGATATTGAAAATAAAGTGCAAATTTAATTGTTTATTTTTCTTTTATTTCAATTCCAGTTCACAAATTTGTGCGAACATCTGTATTCCCTTTTTATTTATTTTTTTTGCAAATATGCAAAATATACTTCATACGCATTATACGTCAACAACTTGCCCTAAACCTGGGACTTTAAAGAATAGATGACTATCTATAGACAAATTTTAATTCCCATTTTAGAAAGCTAAGACCTGACATCATGATGCAAGAAAAAAGGTGGGACACTGAACATCTTGAACATTTAAGAGTTAGTAGGGTATTGGCAGCAGCTCAGAAGGCAGTTTTATTAAACACCCCTCGCATTGTCAGAAAATGTCTCGACCATCAGGAAGCAAGAGACTAAAAATCTGTGGAGTGGCAGATTGTAGCTCTAAGAACGTATTCAGATGTGACTATTGTCACATTAAATTAACTTATATCATCCTTATCTTATAAGTCACTTGACTTGTCCGTGGCAATGATATACAACCGGGTTCCCAGGAGTAAAATTTTAGAATAAATATTCTAAATATTTATTAAGTTCGTGAAAAAAGGATATGTACATGTCGATCAGAAAGAACATAACTAATGTGAAATAATCTAGAGATTATATTAAAATGCGGAGCTTAAAGATAAACGAAGACAAAAATTCAATGCCTTGCAAGCCGGGTGTAATATGGTCGTATTTTCTGATTCCATATGTGTATCTGAGACACGCATTTTGCACTATCTGTATCCTCTCTCTCTCTCTCTCCGAGTGGCATTCAGGCAAGAGCCACATGTTGATTGCGCATGTTTGAAAAGCGACAGCACTAAAGACTGAAAAAGCAACAGACTTACCCGCAGTGTAATGGAAAGATGGAAAGCATACAATTTTTTTAACGCAGATACGCCGCTTTGATTTTATTCGTTACATGATCCTAGAAAATTCGCAAATATCGCCAGGTTGGGCAGGCAAGCATCTTTAAAGTTACCTGTAGGACGAATGATTGACTTAGAAAAGTTAATAACAAGAGCTCGCTCTTCAGCTCATGCCGCTAAAAATGTCAAAGTAGGGGACAACACTGCCGTACCGGCATCTAGATTGTCTCATTTTGGTAGAAAAATGTTTTTTGTTTAAAATTCAACTGTTTTGTGAGAAAAGGATGTACTTTGTTAAAAATTTGTCTTTTTTGGTAAAAGGTGATTCTTTTGATTGGAAATGCCACTATTTGATTCGAAAATGATTTCTTTTATTCAAAATGTATCTTTTTTGGTGAAAAACTGGTTTTATCAATTAAAAGTTGAACTATTTGTTTGATAATTAATGTAATTTGTTGAAAATTTCTCTTTTTTGGTAGAAAATAATCTTCTTGGTTCAAAATTCAACTATTTAAAAAATTTTATGTAATTTTTTGAAAATGTTTTATTAAAAATTAATCTTATTTTTTTATAAATAATATTTTACGTTGTAAATGATAATATTTAGTTATAAATTATGTATATACACCACAAATTTGGGGTAAAAAAAAGTGCCCGGATTTTTTGGGTATCAAAAATCCAGAAGACTTAATTAGCACTAAATTCCTGCGGGCAGGAGAATGTGATACCAGTAATAGTTTCTGAGTTTCGCATACCGGAATTGTGGTTTCAGCTGAAGCTAGCACTACTACATGTTTTTGACCAAAATTACCGAGCACAAAAATTTTTTTCTCCAGCATAAATTACTACTAAATAAGCTCTAAATTGTGGCATAGTGCCCATATCAATATGACAATTGGAACTCAGTCAGTGGGAGTTCGAAACACAGTACCGGAAGAGCTCCGAAAATCTGCTAGCCGACACTCTATCCTGCCAACCCCTGCCATTTTGTGCTTTGTGCCCAAAGACTGAGAACGCTTGGTACCAACGCCGATTTCGAACCGTCCAGGAAGACCCCACGACACAGCCAGAAAATGATATCCGAGACGGACAACTATATCGACTTGTACTCCACACTTTCGACTTGAACGACCCTGATCTGCACGGACAATGGAAGATTTGCATCACGAAAAAAGACCAAGCCAGAATCCTGAGTAAAGTTCACGACCAACCCACCGCCCGACACCTTGGAAGAGCGAAAAATCTGGTCCGATTCTCGCAAAAGTATTATTGGCCAAGCATGCTCAGAATGGGAGCCCAGTATGTACGAAGTTGCCCAACCTGCCAGACATTCAAATCTGCACAGCAGGTCCGGGCCGGCGAAATGCACGCTACCAATGCCGATCAGCTATGGGAAATGATAGCCGTTGACCTGCTAGGCCCATTACCAAGATCCCAGGGTAGTCATTTCTGACAACAGGCGACAATTTACCAGCCAAAAGTTTAATGACCTTCTATCCGGTCTACATATCCAGCACCGACACACGCCACCGTATACACTGCAATGTAAGCCGGTCGAACGGACAAACCGGGACATAAAAGCAATGGTCTCCCAAAACGTCTAGAAAAGCCAGAAGACCTGAGCTCAAAAACTGCCAGAACTATCTTTCGCCTACAATACCGCCCTCCACGACTCAACCGCATCTACCCCCGCATACCTCAACTACGGCCGAGAGCCAAAAACACCCGGAAGTTTCGACTACGAGAAGGCCCTATCACCGAACAAGAAACATCAAGAACGCATCAACAAACTCCACGATGCATTAAAACTAGCCCGGTGCCAACTCGCGAAAAACTTCCAGAAACAACAAAAATACTACAGTCTACTACGACGTATAGGAGATAAGCTACTAAAAAGGAGACATCCATTATCAAATAAAACTGACGCATTTAATGTAAAATTGGCGGAGAAATGCGAAGGACCATATACCGTACATAAGAAAGTATCACCTATCATATACAATCTGAGGGACGATTCAGGTAAAACGATCCCACACGTTCACGTGAGAGACCTGAAGCCTTATCACCAAAATAAATAAACACGCGCTCAGTCACACTTCCCGCAAAACCGTCTACTACTCTCCAACCAATAATAAAAAGCAGAGGGACGCAGGAGGCATGTGGAAATGTACAGTCGAGACCGTACCAGTCGCTAGTAGACAGCAAGTCGAAACTGTCATGTCCCTGGAAGACGAGATCACAAAGCTACAAGCCGAGCTCGAAAACAATGGCTTCCTCAAATTTAGGGCGGTTGGCCCACTGTACAACAAACTCCCAGATGTGGCCTCAACAACACCCGAGGTCATAGCACGGAGAACAACACGTCCCAGGCCTATAACATCATGCTCTAGACATACAGGCGACACTCCTGCGGCGACCCCCAATAAGCCGCGCATAATCAACATGGTGACACCAGTGCCGAAAGTCAAGATCATCACGGACTACCTCCAAGGCCAACCGACACCTGACAACCATGGAACCACCACGCACCGCCAGGTCATCCTCTGCGATGGCACCAAGGTCAAGGTGCCAGTGAAAACCACGAGGTACCAAACTAATATAAATGGAAGCTGATACGACCTGTGGCTTAACTCCGACGGAACGCTGCGGAGTTACTCATCTCACGTAAGAATACAAATTTCTGTAATTCACGTTTATTTTTCTCATCCCCCCAAAATTTTATTCTCCGAATTGGGGTCGGGGGATGTGACAATTCGTGCTTCTCACATGCGTGATGTCGTTTCCCGACCTGTTTCATGAGCGGTACTGCCGCTCTCGATTCCCCCACCTACCGATTCCCAAGAATTTCAGGACCCTGGGCTGCTGAAGGCCCGGCAGGGTAGCAGGCAAGGAACTTTAAAACTTATATCTTGTAATTTAACATTACGCAATTCTTTAGCATCATTTCTTCAACGCCGCCGTACAAGTAATGAAGATTGCCTAACAATTGTTAGGCAATCAATTATATGGTTGGTGTAAGTTTCCCCCTTCACTTCATAAATCTCTGATTTACAAAAGTCTAATAATGAGGGCTTTTGGTTTGCTTATTTTTTAGATGTCAGAAGAGGCTCCAGAAACCAAAAACAAAGTATTTAAAGGAGCACGAGCGTCCATTAGCAGATTGCTTTTACCATCAAAATCTAATGAAGACCCAATCCATATCATGCTTATTTCGTCAAATCCAGCCGCAAGTACATTAATTTTCCAAAAAGAAAAGAAAATGAAAGAATTAAGTGGAAGAATTAAAAATTAAAATGGAAGCAATCACGAATCAGAAACAGAAAGTGACGATGATGATTAACAAAACAGGTTTTCAATTAAATCCGGTATTTTTTGCTTTTGAATTTTTATATAAATTTATTTGCATCCTAATATTCATAATCAGGGAGTAGAAAAGGTATGCCGTTCTGTACAAAACTTTACTAATTTTTTAACAAAATTTTGCACGAAATTTCATGGAAGCTAATTCTTTTTTACTTTAAAATTAGCTAATGAATTACAGTTGTCTTTCCTGGTTTAAAAAGTTTAAAACGTTGACACAAGATTCATCGTCAGCGACCAAAAACGAACCCGTGAACTAATTTACACAAACATTTGTACATTTTTCAAATTTTTTCCTCAGCTCTTCAGGATCGGTCATTTTAAAGTTTTGAAATCTGATTATATGTAATCAGCAACCCATAAATGTCCTGGGTACTGATTCTCACAAAAATGTATAAATTTTTCAATTTTTTTCTTCCACCATATTTATTCGGCAAATTTAAATTTTAAAAATCTGATCGCTCGCTAGTTTGATCGCGTCTAGGGCGCGCGGGTTTTGGTTTTCGCGTTTCGCGCTCGATAGTATATTTATCTCGTGCTTAGCGCTCGATAATGTATTTACCTCGTACTACGTGCTCGATAATAGTATATTCCATACACTTGTGCACAGACTTTTTAAAACTAAAGATCAAAGCATCGACAGCAGTAATTTGGTGATTGTGAATTCTCTTTTTTTTAATGCTCTTTCGGCTTTAACGTACACACTGTCATTACGTATCTCGTGCTTCGCAATCGAATCTGTCCCTCAAATTGTATGTTTTAAGCAACGCGCATTGTTAAAAAAAATTTTGTTATTGAAAAAATGTAATTTTTGGATCTTCCATTATTTTTGTATGCTGTCAAAATTTGCATTTTTTTTTTTTTTCATTAAAAGTCAAAAAGTTCTTATGTTAATCTTGTAGGGCATTCAAAGAACCAACATTTGTCTTCCCTGAACTTTTTGAAAAAATGTCATTAGGAGAAATTGTTCTACTTTTTGAATACTAAGAAGATCCGTGCAGAGAATTTTTTATTTTGAAAAAAATTGGTCTAAAATTTCCAAAAACGGCTCACTTTTTGAATTTTTATCCAAAATGGCTGCCTAACAAACTTCACATTTAGTTTAGCACAACTAAAAGAGTATACCGAAGGGCAATCGTTTGGTTTATTTTTTTCAAAAGTTATCGTGGAAACAGATAAACAGACATATAGACATAGAAACATACAGACAGATAAAAATTCGTAGAAACCTGTTTTCTCGGATTCAGGGTGTCTCAAAACGTGGACATTTGACCAAAATACCTTTGACATTAATGGGACCAAGTAAGGAACCTCACATGACGACTTTGTGAGGTTTTTCATTTGGGGTGATTGCTAGAGAGATTGATCAGCAACCTGGGTCGGGACAGCGTTACGGAACTAACGACTGTTCTTGTACCATCACTTCATCTGGTCTGTCAGCACTATTCCTCTTAACATTGCACAAAGTTTTGTACTTCTAAAATAGTGTCCAGAGGTGAATCCCTCATCTCCAGCTGGCCCTTTTGTCGCGTAAGGTCATCCTTAGCTAGAGACCGTAGCCTAAGGCAAGGCTGTGTTTAAGGGGAAATCGACTAATTCATCACATGTTTGAGTTCCACTACTTGTTCTCTACGCAGCTTCGGAGGCTTGGAGTCATTGTCGCTCACTCAAATGGAAGGGAGGTATCCAGTGCTGTCAATCAACCGCCTTGAATTTTATAATTATAAAATTCGACGTCATTACCTCAAAATAAGAGAACACTCAATTTAACACTCTTTTTGACTTTAATAAGTTTATATCAATAGATAATTTTAAGGCCTCTTTTAAACTGTTGAATTCCCTAAAATACGAAATAAAAGAGTCAATTATATTCTCTACACTATATTTCTGTATTGAAATTAACTCAAATTTAATACATGAACTTTTATAAAAATCTAAGGACAATGATTTTAACATTCTTTTAAATATCAGCTTACACTTTACAGAAAAATTGTCAAAATTATTTGAAATCAGAATCTGCCAACACACACTTTTAAAGTAATGGTGCTGGAAAATTTTCTTCATTCATTATTGTATAGTATAATATAGTATAAATTATTGCTCAATTGACGGTTTTATAAACCTTTATTTATATTTCAGATTTTCAAATTAAACGGGAAAAGAAAAAACTGGGCTTATTTTTAAAAGTTTTACACGATTTGCAGAACTTTCTATAATTATATCGAAAAACTCAAATAAGTTAATTATGAATAAAAAAATTCTTCTTTAATTTAACTTTAACCTTTACTTCTAAAGGTTTCTGCGTATATTGACTGTTCTTTTTTTTTGTCGAAACATTTATTTTAAGACAAAATATCAATTTTAAACATAAAGCTAATGTTCTACGAAAAGAGCTAAATTTTTAACCTAAAAAGATGAATTTTCATAAAAACAGTTTTAACTTGCAACCAGAAAGGATGTTTTCTTAAGAAAATTGTTACATTTTCAATTTTTCTCCGGAGGCATCAAAAAGTTCAGTATAAAATATTCTATTTTTAAACCATACATTTTGAAAATGTTCAATTAAGAAAGAAAACAATCACTTAATATTTGGTATCATCCTCCTGTTAATTTAAAATCAGTAATTATAAATTAAATATTTAAAACCAAAAAAAAAACACAAAATAAATTTTTAACGTTATAATTTCATTGTCCTATTTAACCAAATTTAATTTGTAAGTTAAAATTTTTGAATTTCGATGTCATAAATAACACTTCAATGCCTATTTTCCTTCGAAAAAATTCGAGTAACAGATATGTAGAAAAATTGAAAAATGGCAAAATTAATTAAAAATTTGGAATGATTTTATATCATCTAAACGAAGTGTCGTCGTGTTCCGAAAAAATCCAGCTATTCGTACAAAAATTTCGGTGCAAATAGCCCACGACCTAATTTTAAAAAAATTAGATTTTGGCTGATTTAGACCAAAAAAATTAGCTGCTTTTCAAGAATTTTTACAGCTTTCAATAGTAATAACATTGTTTTAAGATTGCTAGGAAAGTTATAAATGATTTTTTATTTTTAAAAATTATTT
Organism: Acraspis erinacei; assembly: GCA_035041075.1. Taxonomy (NCBI): domain Eukaryota; kingdom Metazoa; phylum Arthropoda; class Insecta; order Hymenoptera; family Cynipidae; genus Acraspis; species Acraspis erinacei. Next base: position 17,379,726 of record JAWWLR010000002.1, read on the forward strand.
GAAATAGGGAAGTTCAAATCTCTTACAAATTTATATTGGCGCTGGAATTGATCCAGAATAATAATAATTTTGACTTGGAATCCTGAAATTTTTAAATTTTAACAAATTCCGAGCTTTTACTGAAATTTTCGAAAGAAAACAAATTCTGAAGTGGAACAGGAAATTTTTCCAAAGAATATTAATGTCCAGTTGAAGCAGAAAAATTTCAAAATTTAACCAATTCTGACATGGAATTAGAACTTTAAATTGCTCAAAATGGTATAATTTTGAACATTTTTAAATTCATTGATCGATTCTTCAATTTAGAGCAATCTGAAAAAAATTCTCCTTCTTCCCTAAAAAAGAAAAGAACTTCTCCTTTTTTAACAAAAACAAAAAAGAGGAAAGAAAAATGAGAAGGCAACTAACCAAATCCCCTTCCTTCTCTCTTTTTTTAAAATTTAAAATTTAAAATTTTTTAAACAAATTTAAAATATAAATAATTTATTTTTAATTTCCTTCGTCTTTTTTTGCCACCAAACTACAAAAAACATTATAAAATATATTCACGAACGTTTCGGCACTCATACAGCACCCTTATGAAGGCAAAAAGAAATAATTAAAATTAAAACCGACAGGAACATCAACACCACCACGATGCTCTCTCCCTGACACCCAATAATGTTGCGAGGGCAAAAGGCAAACCAATTGTAAGTAAACCTGAAAGCGAAATGCCCTCCAATCCAAGTCAGCCAAATTAAAATTGTAGAACCTTAAATGAGATTAATATCAAATTTAAAATCCTAATTAACGTCCAATAATGAAGTTAATGAGCAGAATTCCTGAAAATAAAATCAAGAATCCAACGACCAAAGTTGGAAAATCAGCAAAAAATGTACCTTTTTGCAATCTGAAAAATATTCCTCTTCTTGCCTAAAAAAGAAAAGAACTTCTCCCTTTTTTACAAAAACAAAAAAGAGCAAAGAAAAATGAGAAGGCAGCCAACCAAATCGCCTTCCTTCCCTCTTTTTTTAATTTTAATTTATTTTTTTTACATTTAAAATATAAATAATTTATTTTAAATTTCTTTCGTCTTTTTTTGAGGTTCGCTTTGACTGCTTGCATTTGCAGTTCATTTTTTATTACGTTGAATGCAACAAATTTCAGATTTAGTTTTCGATTTTAAAATTTTATTGACAGTGAAAAATGTATGGAACCCGGGAAATGACCAGGATTTTTTTCATTGATTAAAATAACCCATTTTACAGAAAAGGATGCGAACGGTGATGATTCATCAGTTATAGTAGACACTACTCAACACTTCCGTGTAAACAGCAGCTTACCTGAAACGCGGAAAATTGCAGAAATATTTACATTTATGGAAAGTGAATACCTCACGCAAACAATCTTGATGCTCGAAACCAGAAAATAACAACGACAGTGCACAGTTTATAATCTGATGAAGCACAACCATTTTCATTAATTAAATATTGAACCAAATTATTTCTTGTTGCATTAAGCAGTTTTTCATAAATTCGAAAAGATGAAGGTGGTCTATACCTTGGTGTTGTCTTCGGCGGTAATCTTCAACTGTATTGGTGAATATAATAATATATTATACGTATAATTTTAAGAAAAACTGTTTAAGCTTCTTGTTGGTGAATGATTTACCTTTTTTTAAATCACATGTGTTGTAAACAAATATTATTTTGCGGTAGAAAATTAATCTTTTTGGTTGAAAATTAATTTTTTTGGCTTGAATTTTGTGTTCGAAAATTATTTTTACTTTAAGGTAGTTGTCGTGTGTTATTTAGCTATTCTTAAAGTTAGAAACAAAAAAATTCAAATTTAAAAAACATGGTTTATTATTATTTATTATTATTACTATTCTTAAAATAAGAGAAAAATTATTTTTTCAGATATGATTTTTGCACGACAACTACCTCGATAAATATTTAACTAAACTTTTTGTGAAAATTCTCTTTTCTAAAAGATGATTAATCTTTTTAGATAAAAATTATTTTTTGGGTGTAACTTCTACTACTTATTTGAAAATGTACTTTATTTGGTTGAAACCTTATTTCGCTGCATTAAAATTAAACTGTAATATTATAAAAATGCACCTTTGTTTGAAGATTTAACTATTATTTTATTTTTATGTTAATTTTTGTTTGCCTAATTACGGTCTTTTATTTACCTGGTCAAAAATCTTCTTCGCTGAAAAATTTTTTTCAGGTAAAAACTTATATCTAACTTAAAATTCAACTATATTATTTTTGTTATAAATTGATATTGTTGGTATGATAGTTAATCTATTTTGCTGAAAAATTGTCCTTTTTTGGTGAAGGAATCATAATATTGTAAAATTAATGCACTTATTTTTTTAACCAAAAATTTAGCTATTCCACTCTTTCCGGGATATTTTTTTTATGACAGATGTTATTTCTTTTTCGTTGAAAATTGATTTGTTCCTAACTTATCACTACCCTTTAAATAAAACCCAATTCTTAATTGTGTGTGTGTGTGTGTGTTGATACAAAAAAATGTAACAACAATGCTTTCGAGGTTTCCGTGACACAGATATTTTTTAGAGCAAGGAAAGTAGCGCAAGCGGACAAACATTTTTTAAAATATCTCGAAAGAGATGATTAATTTTCTCGGTCGAGATTATGTGAATCTTTCTTATATGAAAATGCAACTGCTTTTGAAAAAATTCGCTTTTTTGGGTTGAAAATTCAACTATTTTCTTAAATTTTTTTTTATTAAAAATTTATCTTGTAATTTTAAACATTTAAACGAAACCTTTTTTAGATGAAAATTCAACTGGTTCTTTTGAAAACTTTTCTGCCTACTTTAAACATTCATTTGCTTTAGTAGAAATTGCATCTTTCGTGGACAAAAATGCAACTGTTTGATTCAAGTTATTTTTCTTTGCTAGCTGATTCAACTATTTTGTTTAAAAATTTTGGTTGGACCACTCTGTTAAGAGATCTCTTTTTTGTTGAAGATTCATGTTTTTAGCTGAAAATTTGTCTCTTTGTTTCAAAGTTTAATATTTTGTTGAAAATTATTTTTGGTTTTAAAATTCAGTTTTTTTTATTAAATTTCATTTATTGTTAAAACATTAACTATGTATTATAATTTTTTCGTAAAAATTTATCTTTTATAGTCGACCTTTTCTTCTTAGAATCATCGTGTCAAAAATCTTTTCGAGAAAGAACATTTCTCAATCATTTCATAGTTGCAAGGTCAGTTATTTTGGGGTCACGGAATCTAAATAAAAGAATAAAATGAATGCATGATGAATGTCTAATAATTCAATTTATATCACCTAATTTAATAAAATAAATTGTAATCTTTATTTAATTTATTATTTTGAAAACATTATTCTGCCTATAATTAATTAATTAATTCCAGAAATCATAAGTTTTAATAGAATAAATTAACAGTTAATCCGTTCAATACATGAAAAGCATTAAACAATTATTTTCATTGAGGCGTTCTACTAATTTTTACATCATATTTTCTTTAAATTTGGAACCGTATTTCTATGCGCTTAATTTATTAATAACCTTCAAAACTGCATTCGAAAAAAATTAAGGAGTCACTTCTAATTTTAAAAATTGAATTTAGATACTCAGTGAACTTCTCAAGCATAATAAAATTCATGAAATTTAATAGACTTATTCTAAAGGGAACTTTAATTAACTATAAGCTTTTATATAATTTTAGAAAATATAAATTTTAGCAGAATCTACTAATAATTAATTCTTGAGTAACGAACATAAAACTCATTCAATAATTATTTTCATTAGCATCTATGTACTTATAATTTTTAAAACTAAATTCAGATACTGATTTTCCAACATCTCAAAGTAATGGAGATATTTTAAACAAACAAAAAGTTTTATTATTTTTATTGAAAAAATAAAATTATTTTTAATTTTATAAATTTTTTTAATTTTTACTTTTAATTTCTAAATATCTTTATTTCTTTGATATAATTCTAGAAAATTAAAGTTTTAACAGAATTAATAAATAAATATTCAATCATTTCAAAACTAAGAAAGCGTTAAACCATTATTTTAATTGAAAATTCATATAATTTAAGGCTTTAAAAAAATATTTTCATTGAAACATTTAAATAATTTTCCCTTTTAATATTTTTTAAATTTGAACTTGTCTTTGTTTAACTTTAATTAATTATCATCTTTTGACTAATTCTATAACATATAAATTTTAGAAGAATCTATTAATAACTAATTAATGAGTAAAGAACATAGAAATGATTTAATAATTATTTTCATTAAAATGTAACTTGTAATGTATAAATGTAATGTAAAATGAAAACAATTTGTATTCAGTTTTTTGAAAAAAAAATTAAATCAGTCAATAGTTATTTAATCCGTTCATAAAATAAAAACAGTAATAAATTATTTTCATTGAAACAATAAAATAGGTTTTACCATAAATTTTGCTGAAAATTGGAAGTATTAATAATCTTTTAGAACAATTGCATAAAAACTTCAAACCCATACCATAAAAAGTATAGATAATTTACTTTAATTGAATCATTTAAATAATCTTTATTTTACATATATTTTTTTCTTAATTTACTCTTTTCTTTCTATTATTTGGATTTAGTAATCAACTAATAAATAATTAATCAGTTTAAAAGATGAAAAAGCATTGAAGATTTATTTTAATTGGAAAATATAAATGATTCTTATTTCATATATTGCTTGAGACTCAAGCTTGCATTTATAAAGAAGTTCATGTATTGTTTCGGTACTTTTTAAACTAATTCCAGAAAAATTGAAATATATGTACGAGTCAGTTTTAAAAATGAATTCAGGTAGTCACACATTTCACATGTATTAAACGAGTTATAATCAAACTAAAAAAAATACATAATATAACACCATTCTCAGCCCCGAGGGATACGAAGAGAAAATGGCACCATAAAAAAAATATTATTCTGACCTACCTTCGAAACGCGTCACGCACCCTTCCGGTACCACATTAATTAAACATTAATAATTACATGAGTTTATTGAGGTTAAATAATAATTTACATTAAATAGAGCGCATCGCAGCATTCGCCAGAAGAACGTGACTTGGAACAAAGATACTGCTCAGATGTTACAATACTTCCGCCATTTTATTCTCCTAAGCAATTACACTTCAACATTATTGTTAAAAAGAAGGAAACTTTGCCAACACCAATATTGGCAACGAAAGAAAGAAAACCCGATAAATTCTTAACAAACGGAATTATACTTAAGAACTAAAAGGTGAACATATTAAATACCTTAAAGGCACACATTCAACAACAACAACAAAAAAGTACAAGCTCCGCGAAGATTCATTTTTCTTTAAAAGAGAAAAAAAAGAGATCATACAAGAAACTATCTGAAGGAAAGGAAAATCAGGACGCCTGCCTTTTTCTCTCTGAAGCCGGATGTACCACCAGAAAAAGGAAAAGTCCTTGAAACTCAATACAAACTTTTGTACGTACTGTAAGACGTGGATGACCAACACGAACTGACGCTTGCCTTCCTTTCTTGGCGCCTTTTCGCTCGTCTCCCGTTTGTTCACAGGTTCGGTCCGGGAGGTGCAGCCCCCTATAAGTTTTACTTCCGACTCGTATGGTGTAGTAGGTTACGTCGTAACCAACCTGATGGTGGTACGCCAGTCACCACCTGGCGCGCTAGTAATGGTGAAGATGGCCGCCAGTTGTTATGACAGGTGTTGCGCCGGATGTTATATTGGTGTCTTTCATTAAATAAAATTAGTGACAATTAACTTGGATGGCATGGGTTAATCATTAAGTCGAAGTGTGGACGGTGTTGGACCTGTGAACTGTGCGTGAGTGGCCGGTAATAGTGGTGTGTCGTGGTTTAGATGACAAGTGAGTCCTGCAGAATTTCCTCCAAAACTTTCGAAGATGTAGTTCCGAATTTCTTTTCCGGATTTTCAGGGAAATGAAAGAAGGACGACTGACTTTTAAAAATACAATAAGTTTCCCTAACCCTGAACTAAAATTATGACAAACAGTTACTCGAAGAGCCCTTCT
>JAWWLR010000002.1:17388935-17401068 GCA_035041075.1 Acraspis erinacei
GTTTACTGTTCACAATTAAAGAATTTTTAATTACAAATTTACAAAATTATATAAATTTCAATTTTCAATTTTTAAAATAGAATGTTTTCTGTACGACAACAGCCCAAAAGCGTCAAAATTTAATTAAATCCGCGAAAATCAGTTTCCGCATAAAACTAATACCTTCTCATTATGGACGAAAATGTAAAAACGTCCAAAAAAGAAGAATCTAAAATTTCAAATTATTGAAATTATATAATGTTTACAACTTAAACATGAAAATAAACACGAAACAAAATGAAAAAATGAACTATTTGCTATTAATGATTTTTCTGCTAAAGATTTTTCAGTCGCAAATCATCAGAATAGAATAATTCCATAAAACCAAATAAAAAAAAAAATTCCTAAAATTACATATCTTAATATAAATATCTTAATATAAATTCCTAATATAGAAGATTGAAAAGCCCTAATTTGACCGAATTAAAATTGCTTAAAATTTTCAATTACGGATCTTCAACATTAAATTCAAAAAGTAGTTCGAAAGTACATCATTTCAAAGTAGAAATATTCCAAATAATTAAATATTCAATCAATAATATTTATAAATAAAGAATTTCGATTCTAAAATCGTTGAAATTTGACAATTTTTAATTTAAAATCCTCATAATTAAACCTCAAAGAAAAATTGAGAAATGGTGGTATTTTGAACTATACTTATTTTGAAATAAATTAATTTTCAGTTTTAAATTAAAGAAGATTTAAGAATCTTCAATCGAAAATCTTTTAAATTGAGCTATTACTTCAAATTAAATTACAGTAATTTAATTTAAATAATTTAAGATGAATTCCAAACAAAAAAATCTGGAAGATATTAAGATAATTTTTTATTTTTGAGGCTGACAAACTTTCAGGAAAAATGCAAGTAAGTTTAAGTGTTATTTAGAAGTTTTTATTTAAAGTGTAGATTTTTAAAGTATTGATTTCGAACAAAAATTTCGAACCCTTTTAAGGATTTTGAAAGGTTTCAGGAGAATACCAAAATTTTCTTAAAATTTTCTGGTAAAATTTAAAATTATTATTTTTTGAATTAATTTTTCTGAGAAAATTGTTTAACTAGTTATATAGATGTCAAAAGATTTCAAATTTGTTCCAAAAGCTATTTGCAAAGATTTTGAAGGGACTTTTCAATTAATTTTAAAACATTTAGAAGTATTGTGAGCGATTTCAAGTAAATAAAGAAATTTCAAAATTACTTGGCAACATTTCAAATTACTCTTATTTTTAAAAATTAAGTTCAGCAGAAATTTTTAAAAAATTGCAAAACACTTCAAAAGATTTTTTTTCATTCTACACAGAATCTGTAAATTTTTATTTCAATTTCTTTAGTTGTCCCAGGATTTAGAAAAATGTTATGAAAAATCTCATTACTCAAAATGATATTTATAACTTTTGAAACGATTATATAATAGCTCTCCGATTTTTATTTCAATTTTGCACGAAAATTTTCACATTAGTTTTCACAATATACATATTGCTCATTAAAATCAGTAGAGGGGGAATTAAGAATAACAAACAAGCTTCTTTTTAACACGGCTCAAACTATTTTACCAAACAAAATAAATATCCATGGCCGTTATGGTGCTTCTCGCATAGGGGGTACTTTTTAGAGGTTAAAGCTTCTTGAAAATATTTCAATAACTTAAGCTAAAAATAATGCGCCCACATAAAGTTGATTTTAGACAATATACGCGTGGGCAAAATATTTATCTGGTCCTGGCATGTCTTTTTCCTTACATGCTGTAGTTTTTAGTAGTTGAGTGGGATAATTTTTTAGGGTTGCATTTTGGTTGCATAAAGTTGAACAGATTAAGGCGAAAGTAATTTTCCCATATAAAGTTGATTTTAGAAAGCGTCGAGACAAGCGAAATGAGTCGCTTGTCCTTCTATGATGTTTGCCGAATAGGAGGTAGTTTTTAAGGGTTGCATTTTTTTGCAACTTGAACAAATTATGCGCACATATAAAATTGATTTGGGATTATTTAGAGACATAGGACATTTTTTACGAGTACCTGTACAGCCTAATAATTTTAGGAGTGTTGTTTTGGCTTATTCTATTTAATTGATCACTTTTGTCCGGACATAAAGAGTAAGAATGTATAAAGTGTAGAGGGAATAAGGAGGTCGCCAATACTAAATAGTTGGGTGTGGAGGGCTTGTGGAGAAATGGGAGCAGTAGGGACAGTTGCCGCTAAGCCAGATCTCCTCACCTGAAACAAAAATACAGAGTGGTTTCGGGAACTACGAGTAGCGATGCTCCGGATCTCCACAGTTCCAACACCAGTGCGGTGGTGTGGAGGAATTCCAGGTTTAGGTGGTTGATATTTTTGGGCTTAGAAACGTTCAAATCCAGGACGGAGGGAATTTTTTGTGGTTTTCGGGGTCTGATAACAAAGTTCTCTTTAAGGGTGGCTGAGGGTCTCGAGGGACAGCGAGGAGGGCCTAGTACATGGAGGTAAGAGGGTCATTTTTGTCGATTAACAAAGTTGCCTTTTAAATGACCTTAATCCTAAAGTGTAGGAGTCATTGAGGCATCGGATTCGTGATCAGAGCAGCCGAAAACTTATAGTCCACTTGGTTTGGTCGAAGGAATTTTCGGTTTCATTTTGTGTCCCTGTATAATTCATCGTGTTCGCGATAACGAGCAGCAACACGTGTTTCTTTCTCAAGATTGATTTCATCCCGCTTTATACGATGTGACTTCTCGTATTTACTTATATTATGAATACGAGAAGTATCATTGTATCGTGGTCTACCGACAGCTCGCACAAAATGATAAGACTTTCGGTGATTTCAAGCCGATGATTGTCGCTCTCATTTATAAATTATTAACTAGATGATTATGAAGATCTTTCGAGGACGGACAAACTATATTGAACTGGTTCCGAGAATTTTAATCTTTTTTATTGCGTTCATGAATCCACGCAACGGCAGCCCTATTGTCGTTCATTTTATACGGGTTTTATAGTTCACACGACGGTCGACAAATAAGAGGAAACCAGGAAAAACGTATGAGTATACATGACAGAATTGTTTTTCTCCACATCGAGCAGAGATTATAAACTTATCAATGCCTTAAGTATGAAAACGAGATATGAACGGACGGAGAGACTGAAACTATCACCAAAACTTGGTTTTCGGCTTCAGGGTGTCAAAAAGTTGAGACCCGTTGAAAAACGCCAATGAGTAAATAACAAACGAGAAAACATACGTGCTACGATTAAGAAAAATCAATATCTTGGCTAAACGATAGAAAATATCAAAATCCTACCTTATCAAGCAAGTTCACCAGAGAGTCGCCAATCAGCCCGTGGTTCGCACCTCAAGTTCACAAACTATACTGAACCCTGAATCTACGTTAACCTATGGCGATGAAAAATTATTGATGAAAGAAGTAATAGGTGTCCTGCGGTGAAAAATTATTGTAATTTCTACGGCCAAGGTAGGGAGATAATGAAGAATTCTCGCTTTCTTGGGTCTATCCTATCACCTTTTCTTATCTTCTTTGCGTCCTTTTCGACCTCGTTGAAGCTATTCATCAACCAAGAATCTTACCTTGTTCTATAAAAGTGATAAAGTACTTGGGAAGTCGATGCCATCTCCAAAATTAAGAGATAAGAGAGATATCATCAGCAGCCAGGGTTATAATAAAATATAAAAGATGGCGTAATTACCTAATGTGTCCATAATGAAGATGATAATCGCTTTGGGTTATCTTCACCAGAATCCAGGCAGAAAGGCCAGAAAAAAGAGCGCTGAAGGTCACAAGACAGAAGAAATCTCGCCACGTCGAAGTAAATTTAACAAAATAAAGAGTAAAAATGTAGAAGAGCTAGGGCAAAAAAGAAGGTCACCAATGATAAAGAGTTGGGCCCGCAGGGCTAGGGGATGAACAGGGGCAGTGCTTTCGCGCACAGTGTGTAGCGAATATTCAGCGGGTTTGCAAAGCGAATGTAGTTTGAAATCTCCAGTTCCCAATATGATGATCAATGTTTAGTACAAGTGCCTGAGGATTATGGTACCTGGCTTGGAAGGTGTTTTCATAAAGTCATCGAACACACAGATCTAATCAAAGACTTCATGTTTAAAGTTACTGGGTTTGGGTTTCCCGAAAACCAGGCGCTCAAAAATTATCCGAATTTCAACCGATATCTTACCTTGCAACGATTTTCAAATTCCTTACAGCTGTCATTTATGATAAGGTGTAGTTTTACTGCGACGAGAATAATATCCTTAGGAAGAAGAAAATGGTTTTTGCAAAAACTTGCGGGACAGTAAAGATATATTCGTAAAATACTATTGTCATGACGCAAGCACATAAACATCACAGGAACGTGAACATGGCATCCATTGACATTAACAAATTTTCTTCTTCCGCACTAAATAACTAATTGTTTGAAGTCTCAAAAAATTACAATATTTGGGCACTCATCATCGACTTCCTAAATCGTTCAGTGATGCTTTAGAAAAGAAGAATCAAGTATTTTTACGATGAGCAACCAAGGACGCCTAGGTCAATGGCCAGTCATATAGAAATGTAGGTATTCTTCATTCTTAGCGTATTCTGCAAACGATAGTTAACAAGAGTGTAATGACTGTCTTCACTACAAGACTGAAACTGGTCCTCTGTGGCCATGAAATGTTCGAACACCGACTTTAAAAAAATTAACAAGATAGTTAACAGTGTATTTTTGTTACACAATAGAGTGGATAGGTGCGCTGTAGGTGTAAAAAAATTATGTAAGTCATCAGAGGAGGCCTTAAATACAATCTTCATAGGACTGCAGGTGTGTTTCCAGTTCCCTTCGAAAACTTGACAGTCCCTGTATCTGGCTGTTTGCGTCGAAAATCTCGGGCTTTCTAACGTAAGTTACATAGAAGCGCTTGCTTGACACCTAAAAGTATGTCCAGACACTTCACCAGGCACGATAACTTCAAGCCCTCCGGTTTCTCCACTTTTTTCAGCTCTCTCCCCTTGTTTTCATTTTCATCCTTCTTCGTGTTTAGTTCTCGTTTGTGGGATCCTTTCGACGGTCTTAGATACTTTCTTTTAAGATCTTCTCTATCAAGGTATCGTGTTGGCTTCATCTAACCGCGTGATAGTTAGCTTCTATTTCCATTCTTCAGTTAGTTTGTATTTCAAGGGCGTCTTCCTCTACTATCTCCACGTTGAATTGGATTGCAATGCTGCGTTGGGTTGTCCTGCACTTCGTACAGAGATGTTGGAGCCGGCATGATTGACGTCCTAAATAAACTATCATCTTCCACATTTGGAAAAAAAATTATTTTTTTGGTCCAAAATAACGTACAGCCCACAAATTCTGACCGATTGGGACGAAAAAATTTCTAAAGAAGCTGATAAAAGTTTTGTATAAACAAACCAATATGACGGAAAATGGAAATTTTTTCTATTTAAAGTTTCGGGTGCTCCTCTGTAATATGAAAATTGTTGTAAAATCCTAGATTTGATATATTTACATCAGGTAAAAATATCCCATTCTGACAAAATAAACAAAAATTCTTTTTATGCTCAAGTTAATTGTTAAAATTGTTTCAAATAATTTTCAATAATTTTACAGTATTTAAATTTATTCCATAACAAATTTAAATAGAAAAACTATTATGATGAAGAGAATTTCTTTTAATAATCTTATTAATATTATATACAAATGCATTATTCAGATATCTGTCGACAGAAAATTTTTTTTGTGATGTCAGTTTGTTTGAATTAGGAAACCTCATGATAATTTTAGCAAAATTTATAATTTTTGTAGTTAATTTTAATTTTTTTAACAAAATTTAATGCAAAATGCATTGTTCCAGCATTTTTCGATGGAACAATCATTTTGTTTCAGTTACGTTCCTTATAATTGTTGCTCTCAGGCGACGAAAAAACTTGTTTCTTTTCTATGTCAGTACTTTTAATTGGAAACTTCACGACAATTTAAGAAAAATTCATAACAAGCTAAATAATTGTATGTCTTCTTGAAACAAAAAAAACTAAATGCATTATTTTGTTAATTTTTCGATAAAGCAAATCATTTTTTGCAATGACAGTCATTTTGGTTTCGGTTTCTTATTACTTTCATTTTTTCAATAAGCATGCATGTTTTTACTAATTTTTTTTAAAACAAATATACAACTAAACGATATATTATGAATGATACTGAAATAATGATGAAATTCCCAATTAAAAGGACCGGCGCAGAAAAAAACAATCTCTCCGTCGACAAATGCTTACATTATGCATTTTTTTATTGAATTTGATCAAAAAAAACAAAAAAGTTATTGCCTAATTATGAATTTTAATGAAACGATCGTCGACGCCTTATTTAGAAGAACTGACATTAAATGAAAACAACTTTTTAATTTGGCCAAATAATGCATTTTTTAATTAATTTTGTTTTTAAAAATAATTAAAGTTAATTCACTTATTTCATGCAGTTTCAAAATTAAAAGACTTGCATTGAAAGAAAACAAATTTTTTCGTCCAGAGGTGCCCGCATAATGCATCGATATATTTTAATTTATATTGAAAAGGTTCCTAATAATAAGGCATTTGCTTACTAAATTTTTTTATAATATTAACCAGAATAATCTTAAGAGAAATTTTCTTCATTAGTGAGTTTTTTTTTAATCCAAATTTCTTGCAATATAACTTTAAAACAATAAAATTGTTCAGAATAGTGAACATAACACTTTCATCGAATAATTTCTGCACAAATATCTTTTTCTTTAATTTGTCATGGTAGCACATCTTTATCTTATGTAAATATATAAACCGAAGTGAGCCAACAAACCCCAATCCCACAAACCTCAATTTCACAAACTCCAGTCCCACAATCCTCAAGGCTACTTACCCTAAGCCCAAAACCCACAAACCATAAACCTCAATTCCAGAAACCTCAAACCCACATACCCCATACCCATAAACCCCAAACTTACAGCCCCAAGCCCAGAAACCTCAAGCCCATAAACCCGAAAATTGCAAACCTCAAGGCCACTAACCCCAAACGCGCAAATCCCTAGCCCACAAACTCGAAGCCCACAAACCCTAAACCCACAAACCTAGCTACCATTCATAAACCATAAGTCTAACAATTGAAATCCCATATAACCCAAGCGCAAAAATCTCGGACAGGCTCAGAAATTTAACGATATTCTGTAAAAATTATTCGTAGGAAAATGTTAAGCTCTTACGTTACTTGTTTACCACCACTTTTCCAAACTTCAACGATTTTTTTCAATCTTAAACATCAGTAACTACCGATAAAAACGTACGAGTTTAATAGTTTTATAATCTTCTAATGGTACCCTAAGTTACATTCAATTGCACGAGTTACACATAGGCAGAATCTGTCAGATATTTTGAAATAATTTTGGAAACATGTGGATCAAGGCTTATTATTTACGCGTCCAACCTTGGGAATAAAGCAAATCTATTTGTTGCTGCATTTCCCACGGCTGATGTATTTACCATTGTCAATTTACAATTTAGATACGACATTCAACGTAACGTTTGTTTTAATGTGTTCCATGGTAGAAGGTAAAACAGGATATGATTTAACTAATGAGAAAGCAACCAGTCGATGCAACATTTGTAAAGTTGGTCCAAAAAAAGTTAATGATATTCTTCATATCTTACAGATACATTATCATAAACAATTTTAGAAATTTAGATTAGCTACGTATTCCGATGTAAATCTAAATAAAAGGAATTATGAGAAGCTTAGAACCCACAATGACCAAATGTGGGTCTATAAACTTTATCCACCATATAAAATGATAGCAGAAGCAAAGAATGATTGTTACAAGAACACACAGATGTATCTGATACTGGAGCATCGACAAATATCATATCATTGCTTGCGCATACCTTGAAACAGATTTTGATGAGGATGGATAAGGAAATTTGACCAAATTGTAATAAAAATTTAGTTTTTTTGGGCAAATATGGAATGAACGGAAGTTCAGGACAGCAAACAACAAGGCAGCCATTCGCAGACAATTGTGCGTACTTAGATTTAAGTGATAGTGAAAATAAAAATTATTATTAAAAAAAAACTTTTCTGATTCATCTGTACACATCACAAATTTCGTACCTCTAGATGTTATAACTGCTGATAAGCAGCTTTTGTGGTCAAATAGAAAGACCTTGTGGTTTGCAGGATTGGTGTTTGTGGGCCTGAGATTTATGGAATTGGGATTGTGGGTTTGGGGTTTGTAGGACTAGAATTTGTGTGTTTGGGGTTTTTCGGCTTGGGGTTTGTCGGCTTGGGGTGTGTGGGTTTCGGGTTTGTGGGCTTGGGGTGTGTAGGTTTAGGGTTTTTGGACTTAGGGTTTGTAGGTTTTGGGTAAGTGACCTTGAGGTTTATGATTTTGGTGTTTGTGGGCTTGAGGTTTGTGGGTTTGGGGGCTGTAGGTTTGGGTATTATGGCTTTGGGGTTTGCGGGTTTGGGGTTTGTGGATTTGAGGTTTGTGTGTTTCGGATTTGTCGGTAAGGGGTTTAGGTGCTTCAGATTTCACACACATTTTTATATATTAATATATGCGTTGATATACTACTAAAAATATATTTACTAAACCAAAACAATAAAATCATTACTTTTTCCCTATAAAAATAATATTTTTCTTCTAAAAAATACCTATATATATATTTGATGTAGTTTTTTAAAGAATAAATGAGGAATTTTAGTGTAATAATATTGGAACAATTAGAAAAAAAGGTTTTCTAAATGAAAGTTTAGTTTTTTTAATCATATTCATTTTATGAATTTTGTTTTCAAGCGCGTTTAATGGGAGCCAAATGGGATTAGAGTTGCATCCATTATCCCTATTGATGTTATTAGGGAGTTTTAAGATTACGATTGCTTCTCGAAGTTTTCGTGGACAAATATTGTGGGTTTTTGCGATGGTGGTTGTTTTGTCAAATAAAATGTTACGTCATATCGACTTTGCCACAAGAACAAGGGATTGTATATATTCCTGAATCACTGAGGGGTACCTTTTTGTCTTTAGGGTTATTTGGTAGTTACCCTATTTTCGCAGTTGATGTAAATATGGTTTTAGTATTAAGCAGAGAGTTCTACATAAGAACAACATGACCTGATACCTCAGATGCACGTCAGCTCTGAGGAAGTGAACTGCAATGTTCACAAAACGTCGGCAAAATTCGTAGTTTTTTCTACACGATTGGAACCCTAAATATCTCTTTTGATCAATCATTTTCCTGTAATATCGTCACTCACTTGACTTAGTGCGCGGCTATGATGAAAAACCGGGTTCATCCGAGTAAAAGTTAGAAAAAGAATAATAATAGCTGGACCCAAAAAATTAGAGCTCTTTCAATAGCCAAAGAGCGCCTTAAACGGCGAGTAAACTGGTTTCAGGAAAATTCCACCTTTTCTACTCATCCTTCCTGTATGTTCCACAAAACGTAATGTGCCGTTGAAATTCCGCCTGGTCGAGAAGTGATTCAAGTCTTCTAGGAACAAGTATATGGAAATACTCATAAACTAGATGAACGAGCTTCAGGTATCCCACTCTTTCGTAACTTTTGACAGAGGCAACTGTTACAACGAACAAAGGAGGAGCGTCCACTAATTAATGATGAAGAAGTGAAGAAATTTATCGCTAGGACTAAGAACTTTTCAGCGACAGGGCCAAATATAATCAACAAATTTTGATGGAAGAAGTTCACTTCTACGCACCAACTTGTTGCTCATGTGTTTACTACTTTCTTAAACGGAGAACTAACCACCCCGCACTGGTTAGTGGAAGGAAGCACGTTACTAAACCCTAAGACAAGAGATTTGTCAAGTCCAAAGAACTGCCAGTCCATATCTTGTTTAATCACTAACTACAAGCTACTCACAGGCATCCTCAGAGAGTGGATATGAACATCTATTGAGCCGGCATTTATTGCAATATTTGAATAACGGGAATGCTTATGCTCTTGCGGCGGACAAGATTTGCCACAATACCTGATGAAAGACCATTGACTACCAGCTATGTCATATATCACGGGGGCGTCTTCCAATAAGGCACTTTAGGTATTAATCTTTTCTGCATCCCCCTCTTGCCTCTATCTATTCTGCCGCGAGGCAGAAGCTCTGGATACTTATGTGGCCCGCCGAACAGAATAGAATTTAAGTTTAACCACATGGAAGACCATACATGGAAGACCTTAAACTCTTTGCCTCTTTACTAGAGGACCTTACAATTCTTGTGACTATGCTCAATATGTACTATAAAGCAATTAGCATAATCTGTGGACTGGACAAGTATCACAAAATTCGGAGAAAAATTTGGGTTTCCAAATTATTTAAGAAGAATAAGATGAAGGTGACGAATGTTCTGGCCATCCCTATACTGCCCTACACTTGTGGTACAGTAAAATGAAACGTCGATGAGTGGAAGCAACTTGACCGACGCATACGAAATATGATGAGAATCCATTGGAGTCATCATCCTATATCTTCCGTACCACCTATTAACTTGTATTGAGAAATAGGGGGTAGAGGTTTGATGAACATAGAGTTTCTTCATCCAAGAACGGTTCTAGATACAGTCTTCTCAGTACTCAAAACCACAGATTCTCTAATGTGACCGGTAAATTCACATGAAGTCGTCAATGTTGCGGCATAAGCACCTTCGTGGTAACTTCTACGGCAATATATATAGCGGAGAGTAGATGGGTCTGAAGAAGTTTTGACTGAAGAGAGAGAGAGAGAGAGACCTTCTAGAAGAATGTTTTCTGTTAGAACGAGAAGAAGAAGATTCTCGGATACGAGGAACAACAGGAATAGTGTCACTATTAGGTGAACACTCGTACTGTGAACCTAAGTCTGTAAGAAGAGACTGAATTAATAACGCATTGTTTTACAATTTTTCGGACTTGAACTCAGGTGTTCAATATGCTTTAAAAACTGCATAAATTCAAGCTTGCAGTATAAACATTCAGTATTTTTCTTTAATGGATTTATAATTGTATCGTCATTATATTATAGCATTTTTCAGGAGATTGCATCAGTAATATAATTAACCGGTCCGGTTATCGTGGGTCGTTTTAGCCCCATGGCATTTTTCTTTTGTCTCATTACTCAGAATCCCTGTACATAGTTATTCATGTTTCTTAGAAGGTTGTCAATAAGTATAAAAATATTGTTCCGTAAACTTAGATCCTGCAATTCCAATCTTTATCGCTATATGAGCCATTACGTACTCACACCTCAACATTTGTAGAAAAATTATTACACTTGGCGTTCTTTTCACCAGTTTAACTGCCAGTTTTAACTGGCCGTAATAATAAATAATAATGTATATTAATCAAATATTAATAACAGGCATACTTCTACCCAGGAAAGAATCTAGACTCAATTCGTATTCATTTCAGGACATCTGAAACAGAACGCTGCTAGTTGTGGTTTTACAATAAATTAAGACTAAAATATAAATAGCCTAATGAGAATTATAAATAAATTTCGTTGGTTATTACCTGACGCTAATTACGTAGAGTCAAAAATACATTGTAATTTTTAAAATCTTTTAAAGATAGCCTAGTTCAATATAGTAAAAATTTTAACGCTCATGTCGAAAAAAAACGTAAGTTATTTTCAAAATGGAGGATAACAACCTTTTTTGAGAGCCCCTAAATTAACTAAATTACACTTTTGAAGGACGAGAATTCCAAAAAATTATTCGGACGATTAGAACAATAAAAGTTGAACCACAGATAAGAAAAGCTCACCATAGTTTTTCTACATAAAATTGAGATAGATTCATGTCTCACATATTAAAATCGATTCGGGGAAACACTTATGTATACAGGGTGTCTAAAAAGTCCCGAAACGGTTGGATATTTCTACGCTCAGGTACGTACCTAAGTTATAGGTCAATTTTAACTTTCAAGGTCAGTTAGAGGTTATTTGAAATTAAAAAAGTTTTCCCAGAAGTCAGTGCAATTCCTGAAATAAATTTCAACGAGAAATTCATTGGTGAGCTCTGTATTGATCTTCGTTACAGCGTTTTGAATATTGTAAAATCATAAGGAAATTTTTCATTAAAAGTTCCAGGTGTTCTGGTGAGAGTTCTG
>JAWWLR010000002.1:17464041-17474863 GCA_035041075.1 Acraspis erinacei
AAATCATCATGAAATTTGTAATATATCTTCAAAGAACCATGGTATTTTTATTACGGGTACTGGGCCCAATGCGTGCATACTTAAAATTTAATATGTTTAGAGGTATTCTATTTTTTTAAACAAATAAGTTTTCTCATAAAAACGACTTCCTAAAACTTATCACTAGAGAGTTACAGTTTGCTAATTTTGTAAAAAAAATTTTTAATCTTTGGAAGCAAACGTCTCGCTTCTGGATGCATTCCTATAAAACGTGCTATATTTATTTTTTAGGCTTTTATTTTGCGATCTGATGCGAGCTGCCGAATTTTATGTAAAATGTTATGTCTAACTGCACGCCCTGAGCCCAAGAATACAATTTCCTTCCTTCAAAGCATTTTAAAGCTTTGAAATATTTTAAAGACTTCGAGATTACGAATTATTTTCCTCAGAGATGGAGGATATAGTTTTAGGGCAATCTGGGGAAAAGCTTGACAATATTTGTTAAGAAAAAATGAAAAAATATAAGCATTAGCCGCCAATTTATGGAAAGAGTAGTCTTAGTGAGATTTTATCCAAATAAGTAGTTGTAAATAATTTATTTTTGTAATTGTGCACCGACAGCTCCGGTACCACCCTAGTTTAACGGGTCTTGAATTTTCGTATTTATAACTTTTAGAATGTTGCCATATTATCCGTTTAAAGAACTTCAACATTTTACTAAAGCCCATTTTTTATCAATCTACTTCTTTTAAATTTGACAAATTAAACAAAAATGGAACAGTTAAATTTCAGTAACAAAAATTAATTTTTTTTATAAAAAAAAAACATTTCACATGAGAGTCACGAATGTTCAACTAACCTGATAAATCTGTAAATAATTTGGATGAATTGTCTACCAAAAAAGTGACTTTTCAACAAATTACATAAATCTTCAACTGCAATAGTTTAATTTTTAAAAGAGGAATTTTCAACCAATTAAAACAAACAATCTTTAACAACAGATGGAAAAGGTAAATTTTCAGTTACAAAATATAATTTCCAAACAAACTGATGAATTTCCAAAGAAAATTAGGAATCTTAAAAGGGAATAGTTGGATTTTAAATTAAAAGGATGAATTCTCAACTCAAATTATGAATAGTTGCATTTTCAGTAAGAAAAATTAATGTTCAATCAGAGACATGCATCGCCAACTGAAATGATGAAAAATTGGAATCGTTAAATTTTTACTTAAAAACCAATTTAAAAAATAGTTACATTTTGAAACACATTTATGAATTTTCAACTAAAATTATGCATCTTTAGCTAGAGCAATTGAATCTTCGAACAACAAGATCAATTTTTATCCATGAAGATTAATTTGTCTATCCCAAAAGAAGAACTAAACAACAAAAATTTCAACTCAATATTAAATAGCTGTATATATTGTATTTATTCGACGGGTTTGAGGGTCCCATTCTCTTCACAATCAGGTTACATAAGTTCCTTAATCTAAATATTTTAAATTAAATATATATCTTAGATTTTAATGTATTGAGTAACATAAAGGAATATTCAACTGAAATAGTTGAATTTTCAATCAAAAATAAAAATAATAATTAAAAAAGATATTGAGAAAATAGTTACATTTTCAAGGAAAGTGATGAAATTTTATCTACAACGAAGAATCTTCAACGAGAATAACTAAATTTTCGAACAAAATGTTTAAAGTTTAACCCAGAAGATTTATTTATACAAAAAAGAGGATTTTTGTACTAAGAAAAAAAATTCAACCGAAAATTGAATAGTTGTATGTATTTGATGCCTTGTACGGGTTTCGGGGATCCTTTGCTTTCACAATCACTTTACATAAGTGCCTTAATATACTTATTCTAATTTAAATATATGCCTCAATTTCTAATTTATGGGCCAAAATGATGGAATATTTAAATGAAGTATTTAAATTTTCAATTAAAAAAAAATTAATAGTTAACAAAGAAGAAACAACCAATTTTCAACAAAATAACCCATTCCTCAAGGAGAGGGATAAGTTTTCATTTAAAATTATAAATCATTAACTTTAAAAATTTATTATGAACTCAGGTTTTTAGAATACCAATAACATGGCTGACGTGCCAAGAATCGGTTCTCTAACCCAGTGAGAAAACCACGTATTACTTCAGGACTTTTTTCAGGTATTACATTTAGATTCGCAAAAAGCAGTCTCGAGTGAAACTAAAATGAAACGACTGGTGAGAACACAGATTAATTTGGCTTACATTGAAAATAACAGCATGAAGTAATCTTATTTTAAAAATCAAATTTTAAATAAAGATTTGGAAGTATTTATCTAGGTTTCTAAAAACCAATTTTTGGTAGTTTTATTAGGAAGTTTCAATAATTGTAAGTGGTGAGCAGATTAGAGCTACTGTTATGTTAGCATAATTTCTTAACAGAAGATTTCAAGATTCAAACCTTTCGTACAAAAATTTTTTTATTTTGTTTCTAGACAATTTCATTAGGATGTAGTTAAAATTGAAAAATATTAAAAATATTTCAAAGAAAAAACTTCTAAAATTAGAGGAGTCTAAATTTTTATTAAATTTTTTTATTAAATTTTTTCTAAGCTCAAAACATAAATTCACCCTTATTTTCATCTATAAATAATGGAAATTGTCAACCTTTAAAATTAGATTATTCTAAAGAAACGTTCAAAATACTGGTTTTAATTTTCGAATTCTCAATTTTTGTGGTGAAGGCTAAATTCTCCACTTTGCCCTATTATTCGTTTTTTCGATTAAAATTGAAATAGTTTATTTTCGAAAAGTACCTATTATGGGTGATTTGAACATTTTTAATTTTTGAACGATTAAATGTACTTTAAGAGAAATACGTTTTTAAGAGTTTTAAGAGCTGTTTTTGAATCAGGCGTGGATTTGTTAAAATTTCAAGTTTCCAAATTCTACCATTTTTCCATTTTCAATTATGAGAATAAAGGTGAATCTATTTTTTTATATGAGTAGTAATAGACAAAATAGTCATATTTTAACTTGTGTCGATACAAATTCATTAAATAAATTGGAAAAATACTTTCTAAATATTAGAATATTATATATTGTCGCAATTGTGTGACCGATATCAATATTAATGAATAAAACTTTTATATAATTTATAATTATTTTCATGTAATATTTTATTTTTGGGAAAGGATGATTCATTCCAAGCCCAGCGTAAGGTATAATGGCAATAAAGGACTTGGGTCCAGTCGAAGGGAAGATTTACTAGGGCCTGCTTCACCTTTGGCCATGCTGCCTGGATTTCCTTCTCTCACTCGGCAGACTGGATTGCCTTCTCTCACTCGGCAGAATGAAATCACGTTCTTGAGCAGAGGAGCTTGCTTGACCAGAGGAGCTTGCTTGATTAGAGGAACTTCCTTCAGCACGGGCGATTGCTGCTTTAGGAAGATAGTTCCTGATCCACTTTGGGAACACTTGCTTTTTGTAATCCCAATGTTCTAGCAATCCACCGAAAGCTGTATCACGATTTCTATTTAGTGGATTTGGTGCGCGTACCGCGATCCCACCAAGATCTCTTTTTCCTGTAACTTTTTGGGGATGATCGTATATTTTATTATAATAAACGTCGTCACGGTCTATTATAAACATTTCGGATGGTTCCTCTTGACGTTTAAATGGGATGGGTGTCTCAAGCTCTGAAGTGTAATGAAGATGACGCCATTGCTCTGAATCCAAAAAAGCCGGTTCTTTCGTAGGAACCAACTGTATTAACAAGCGCTCTTTCACGTGTTCTCTCTCATCAACATAAGGACCAGAAAACGGCCAACGTAACTCATTTTTAATTAAATCATGCTTTCTTATCAATCCACTTTCAATAACCTCGGAACCTTGAATCCTTATATAAGCCTTGGAGTATTTTGTAAAATTATCTATGAATGATGGAGGCTCGGGGGATATAGGTCTAGCTGGATAAACTGAAGTTTCCATTGCATCTAGTTCATCAACAACAAAAGAAATTCGTTAATTTTTGTATACAGAAGGAATAACTGTAATGAATTTTCATTAAATGGGGTTCAGCGGGTCGTTTTTTATTGTTGTTTACAATAAAGTGGAACAAACGAGATTAATTTACTGCCCAAAAGAATAATTTTTTAGAAATTGCATGAATTTTCGAATGATACCAAACAAGTTTTTGATCAACTTGAAAAAATGCAAATGTCAAAGTTACAACATACATACATGAAATGTCAGTTGATTCTCTTCTCTTCTGAATTTACCAACATATCTCGCAAAATTTTATGGTCCCTATCATCAATTCGTGGACCTTCGAAAACTTGGCAACTGTCGAGAATTATTCTATAATGTCAGAATTTTGAGTAAAAATAAATTTCCAAAGGATTCTAACCGTTAAAACACTGTCGTCTACTACCCGCTAATTTCTCTCTTTTACAAAATTAATATTTGTCGTCAAAATAATTATTTCCTCAACAAAAGGTTTGATTTTTCAACATTTAATTTATATGAGGATCTCGCAAAACCCCGGAAATTCGGCAAGTTTTCTTTCTTTCGTTCTCAAATCCTTTGGAAAAAATATATACTCAGTCAGTGCCGTGCCTATAAAAAAATGAAAATTCGGATTCAATCAAAACCCTTAAAAGTTTAATATTAAAATATGAATTTTAAATTTAAAAAAAAACTCTACAAAAATAGTCGAACTTTCAACCCAGAAAGGCGAATTTTTCAAAAAGCAGTTGCATTTTCATACAAGAAAGATGTACAGAATCCTGTTTTGCTCTAAAAAAGATCTGTGTCACGGGAACCTCGAAAGCATCGTAGTCGCTGTTTTTGAATCAGCACACACACACACGCACACGCGCGCAATTAAGTATTGGGTTTTACTTGAAGGATAGTGATAAGGCAAGCCAAATTTCTGTGCATAATAGATCGGACCAAACATTAAGATTTATTTATGTAAAATTTGATTATTAAATTGCAAGTTAGAGATTAAGATTTTACCTGAAAGAAAGAAATTTTCAATGAAAAAGAAAGAACATCTACCATAAAGAAAATATTCCGGAAAAAGTCGAATAGCGTTGTCAGAGAGCATTGTTGTCGAAATTTAAAAAAATCAATTTACAAAAAATATTCCTTTTAGACCAGTCGACAACAAAATTAACAAAAAAATAAAAGATATTAATATTATATCAAAAATCACAATTTTTAACAAAGTACATGAATTGTATACCATGTATTTGCATTTTTAATGTAATTTTCAAACTCATAGTTGTATTTGCAACCTAATATTTGAATTTTTAAACATAAAGATTCATTTGCTACCAAAATAGAAAAAAAAACTTCAACAAAATCGATGAATTTTTTAATAAAACGGTAAATTTCTATTTAAAAAGAGATTAGTTTAATTTGAATATTGGAATATTCAATTTTCCGCATATTGCTTACGATAAATAAAAACAAAATTACGAATCCTATTGGAAAATGGTTAAAAGACATTTTGTACGATTATTCAAAAATTATAATTTCTCTTTGAGACCTTTTTTCGTAGTTCGCGCGTCCTATCAAGAAATGAATTATAACGAATTTGAAGATCTTTATTGGTACCAAAATTTTTCCACTCCTATATAGTTTTACCAAAAAATTGAATTTTTCACTTTTTTCGTGCAATAAAAATTTTGACTTTCGATTGATTTAAACAATTTTGACAATGCTATAACTCTGAGAATATTCTCTTTTTGAAAAAAGTAATTAGGATCATTTCTTCGCCTTTCCTAATACTATAAACATCCGTACATAAAATTTTCAAAATCATAAAAAATAGGTCTCAAACATTTTCAAGATACTCTCACTTATTGAATTTTTATCGAAAATGTCTGTTCAACGAATTCATCCTTTCTTTAAGAACCAAAAAAAAGGTCGACTTGATCTGTTCATTTTTTTAGAGTTGTCGTTTTTACGGACGGGCGGACAGAGAGACAGACGCCATCGTAGAAACTTAATTTTCGGATTCAGGGGTCTCGACACGTGGGAATCCGTTTGAAAAACGATAGTGTTAAATTTCCGACAAATCTAATACTTTCTCAATCATAAATAATGAGAATGTAAAAATTTAAGTTAAGTTTCAATGAAAAAAAAACAATTTTTTAAGAATGAAGTTTGAATTTTAACCCAACAATTTTCAACTAAAATGAAGAAATTGCTAACAGGATTTTCAGTTGAAACTAATTTTCAAACAATGAAAAGAATTTTATGCGAAAATTTGGTTTAGATTTTTATCAAAAAGGTCATGAATTTTCAACTCACTGCGTTCTGGTATAAGTTGCCGATCCGAGTTATGTACTGAACGAATCGGAGGATGTTGATCAAAATTTGCGGTCCAGGCATCGTCTGGCCTTCTTGCTGATTCTGTAAAAAAAATTGCTGTTATATGGAGAATTCTCTACAGATAGTGCACTTTAGTGACCGTGGATTATATTAATAAAACTACTAGTTGTATTATTGGAAAACTTGGTGAAGATTTTAATTTTAGTACCTCATGATAAATTCTACATTCAAAATGAGGTTATACCGATGGGTTCTACGAATAACCGGCTATCGTTTCGTTACCCTTAAGAATTAGGCTAACTTAAATTTCTACGAACTCTAGAAAACAATAAGAAGTGTTAAAAGAAATAAAAATCTTCTAAAATTTTTTTTTTTAATTTATAGGAGCCAATACTACATTACACACTGTAATACAAAATACTGAAATTTTGAATTCGTAGGCCATGTTCCGAAAAGTAATAAGTTATTTATTCCTCCTAAAAACTTAGCTAAATCAAGTTAGCCCAATTCTTATCCATACCGGAAAGATAGCCTAATACTCGTAGAACCTATCGATATTATTGTAAGCCAGAGTAAAAAAAATATTATGTATCGGGAAAATGGCTTTAGCAGATGTCCAAACGCGCCAGAGGTAAAGTTTGAAGTCCCGTAGGGAATAAATAATTAATTAGGCCAAACTCTCGCTTTCAGTCAAGTGCCGGTGGTTGCCTTCAAATGGTCTTGGACTGATTTCGGGGGGATATAAACTTAAACAGTGAGGGCCGCCAGACTAGTTTCCAATTGGAATCACTAATATTTCCATTTTAATACAATAAACACTACGTTGATACATAAACAGCCGTCGTTTGCAGTGCCGTATTTGATATAGAGGCTTAAAAGGTTATAGCCTAGGGCGGCAACTTTTTGGGGGTGGTACTGTGGCCGAGGAATTTTTTTTATCTTTAGGTATTAAAAATTATATTATAAATAGTAAATTGAATAACATATTAAATTATAAGACAATTTTAGATATTAAAATACGAATATTTTATATTTTTGCACCCAACTTTAATTCTATGGTCTGTCACCGATTGCTGATGCCAATCGAATATACATCACCACCGCGAACCACGCGATCTCCTTGATTATAGTCCATACAATTTCAGAACTTAATGAATTTTATTCGGATTATTTGGAAGAGGAAATGCAGGCGGAATGTAGAAATCTTAGTACGCACTTGATATCGATTGAAAATAAAAAAAATCTCAGCAACTGAACTGTCTGCTATGTTCTAGGACAAAGGGTTTACGGTCGTGTATCCTAATGTGAAAATGTCATTGCCCATATACCTCTCAATTCTATATCGAACTGTTCAGGAGAAGGTTCGTTCTCAGCGTTAAGTAGAGTAAAAAATTATTTGCGATCGGGTATGTGTGAAGACAGATTAAATTATCTTGCAGTTCTATTTATCGTAGCTTCTTTTCTGCAAACAATAGACTATGCAAATATTTTTACGGAGTTTTCAGAGAAAAAAGTGCGCCGAGTATTGTTGTAATTGCTATACTACGATTGTATTGCGAACATTATTTTAACAAATTAATAAAGTTATGATATAAGTATCTTTTAAATTTTGTAGTTCTTTTACGTGTTCACGTAACCTTTTTTTTACTGAGCGCATTGCATTTCAAGAAAATTAGCATTGACAATGGGAGGCCTTTCGATTGGGTAGCCCAGGTCGGCGTCAAAGCTAAATCGGGCTTTGGTCGTTTGAAAATTATGAATAGAGTTTTGGATCTTTCTTGGACGTCTGATTTAAGAAAAAGTATCTGACTACTCATCCTCTAAGTTTTGAGTGTAAGCAGTTGGAACTTTCTTCGTAAATAATAAAAAAGGTCAACAAAGCTTTAGCATTTTTTTAGTACCCCTCGACATAACTAGCAATATCTTTTATGTTTCAAAACAGAAGTTACTGAATAAAAGATTAAAATTTTGTTGAGAACGGCAGAAAATGATTTAAAAATGGATTTTTCCATTTATTTTACTTTAAAACATTACAAACACTTTTTGTATTCTTTTCCATTGACGTAAAATCCATTGACGCGACCTTCGTTTTATCTTATAACATCAGCTGTAAAGATGTCTGCACGTCGAGAGCCAAATAATAATACCAATTGCATTAGACGAAACATATTTTTTTTATAACGTGAGAAACATTGCTTTTCACCATACAGTTTTCTTCACATGCAATTAGTATCATTGCAGGCAAAAGTTTTGATAGCAAAATGGAATTTCTGATTATTCATTATCTTTCGTGTGATTAAAAATGAACGATTGTCTATTCTTGAATTTTTCGTATCATCCTTTTTTGGCTTAAAATTTTTATTTTAGTTTGTTTTTTCGGATTTTGAAAATGCTATAACTGTACATAGAATATCTAAATCTTAAACCAAAGTATAGAGAAATGAATAGATGGGACTACTACGTTTTTATTAGTAAAGCATTCATTGGTTATTACAACTATTCAGTTAGTAACGCCGACTAATGAAATAGTCTTGTTAGGAAACCGTTTATAATTCTCTTAACTAATTTAAGTTAGTAATATTTTGTTAGTCAGAGTTTCTAATACTTTAATGATCTGTACTACTAATTATCTTCCCTAACAAATGAAAGTAGTAGATTTAAGTATTTTATTTGTTAAAATGGTTTGCTCGATCTGCTCGCTATACACTATATTCACTATATGTAACCTTTTTAGATAAAAGATGCGATTATGCGAGAAGTGTTAAAAAGTTTAGGCTTCGGGAATTATATCAAAGCATTTGAAGGTATGTACACGATGTTGTAAAATTGAATCACTTCTGTGATAAGTCTTATTGGAAATCCTGACATACAGAGTACATCCGCAAATAATAATGTGGGTAACAAAAATAAAATAGTTATACCCACGTTAGTAGACATGACTGACTGTATTAGTAAGAAGAACTACCTGCGGAAAGTGGATTTGACAAACTAAAGTAGTTAGTCCACCTAATTAGATAATAACGACAACTACGCATGCCCCAGTAACAAAGATAGTTCTCACAACTAACTGAATAGCAGTTCCATTATTTAATAACTGAAATAGTTGTCCCCAAAAATTTTATTAGTGGCCCCAACTAATCCTTTTTTTCAGTGTAGTCTCAAATATTTTGAGAATGTGCCCATTTTTTAAAAATTTTTACCCAAAATATTTGGTTTGTGAACTCGTTCCTTGTTTTTATGCATCAAAAAAGTATGTCAAATCAGAATCCAATCTGAGCATCTTTCGACAAGAAGGCAGTAACCTAATTAAAAATCGTTTTTTCGGACTCAGTGGGTCTCGAAACGTGGAAATTTGATGAAAACCGACTTAGGTAAATTGTACATAAAACCACTACCTTCTTATTAGGATGAGAATAGGTCCATCAAGATAGTACATTCACAAACCTCCAAAAAAGAACTTTCCAAATATCTTTATATCAAAATTTTGGGCTTTTTTTGGACTTTTTTGGGCTGTATTGCCGATTTTTGGGCTCCATTACTTTTTATGAAAATTCAAATTTCGAGTGGAGACGCTGGCATGAATCAAGCCAGCACCTCCACTATATACAATTTAAAGGAAAAAAATCCAACACGTAAGAATTTTGGGCTCTTGAACGCACCAAAAACGAATTTCAAAAAATCACCCCTACTAAAAATAAAGCTACCCGTTATGTAAACATTCAAATTCAGAAAAAAGCAAACAACACCAGAATTGTGGGCTTATTTAGGGCTCTCGAATGCACGACACCAAAATTCAGAAAAACCACCCCTATATACACAAACACCAACAAATTAGTACAAACTTAAGCCTCGATTTTGGCATTTTTGAAGTGCTCAAAAATCGGAGAATGTATTTTCGACGAGCCTAAAAATGAGAGATTTCACTGAAACTAGAAAATTCTGAAAAAGATTATTTTTTGACAGTCATATCTACTTGGTCGAGAGGGGTTAATTTTAAACGTTAGAGATCGGAGCCCAAAAATCGGAGTGGGCAATTTCAAAGACCCCAAGAATCCTTGTTAACGGGCAAACACGTCTATGACAAAAATCTATGTTCAAAAATAGCAACACCGATTTTCGAGCTCCAACCGTTAACGGAAAAAAACAGCCCCATGTTAACAGGCTTTATGTTTTTGTCAAAAAATAATCTGTTTGAGAATTTTCCAAGTTCAAAGGAGTCTCTGATTTGTGGATTCTTTGAAAATACCCACTGCGAATTTGGGCTCCAACCCTTAACTTCTAAAATCAACCCCTCTCTACCATGTAGATATGACTTTGGCCAAAAAATAATCTTTTTGCGAATTTTCCAACTTCAAAGGAGTCTCTGATGTTTGGGCTTTTTGAAAATACCCACTTCGATTTTTGGGCTCCAGCCCTTAATGTATAAAATCAACCCCTCTCTACCATGTAGACATGACTATGGCCAAAAACAATATTTTTCTGAATTGTCCAGTGTCAGAGGAATCTTTGA
>JAWWLR010000002.1:17502086-17513360 GCA_035041075.1 Acraspis erinacei
TCGGGGTGCTTGATTAACGTGAGTCCCCTCGCCTCTCACGATTCGAGGTACTCAGGGAATCATCTTTTAATTAAAGTAAGTGCTCAAAATTATGACCTTCGGCTTCAGTTTACTCATTAATCCCTAATCCAAATGAATTTACACGACGTAGAAGTGTATCTTCTTAAATTTCAGCACATGCACTTCTAATTCGGTCAATCATATTCTCACGTCTTGGTGGTTTTTCTTTGTACACTTTGTTTTTTAGATAGCTCCACAAAAAGAAATCTAGTGAAGTAAAATCTCGTGATTGAAATCCCGATCAAGAACTTCTCGTGCTACCGCTGAATAGTGTACTGCTGAACCATGTTGAAACCAAATGTTCTGCCGTATTTCTAAGCTCAAGTCTTCAATCAATATTGGCAGTTCATTTTCAAAAATGTCTTGATATTTTGCACCATTTAGGCTGCCTTCGATAATCTGGGGACCGATCAGTTTGTTGCCAATTATTCTACACCATACGTTGACAGTACATGGACGCTGATGTTCGACTTCACGAAGCCAATTAGGATTTTCAATTCTCCAGTAGTGCATGTTGTGTCGATTAACTATTCCATGGTTCGTAAAGGACGACTCGCCAGAGAATAATACATAACGACAAAAGTTGTTATTTTGTTGTATTTGTTCACGTCCCCATTGACAAAAAGCTACCCGATTTTGGAAATCAACGCCATGAAGTTCTTGATGTAAGGATACATGATGCGGATGAAATTTATTGCGTTTCAAAATTTTCTAAACACTGCTCTGAGACATTCCGGAATCACGAGCAATTTCTCGTGTACTAACGTGAGAATTATTGGCCACTTTAGCTAATACAGCAATTTCATTATTTTCTCCAGTGACAGTTGTTGTACGGGTCTTTTTCTTCGGTTGAACACTTCCATCGATAGTAAATTTTATAATAGTACGATAAAATGAAGCACGTGACACAATTCTATTTGGAAAACGCTGAGAGTAGAGATTGACAGCATTACCAAGATTTCTTCCAGCTTCTCCAGACACCAGAACCATTTCAATTTTTTCTCGTACGATTAGATACTCCATAGTGAAGTAGTATTCGGAATGATCTTTGATCTAACTAAAATGATTTTTGTCTTAAATGTATTTTTTCTAATTTACTGTATTTAAGGAAAGAAAATAGTAAAAACTTTGGTAATGTTTCGATAGCCTCTGCTGACCTCAATCTACAATAATGCCAGAGCCAAAATCAGGGAATATTCAGGAAACACTGTTACTATAAACGCAATACTTAATAATTACTTCTCAAGAACGGCCATACGTTTTGGCATGTTTTTCAAAATAATAATTACCTAATCGTAAGCGTGCATTCTCAGTAACAGTAAAATGAATAAAAATTGAATTTCATCAATTACAGCGCCATCTATCGCGAAACAAGAGAAATGTTTTGGACAAATCAGACGCATTTTTATCCAAAGAATCCGAATATGCAATTAAAAGTAGGGGTTCCAATTTAAGATTGCGGACTTTCCCCCACCCTCACCCCCAGGGGGCGGTGTGGGGAAATCGATTTTCATATCAGTGTATGTACTCCTCCTCATTACTTAAGTAATAAAAGATGCACCTTTATGTTATAATTGTCCAAGTAATCATAAGGCGCATTAGTGTAAATTTGGAACTTATAAAACGCGTTGGAAACGTCACAATATTTTTTGTGCCAACGACCTCTCGCCTTTTACAGCATGAACCGCCTGTCCAAGTTTATCAGCATTTCTTTGCGCGCTTTTAGATTTATAGTCATAGATCATTTCCTACACACGCAAAACAAAAATGCAAATATACAGAAAAAATTTCAGATTCGTTCTCAACATGCCCAAATTAACTAAGATACTTTATTTGATAAGAATATGTCAACAAAAGACCTCAAACATTGAATCTTTCGGCAGTGTAAAAATTGACGACGCCATGCCTGTCTTATTATTCCTAATTTATTAGGTGCAATGAATAATAATAATAATAATTGCCGAAGGAAAAAAATGATGCTTTGGACGCATCAAGATAAATGCGAAGGTATATTTATTTTTACGTTTCGACCACTTTTTTCGACAATCGATCTTCCCGAGTGGACAATCCTTCTACGGGTTTTTAAACGCTGAAAGATTTATTGCAACTGTTACCCCAATTGTACTTGAAATTATTGTGCATGCCTCACTAAAGCTTCTTCAGATTTTTTGGCCCTTCACGTATTCTCGTAGGCATTTTTCCGCATAGATTCAAAAGCCACTTGTTGAAATAATCTTTCAAAAACACTGCAGTAATCGAGACGTATGAATAAAATTGCAAAATATTCCCTTCCTCACGGCAACCCTATAAAACTTTGTGGAAGAGAGATTGTTGGAGTCGCTGATTTCGAACTTTCTGTTAATAGTTACAACTTCGAATTTTAGATCCATTAGAACGGCGAAATAGTTTCAATACGGTGACGATTATCTGAAATTTGATATCAGTGGGGTTTTGGGGTGCCCGAATTCATTTTTTGGGTTTTGTTGAAAAAATTCTTCAATCAAAATCCCGACATTGTATCTTACAGATGGAGGTGCTGACTTGCAACATATGCATCAATTCACCGCTCCTCATAGTAGTACAGTCGCACATGCAGGGCGTCCGGAGGAACATATCCAGGACCATGCTGCACATTTTGAGCATCAACGTGAGTTTCTTATAATTATTTTGAACTAGCAAGAAATTTGCAGGTTTGAGGAACCTTTTTTATACTATTTTGTCCAGAATAACCTCTTTTTTGTAAAACTGTGACCGTCGAGTTTTAAAAAATGCTTTGACATTAATTAATGTTTTTATCTAAAACCGCTTAAATGAAAATAAATGCTTGATTTCATATAAAAATTTATTTTAAGCTTAAAAAATTTGTTTTCCATCTAGTCGGTAAAGACGCCCAGTCGGGAATTGGAAATGCCGAGAAAGGTGAAGATACAATAAAAAGCGGGAAATTAATTAAATAAGGTAGCATTAATTGACTTATGGCCTTGATTAGTAGACGAGGGTTTGGAGTAAAGGTACGAATGTTCCTGGGAGCAATTTGAGCAAGCGTTCCTCGGTAGTGAAAGATCTACTCCGGGAGGAAACCTTCAAATTAATGTTTTAAGTCATGTGATTTCATCATTTGATTTTGTGATGATAGCCTTTTCGCTTGAAAAAAACAGTATGCGAGCAGCATTGAATCGCTACAGATCGTTGTCTGATCTTTTCGGATCAGAAAAGTGATTAATTCAAGAAATACATTACACATATTGCATCTTACGAAAATGTCAATATAAACAAGAGAGTGATATGTGTGGTTCTTCAAAAAATGGTCTTAGTCTGCCAAGTTTTCTATAATTAAAATAAAACTTGAACTTTTCATTATTTCTTACGATTCTTCTCTGCAAGGATATAAGATGGTGACAACATCTTTGCACGTACTGTAAGGTAGTCGTCCATCTACAAATAGTACGACTTTTAAATTTTAGCTGGATTATCAGCAACTGTCAATTTAAATTTCTCCTTTCGTGAAAATGGCGGAATTATTCTCAGAGTTAACGCTGGAAAAGTTGTGAAACCCTGCATCTCGAAATTAAAGCTGGAACTACGTCAGCTCAGTGTGAGAAATTGGAATATTTCACAAAATCGAAATATTCAGAAATCGGTATTATCCTTAAAATACTCAAGTTTATTATCAGAATATGAAAACCTTGGACACATGGAAGTTCTTCATGAAAAGGAATTGGATAGTTTTTCACAAAATGTGTATTTATCTCATCGCCCTATCTTAATAGAAAGTAGTTCCAGTACTAAGTTGAGGGTTTTTTTAACGCTTCCACTTTCACTTCCAATAATTCTTCCTTGCATACTCATCTTCACATCGGTCCCAAGATTCTGAATGATTTGGTTTCAATAATTATGAATTGCAGATCACATCGCTTCGTTTATATGGCGGAGATTTAAAAAATGTTTAGAAAAATTCTAGTTGCCCCTCGAGATTGCGACTATGAAAGATTTGTCTGGATTTCTCCTGATAAAAGGATCGTAGCCTATAGACTTTTAACAGTTACTTACGGGACTCCATGTGCTCCTTATTTGGCTAGTAAAGTGATTAAGCAGTTAGCTTATGCTCATGGGCATAGATTTCCTTGAGCGCAAACTATATCAGAAACTCATATTTGCGTCGATGATGTTTTTTGTGTACAGATAGTCAGATGGAGGCTAAACAGGCGCGAGCTCAAGTAACACTCTTATTAGAAGCTGGCGGTTTCCATTTGTGAAAATGAACCGCAAATGAACCCAAACTATTGGCAGATCGTTCCTTGGGAGAACATGAACGTGCTATCTAATTTCCGTTAGCGGATGATGCTCAGCTGCATGTTCTAGGTTTCTTTTGGCATCCTGAGTCTGATTCATTCTTTCTGCGCTTTTCGAATGCAGAATATTTGAAAAAATCCAATAACTCGTCGCAGTTAAAGCCAGTCTCAGAAATCACTTTAAATTCTCAAGTTTCTTTATCAATGTGTCAAGTAATAACGAGTGGCTTGGATGAGTTATTTAATAAAAAGAGATTTCGAACAAAGGCAAGACTGATACTTCTTCAGCCACGAATTTTGTAACAACGAACCTCGTAAAGAAATTAAAAATCCTGATATCAAAATGTTAATTTTTATTTGTATCTGTTAGCAACCTTACACAGGTCGTGAATTGGTTGAAATAGACTTTAAATTAGTTTATAATAGTTATTAGCATCCACTTAATTTTTTAGTAATTCCTAATATAACTGACCTCGATCTGAGTGAAATAATATTACGTAAGCATCTTTAAATTCCTAAAAATATATGACTGGCTATTCCTAATTTTTAAATACCGAAAACTGTTCATAGTCGCAGCAACAATCCTATCTCTATTATCGATAGATTCAATTTCATCTCATAACGGTTCTGAACTTTATTTACAAAAAAAACTCGATTAGCCTGGGTAAATAGTGGAGGTTTAGAGCTAAAAAAAATCTCGAATCACAAAAACTAATTTTTGCCTAGTAACCGTCTTAGCAACGAGAATTAAAAATTTTTGTCTCTTTGAGAAATTATCGACCCAATCGGCGCTTTCTCAGGAAGAAATTAATTGCCCGCTCCAAAGAAGACCGTTTCTTCTAATCTTTGTTCGAGAGTTGCTATCAATACTTCGTGCATCCTAGAATCAGGGCCGAAACTCTTTATAGGACCGAACTCTGGTTTAAATATCCTTATGGGTTACGTCAGGAGGAAGATTTTTGGCCACAATCAGAACTAAATCCTAAGGCAGATGTACTTATGAAAACGAACAAAATTAGTCGTCTAAAGACTATCATTTAAACTGACATTTTTCTAAAAAATGTGTTCCTTTACTAAACTGAAACCAGTAATAGCGTTTTGTTTTATTTTCATTCCTAGGTATCGCCATTCTAAAGATTCTTTAAAAGAAGTAGAATTAAAGCATGCAAAACATTATTATGCGATGTGCCAACTATAATTTTTTCATAAGGAAATTCAAAATTTAACAAAGGCCTCTTGATGGTAGAAATCAAAGCAAGAAAATTTTACGTAAATATATCATTTGCGTTCGTAATAAACCAATCGGATCCGATCCTGAAGTAGGAAATTTACCGACTGTTCGGGTAAATAAAACAAAATCGGATTAACTGTGGGCGCGTAGATTACTGCGGTCTGTTTTATATAAAAGATCGAAGACGCAGAAATAAAAAAAGGTCAAGATTTATTTATCTATTTTCGTCCGTGTTATAATAAAAGCGATTCATATTGAGGTAGTAAGCAGCTCGCGGACCTTTCAATCGATTAACAGCTTCCTCAAAACCCAACATAGAAACGTATCTCTCTTGTGGGGAAATTGGTCCTGAAAAACTTTTTATAATACAGGTCTTGATGTGCCTGCGAAAAATGCACGTATTTAATAATAAAGTTCATTATGACGATTTTAAGTTAATAATACGTTTGATGGAATAGACGCATGGCATCTATGGTGTTTTAAAGGTTCGACGTACGTCACCAAAAGCCAGTTTGTTCTGGATTGCCATTGTGGAAAGAACATATTTTTTAAAAGCTTTGGAAATTTCGAATTGCGTACTAGAAAAATACTCACGACTTCATGTTGCGAAACCAGTCCAAAACTATTTCGAAAATATTAAATAGGACATCCTACCCTACCCACCGTATTTGCCAGATTTGGCCCCATCGGACTACCACTTATTCCGATCGATACAGCACGGACTTTCAGAATAAAATTTCCAGTCTTACTAAGAAGTGAGAATTTGTCTCGATGTATGGTTGGCCTACAAAAATGAACAGTTGTTTTGGGAATGAATCATTGCATTTCTAGAAAGATGGGGAAAAGTTGTAGAAAACGATGGCCAATACTTTGCTTATTAAGTTAATTCTTATTATTATGTAAACAAACGGCAAAACTCTGCAAAATATCCACATTATTAACCGAAACACCTATTAGTTACAACTTCAAATGTTAGATCCAGTATAACGACGAAAATAGTTAAATACGCTCAAGTTTATCTGAAGTTTGGTATGAGTGGGGTTTTGGGGTTGCCGATTTCAATTTTCTGGGTTTTGTTGAAAAAAATTCTTCAATAAAAATCCCCAAATTGTATCTTACAGATGGAGGTGCTGACTTACAACATATGCATCAATTCAATGTTCCTTATAGTAGTACAGTCACACATGCAGGGCGGCCGGAGGAACATATGCAGGGCTATTCTGCACATTTTAGCCATCAACGTGAGTTTATAATAATTTTTTTAATCTGGCCATTAAAAGGTCAATTCTTTTCTAAAATATTTGACTTCTTGGCTTGAAAGCTTAACTCTTCTAATGAAAATTGGTCTTTTTGTTTATAATTTTTTTTGTTGCAGAGTAATTTTTCCAACTGAATATTTTTAAATTGCTATTTCGATTGAAGAGATTTCGCAATAATAATTCAACTTTTGTGATAGAAAATCATTGATAATATTATTGAGAATTAATTATTTTCTTACTATTTAGCTTCCACAATAATATTTTTGGGAAAATTTTAAGTAGTTTAGATTTCATTTTAAAGATGAATTTGAACTTTTCAAGACATCAAATAAGATCTGCAAAGAAGCTGGAACGTTGTAAGATGATTTTACGATTTTGATGGAATTTGAAGTAATTTTAGAAAAAATTTGACTTATTTTAGAATATATTTCCAAGTTTCAGAAGTTTTGAAGGGGTTTTTCAATATTCCGTGAAAAGAATCATTTCAAGCATATTGAAATATTTTAAAATAGCTTAAATTCCTGAAAATGTTTATAAATGCCATGAATCTTTTGAAAGAATTCGAGATGAGTGTTTTACATATACCAGAAATCTTTTTACAGAAACATCAGGAACGCTAGAAAATTACTGGAGAACACCTTCTCCTGAAAATCGCTCGATTTTGACAGCAGCTGATATAGAAACCCTATTAAATGATTGGACTACTCCGGAACATTCATATGGCGCGGATTATGGACACCATTCGCCTAGGTCTCCATCTCCTGCAACACATACTAACCAGCATCTTCAAAATGAACCAGGAAGAAACCGTGAGTTGAAAATGCTTGTATTTTGTTGAAAATGTAAGCAAACTTTAGCGCAAAATTCTTTTCTTTGTTTGAAAATTATTTTGAAATCGAAATTCAATTATTTCATTTTCGGTCGAAAATGTATCTCTTTCAACAAAAAATTCAAACTGCTTGGGCGAAATTCCAACTAGCATATGAAAAATTTGTTTTTCCACTAAAAGGTTCTCGATTTCAGTTGAAAACTTTGCGGTTGAAATCTAAATTACGTTCTTAAAAATTTGTTTTTTGTAATAAAAAATCGATTACGAATTTTGCAATTAAACTGTTTCCTTTTTGGTGAAAATTTGTGTCTAAGACGCTTGTGTTCTAAGTGGTTTGAAATTCAACTGATTGTTTGAAAGTTAAGTTTTAATTCAATAATTCACTTTTTTATAAAAAAAAATTTTTTTTGTGAAATAAAGAAAGTGTTGATAAAGTAGGAATATGGTCATGTGGCCCAGTCGTCACTTGGCCTTCATTTGAATAAATTAAATATTTTAATCCTTGAATAAAAGAATTATTTCTATGAAAGCGAAGTTCATGATTAGGAGTATTCAAAGGTTTCTGAGGTCGCTGATTTAAAACCCAAGTCAAAGTGTGGAAGTTCGAAATACCAAATTCAATATGATGGATCATATTTGTCAAAATAAATCCACTTTAACCAAGAATTTCTGCACGATAGTTTCTCGGTTGCCGATTTATGATGTGTTCAAAAAGTTAAATGATTTGTCGATCCAGCGATTTTCAGACAAAATTAATACGAATAATACCCGAAAAACCCCTGTTTCACCGTTTTTAGTTTTCATATTTTCAATTCAGATTTAAAATAAGCGACCCGAAAATCACCCCTGTAATAATTATTAGCCAAAACGATTTCTTTTTCTAAATTATGATCTACCATATTGGACCCTAGAAACCTTTGCATACTCTTAATACTGAAATTCCTTTTATTAAAAATAATGCATTCCTTGAAAGATTGAAATAGTAGATTCAATCGCTTTTTCTCAGAATCCTTAAGTTCTACGTTAATTCACAGGGCAGATTTGGAATAAGATTGCCAAAATCTATTTCAAAACGTATTTAGAAGATAAAATATTATCTTTCAAACTTTGGCATCTAGAAGTACTGGGCTTCCGCCAGGACACTTAAGAGGAAAACGACGCAACAATCCGTTATGATAGCAATAATAAGCTGCACCGTGTTTCTTTTGCACATAGTGAGTGCAAGAGCAGTACCTCTACATGCCAAAGTTGGGTTCACCGGTTATATCACGCCGTTAAGCCCCAGTTTAGGGGGCGATTGCGCAATCTAAAAAAAATGGTATCTTCTGCTTCTTGTTTCAGAGTGGAGTTTACAATCTGACAGATATCCTCATGGCCACGAATTACATGGCTTTCCGTCGCATTTTCCTCACACAGATCATTCTCATGGCATGGAGCATTCTCCTTCCATGCATTCTGCTCCTGCCATGCATTCTGCTCCTGCCATACATTCTGTTCCTGCCATGCATTCTGCTCCTGTCATGTATTCTGCTCCAAACGAGTCATCTCTTCATGTCCAGCACACGTCTCGCCCTTTGGTGCCTCCCTATGCCACAATAAATAGGATGAATATTAAAGAACTTCAATTTAAACGATATTTTCCCGTCACCAATTCAGGCCGGGAGCTTGTAATTCGATTACACAATTTTGTTCCTGGTAGGCACATTTATTCAAGAACTCCAGTTGGCAATATCTCTGAGCCGCTAACCGGAGTAAAATATATATTGTCAGCAGTCAATGGTGACGCCTTTGCAGTAATGGAAAAGGCTCCAAGTCGTCATACGGTTTTACATGGAATATATGTGCCTCCTGGTCCAAAAGGGGTACGAGTGAAAATAAACATATTCACCAACCACATTCGCGTAATCGGGACAGACGAAGAAACGGATATTCCAGTTGGAACGACTACCTCATTCGCAAAACGTTTTATAGTGAAGACTGTGAGTGATCCTATTGATCCAACTTATGTTGACAGGCCCACGTCTCCCGTCAAGCCCGTCTATTATAAATTATTTGGAATGGGAATTAAAGATCTTCTATTATATCGATTTTTCCCCTACAGAAAACCGAACTGGGAACTTTCAGTCCAAGTATACACTTTTCTCCCAGGTGTAGAAATTTATTTAAGAAATGAAAGTAATCATCTGTCTGCCAAGCCAACCGGTGAACAATTTACATTATCAGACACCAAAGGTAACGCCGTTGCATTACTGCAAAGAAGGCCAAGTGGTAAAACGTTTTTTCGTGGATTATATATACCAGAGCCTCATCGTTCAGGTGGACGTCGAGCAACAATAAACATATTTACCAACCATGTTCGGAAAATGGGGGACGATGAAATCAAGGCAACTCCATTAGACAACAGTAAAGGGCCCCAAAAGTGGTATGATATGAGGCGTGCGGGCGTTAAATTTGTGCCCAAAAGAAATTCCGGTCGATCAAGTTAGATGGAATTTCTTGCTCGAAATTCACACTGTTTTGATGAAAATTCTCTTTTTTTTTTGTTTATTGAAACTTCAACATTCTTTTTGAAAATTCCGCTATTGTTATTTATGTTTTTCGTTAAAAATTCTTAGTAGCCTGTATACAATTCAAATATTTTACTGACAACCTATATTTTTTGTTGAATTTAACATTATTATATTAAATTCAATCTGTTTTCGTTGAAATATTACCTACTATATTTTTTTCGAGAATCGCAACTTGTTATTAAAAATTCAAAAACTTCGTTATATGTGAAGCTACTGCATTTAAAAAATTTTGTTTTTATTTTTTCTTGGTTGGAGTGTATTCAGTTAATCTAAACAATATTTATAACGTGGATAAACAAGAAGGCGCAAGTGACTGATTATAAATTGTAGAAATAAGGAAAACCGTTGTTAGCATAAATGTTAAATAAAACTGCTATTTTGAATTTTTTAGGGAAAAAGAGTTGTTGGGCTTTAAAGGTGACTTCTTCTGTAGTTTACAAAAATTTAATAAAAAATTATACAAATTTTGAAAACGAAATAAGACAATCCATTTCGATTCATTCAACTCTTCCAGACTTGAGAGTCGAATATTGATTAATTGGAAAATTTTGGAATTTTTATTCCGAAAAACGACAAAATTGGAAAGGGATCAATCAATAAATATCCATATATTTTATTTTCATTCAAACAATGTGGAACCTTGTTTTCTACCAGAATTCTACTGAATTATTCTATTTGATGCATAAGAGGTGCTTATTTAAAAATTACGAAACAGTTAAAAAGTGATCATATTCAAATGAATTATTTATTAGTAGCAAATAATAAAAAAATTAGTGGGATCATAATTGATGTCGCCTATTAAAGTTATAAGAGAGAAGTCCAAACAAATTTGTTTTCTGAGTTATTGACGTCTATTAGGCATTACAAAATTATTGATTTGTTTAATAGTGAGATATTTACATTCTTCCGTATTTTTTACAGCGTCAAAGAATCGAAATTTTCTATTGTAAAGATCCTAGCATAGTCGCCTATATTATCCAGCTTTATGAGGACTAGGGTTTGCGCATTATGCGGTTGCTAGTGCCACCAGCAT
>JAWWLR010000002.1:17521463-17533352 GCA_035041075.1 Acraspis erinacei
AATCATGTCCAAGTTAAGTAGTGATTCGTGATATGGTGGACATTATAGTTATAAGGTCCGTCCCACCAAACTCCAGTTAATTAAGAAGGGTTATCAGGGAGGGGGGCGGGCGATACAGTCGTCTTAAGTTGATGTTTTTATACTTAGAATGTCACCAGCCTTCAGCAGCATTGTGTTAGATTGGAGTTTCAAATTTTTGGAATCTTCTTTAAATTCTCCTTATTTCGGAAATCTTTTTACAATCTTCCAGTTCCTTTCTGGATATTTCCTTAAATTATTTGTATCCAAATTCACCTCTTTGGTAAACAGTGTAACCATTTAGTGGAAAAATTCTCTTTATTGAAAATGATCATTTTTACCTGAAAATTCAACTATTTAATCCAAAATTAATTTTCGAAGTTAAAAAGTTTATCATTTTGGTTGATGATTCAACTATTAGGTTAAAAATGCTACCTTTTGAGGTTAATATAATTACTTACAATTTTTTGTTTGGTTTGAAAGTTTTTCTTTAAACTATAAATTTTCTAATTCCATTTTTTTTCAAAATTTATATTTTTTATTTCAAAATACAAATTAATTTTCTTATTGAAATTTCTTCTTTTCCAGTCGAAAATTCGTCTTTATGGATTGACAATTCAGCTTTTGTGATAGAAACTCATTTGAGAGTATTTTTGGCGAAAAATGTTCTTCATTTTGTAGTTAAGAACAAAATTTAACTTATTATTTTTTTCTTTCTTGGATGCGCTATTTCGGAAATGTTTTTTGAGTTATTCAGGAAATTCTATCTAGAAATAATTTTGAACTTTTATTATGATTACTTTTAAATTTCTCGTGCTTTTTCATGAAAAATTGTTTAAAAAGTTGTCAAAAAGCATGTATTTGCATAATTCTCAATGAAACTTAATCACTATCAATCTCGGAAAATATATTTTGTATATCAATTTGTTCTACTAAAAAGTTAAAAAAGATGGAATCTTGATTGATGCATGTAAATATATCTATTTTTCCCAAAAAAATATTTATTTGTTTACCAAAAACTTTTTTTGCTCCTTTAAGCACCGCACTATGGCCGATTTTGTTTCAAAACTATAAAACATTATATTGGATATTTAAAGGTTTCTATAGTCGCTGATTTTAAATCCGAAGTAAAAATGTCAAATCCCAATTGTCAAAATAAATCCACTGTAACGAAGAATTACTGCACTGGAGTTCTGCGGTCGTCGATTTATCATGTTTTTTAGTTGAAAGGCTAAACTACTTTCATTATTAGCCTTATGATCCCCCAAATTGAAATTCCTGTTTTGAGTTTTAATATATTTACTTCGTAATTAAATTCAGCGAACCGAAAAGCACCTACATTAAACTTCCAGTTAAGTCAAAGCCTTCGAAATGAAAACAGTTCGGTTATGTCAAATTCCTCTTACCCCCTCCAATGTCTACTGGGGCACAGAAGATGAAAGAGTGTGCTTTATACGTGTGCCGTGTGTATCTATGAATGTGCTGCTAAGTGTCAGGTGTTGCTAAGTGGAGGGGATGTGAAATGCGAAATAACTGGGCGGTGCGTTTTGATATATCTGATCGTTGACATGACTGAGCTTTGACTTAACTGGAAGTTGAGTTATGTATTAATTTTTAGCCCAATGAGTTTTTTTTTAATTATGATCTGCCATATAGATGTAGAACTGACCTTCTTCGTCATGCCCCAGTTTATAATCCGATTGTGTGTTTAAAAAAATCGAATCTTCCTTTTCTTGTTTCAGAGTTGAGTTCACAATTTGACAGATATCCTTATGGCCCCCAATTTCATGGTTTACCTTCGAATCCGCCTATCCCGTATTCTGCTCATGAACCGGCGCATTCTCCTGCCATGCGTTCTGC
Organism: Acraspis erinacei; assembly: GCA_035041075.1. NCBI lineage: Eukaryota > Metazoa > Arthropoda > Insecta > Hymenoptera > Cynipidae > Acraspis > Acraspis erinacei. The sequence goes on from JAWWLR010000002.1 coordinate 17,523,342, forward strand.
TTATGCCACATCTTCTGCTCCCAGCGAGTCATCTCTTCACACTAGGCGCAAGCCTCATACCTTGGTGCCTCCCTATTCTCGACTGCTTGGAGTGTATGTTGATAACCTCCGATTTCGCCGATATTATCCCGTCACCAAGTCAAAACGGGAACTTGCATTGCGATTATACGATTTTGGTTCCGGTGCGGAAATTTATTTGACAAATCGAACTGGTTATGTCACTGAACGGCTAACCGGTGTACAGTTTACATTATCAGGAGTTAATGGTGACGCCTTTGCATGGGTGGAAAAAACAAAAAGTAGTCATGCGGTTTTACGTGGATTATTTAAGCCTCTTGGTCCTTATGGATTTCGAGTAAAAATAAACGTATTCAGCCACGCCGTTACCGACATACAAACTGAAGAAACCCAAGATGTTCCAATAGGAAAGAATCCCGGATTCAATTCCTCCTTTACATGGAAGACTTCGAAAGTTGCTATTGAGCCACCTTATGCTGACAGGCCCCCGTCTCCCAAAAAAAGGCGCGTTTAAAGCGAAGTACAATTTACATTATCAGACGTCGACGGTAACGCCGTTGTAATAGAGCAAAAAATACAAAGTGGTCAGTGGATTCTTTGTGGAATATATCTACCTGAAACTCCTCCTGAAGGCAAAGATCGAGCGAAAATAAACATATTCACCAAAGAGTTCTTCTTTTCCCTAAACTATAAATCTTTTCGGCTAGCCTCTGAAAACTTTGTTTAAACTTTAAGGTAGTACTGTAGAAGGCGGGAAAACATAAACGATGCACTTATTCCAGATTTTTGTTAATACGTCAATGAGCTTGTGTAGCTAAGTCTTTTCTCGGGGAACACCACACCCAGATTTTTCGGGTAACATCGTTCATTCCTCTTACAAGCGTACCGCCCATTTTGTTTGCATAAGAAATTTTTATGTAAATTATCCAGTCTTAATAAACCTTCGTAGTTTTTCTTCCATGGAAGGCCAAACGCTTCAATGCGCAAATTCTGCTTGAAGTTCTAAATAATTTATGTTCAGATATTTTCGTTTCTTCTTTAGAAAAACCTCGCGCTGTGTAAGCCTTGGATTAAGCGCCCAACCTTCCGGAAGACGCTTCCGAAAGGATTTCTGTTTAAAAGACGTTTAGTCTTATTTTACTAGATGCTGGTGGCAAAGTATTCATTCATCAGACGAAATCTTCCTTCAACCCTTCGTGAGATGCATCTCTTGATTCAAATCGTTTGCATTTATGACCAGCGTTGCTTTCTTGACATACTTAAAGCTTTTAAGGTGTACCGGACCACATTTAGGCTCTGCCCAAATGAAGCTTGTTTTTAAACATCTCAATCAAAGCAACCAAGTTTCGTTCTTTCCCGAAGTTAGTTCTAGGGTGAACGTCTCCGAATCAATTGCGATACCAAGATACTCCCTGCGTACACTTGCAATGTGGTTAATTCGATGTATGGTTTCAGCAACATTATTCTCATAAACCTCGCAGTTGTGTCCTGTAGATCATCCAAGTAAATACAGGATGAAAAACCTTTTGTTCTTAAGACGTAAATTCGCATGTCTGATCTTAAAACTCGAATACTTAAGGTATGCATTGACATACGAAGAGAAATATTAAAGTAAAACAATTCAAAAATAAGAAGCTCTTGAAGCAAGTGCAAAAACTGTCAGACAATGAACCATAATAAACACACCACAAACTCAGTTTTTACAGTGAAAATAAGAAGTTCGGCAATAAATACAAAGATAGAAGATACTAAAAGGATAATTAACAATGTCAAAAGCAATGGCGTAGATCTCTAGACAAATTTTCAACAAAACTGGACATGATGTACTAAATCGATATCCGGATCTAAAGGTATGTATCTATGATATAAGAAGTGTATAACAAATATACTTGACACTTGCAAAAAATTAATGCTAAGGTTACTCGGAGAAGAGTTAAAAAAATAATGGATTTATCCCATGGTTACTATTGAAGTGCCTCTACAGATAGTAGGCTTGCAAGGTGTATTTTCAACGAACCGTTCTTAGTTCTCAGTTCCGTTCCATCCCAAGTTCGAGGTAGAAAAATCTTTTTTGACTCTACGTCTCTCGATCATTTTATTTCGTAGATCTTGACGACTGAAGTTACCTACGAGTATTATTTAAGAAGTCACTCTTTATTTCCGAAAGTGTCTAGTTTCACTTTTTTTTTAGTACGATTTTTTAAATGTTCGTTATAAAATTGTTGTGTGAAAATAATATTTATTTATTTAATTTAATCTGTTATTCATTTGGCTGCATCAAGTTAGGTTCAACTGGCTTCCTTTTCTTTTGGCTATCATTTGGAAGGTCAGACGTGACCATGAGCTATCGCTAAATGCAATTTGCTGTCGAGTCCCCTATTTACCTTTGAAAATTGCACATTTTAAGCCACGTGGCGACGCCTTCCTGACAATTCCAGATTTTCTCAACGAGTACATTTTCCTATTTTGAATTTACCGATAAATTTTACACATCAATTTGATTATATATTTCTGCCTTATTTAATCACGAGTATGATGGCATTATTGTTATTGTTAGCAGTGGATGCTCTGCCAATACCGGAAAAAACTTATCTGCCGTTACCGGCAATAAAGTTCTCTGCCGGTACATTATAACCTAACGTTATAGTACATCATTAAATTTTCAATACATTATTTATTACATTTTAATTACTTTATTATATTGTTATTTCAATTGTTATTGTACATAAATTATTTCTGAGAACAGTCACAGAGATGCCTTCAACAACATTTCTGGAAACAGCCGGGAAGGTGTGCTTTCCCGCCCCAACGAGACGTTGGAAAGTGACAAGGGATTGACCAATATGATTTCTGTGTCCAGTCCTTCCGCCTCCACGAATGTAGGAAAGGGGAAGGAGTTTGACGAACTTTATTTCTGTGATCGCTTATAGACTTGCCTTACCGTCCCCACGATACGTTAGGAAGGAGAAGGGGTTTCGCCGTCGTGATTTCTGTGACCGCTCATAGAATTGTCTTCCCGCCCCCAGGAGACGTTAGAAAGGGGAAGGGGTTTTACGAATAACCATATTTCTGTGACCGCTCAAAGGGTTGGCTTTCCGCCCTCAGGAAACTTTGGGAAGAGGAAGGTGTTTAACCAACATTATTTTGTTGACCGTTCATTGGGGTGTCTTCTCGCCCCCACGAGATCTTGGAAAGGGGAAGTGGTTTCACCAACATGAGTTCTGTGACCGGTCAAAGATGTGACTTCCGTCCCCCTCAAGACCTTCGAAAAGCGAAGGGGGTTGAACAACGTTATCTCTGTGACCGTTCAAAGGGGTGCCTTCCCACCTCCGCGAGACGTTGGAAAGACGAAGGGATTTTACGAATATTATTTAGGTGACCGGTCAAAGGGATGACTTGAAGTCCCCATGAGATTATTCCGTTGACGGTTCATGGGGATGTCTTTTCGCCACCACAAGACCTTCAAAAGGGGAAGGGGTTTGACCAACATGATTTCTTTAAACCGTCATATGGTTGTCTTCCCGCCCTCACGAGATTTTGGAAACGGAAACCGTTTTGATCTTGGAAAGTGGAAGGAATTTGACCAACATTATTTCTGTTAACGGTCAAAGGGGTGCGTTCCCGCCCACGAGACCTAGAAAAGGGGACGGGATTTGACCAACGTTTTTTCTCTAACCCCTTGCATTGCCGCCTCCACGTGACATAGGATAGGGGAAGGGAGTTGACCAACATTATTTCTGTGACCAGTAAAAGGGGTAACTTCCCCCCTCGCGATACCTTATAAATGGGAAAGAATTTCACCAACCTAATTTCTGTTACCAGTCAAATGGTGCCTTCCCGCCCCCAAGAGACGTGAAAAAGGGACAGGGATTTGACCAACATCATTTCTATAGTTGGTCATATGATTGCCTTGCCGCCTCCAGGAAACGTCGGATAGGGGAAGGAGTTTTACCAACATGGTCTTGGGTTCCATGGGGTCCTTCCCGCCCCCACGAGACTTCTGAAATGGGAAGAGGTTTGTCCTACATTGTCCATGTGACCGGTCAAAGGGGTGACTTCCTGCCTCCACGAGACCTTGGAATCGGAAAGAGGTTTGACCAACATTATTTATGTGACTGATCAAATAGGTGCCTTCCTGCCACCATCAGACGATGGAAAGGGGTAGGGGTCTAACTAACATTATTTCTACAATCGGTCAAACGGTTGGCCTCCCACCTCCATGAGGCCTTGGGAAGGGGAAAGGGTTTGACCAAAATTATTTACGTGACCAGTTACAGGTGTTCAATTACGAACATACAAGACTTTTTAAGGGCTTATGGGTTTGGCCAACATTTTTTATGTGCACTAACACAGGGCACATGAGACTTTGGAAAGGAGTACGGGGTTGACCCCGCATTAAAAAATACCTCCTGAATCGCATAAACTTACTCTAACTTGCCTGACAGAACCTTCGGTATGCTAAAAGTATTTTTTAACGATACCGGCAGAGAAATTTACTGGTAACGATTTTAGCCGGTACCGGCAGCGAACTTTTTTACTGGTATCGGCAATTTATCAACTCCGTTTTTTGTTTACTAAATGTGACTCGCTGCATGAATAGATTAAACAAATAAATAAATACATAGATTAAGGGTTTTATCGTTAAAAAAGTAAACATTATTCCTTTCTTCGATTTATTTTAAATCATCTGATCGACAATGCCGAAAAACGAAAACAATGAAGCTTTCTCTAAACAAGAAAAAATGTTTAAACATTGACTATTATGAAATGTTAACATCTATCAAGGAAAATCTTTACGCTTGGAAACGAAAAGATAACTATTGATTAGTTACATTCCGAATCCAATTCCTTCTTATTGCATTAGGTAGTGTTTTCTTGAATTCGGAAAGATGAAGGTGTTCTATACCTTGGTCTTATCTTCGGCATTAATCCTCAATTGTATTGGTGAATATAATGATTTATCTATAGTCAGAGGGAAGTTTTTTAAGCCTAAACCCAGAGGTATGGTTAGAAAAGTCCAGATTCTGAATTGTACAGTTAGAAGTGTCCCATATATGCACGTGCACATATGGTACACTCCCAGATGTGCACGTTGAAACCTAGATGTTCATATATATCCTAGCAAACCTTGTAAACGAAGCGGTTACGCGACTGCCTGGCCTCATGCTGACCACATAATGACCGCTGCAGTTACGAGGCCCGCTAGCTCATATTTTCTTTAAGAAATACTTTTTAATTTTAAACTATTAAACTCTTTTGTCCAGATTTCAGTTATTTGTTCAACTGAAAATTCAAATATTCCAGGTTTAGTTTAGCATTTATATACTTCAGTTGGAATGTAACTATTAGGTTGAAAATTTGTATATTTTTTATAACAATAATCTTAGTCGTAAGTAGTCTACGGTTTTGGTTAAAAATTCTTTCGGAAAAATTCTGTATGCTATTGAGTTACAAATTCCATTAAAACCTCAAATATTTAGTTATCAATTTATTCATATTGTTAAAAATTATTCATTTCTGTTCAAAAGTTAATATTTTTTTTCGAAAATTCATTTCGTTAAAAGAAAATTATTTTTAATGTTTTTTTTTTTAATTTGTCTTTTTTAGTAGAAAATTCAACTTTATATTTGAAAATTCTACTATCAAAGTGCAATCCTACTATTCCTTTGAAATTTTTGTTTAAAATTCTAATACTTGGTAGAAAATTTATTTATTTAGTTAAAAATGATTCTTTATACATAGAAAATTTTAGTTTTTAGGTTGAAAGATAAAAAATGCGAGTTAAAATTAATATTTCTTAAAGCAAAATAAATTAAATTTTTAAACAAAGAAATTAGCAATTTACTTTTTGCTTCACAATTTATGATCTGGATTCAAATTAAACAATTTAGTTTAAAAAAAAATTGCATTTAAGATGCATTATTTTAGTCATAAGTTCCTTTTATAGTTAAAAATTTAACCATTTTTTTTTTAAATTTCAATTTTGATTTTTTTGTTGAAAATAATTTTTATTTTTAAAAATGTATCTAAAATATTTTTGCTAGACAATTCACATTTTGCAGAATTTTATGTCTTTTTGGAAGTCTTTTACGGCTTTAAAACTCAATATTTTGAAAGAATTTCTTTTCTTTATTTATTGAAACATCTTTTGTTATTCAAAATTGAAAAAAGTTGAAAATATCAACACTAACACTTTTTGTTGAGAATTTATTTCTTTATCAGTGACGCATCAGTTTCGTTAACGATTTACTTATTTTATTGGAAATTTCTATTTTTTTGTTGGAAATTAATTATTTTTCTCAACATGTAATAATAAAATTTAACATTAATAAATCTTAAATTTTCCTTACTTCGGTTAGACAAAAAAATGTGAATTTTCTTATCACTGCCCTTCAAATGAAACTCATTTCTTCATTATGTATGTGTGATGAAGGCAACTTTACCTTCCTTCGACGTTTTCCAATTACCCAATCGGCATTGAGAAAAAGCAATCAATATTTTTTTTAGAGAAATACAAGTTTGAAATGCGCAAAATAATTTTTTGACATACCTCAGATTAGAGCATTAAATGTTTCAATAAAGATTATGGAATTTTAGAAACAAAATAACGTTCTCACATTAAAAAGTTCTATTTTTAATCCCTCTTGAAAACTTAAATGAGCCGATTGCGTAGCTTGTGTAGGACAATAACAGATTTCTATAGGCCTCATAAATTTTAATTCAATCTACAATATCATGCCGAGTATCAGACTGAATATATTTGATTTTTAACTATGGGGTAGCCTCCTAGATGGTCGGGCGTACCATCCACGGAGTGTCAAAATTAGATGCTTAGGTTTACTATCCTAGAATGTCAAGTTTACGATACTGAGAGTGTGTACCAGATTACCTTAGAGAGTCAACTTAAAAGTCCAATAATATTCAGATAGAATATAGAAAATTGTTTAAACTATTAGGTTCATATACTCAGAATTATTATCTCCGTTAGTCAAAACAACTATCACGGATAATCAAAACGACATATTCTAGATTAGTTGATTTTTCAAATAATTTAAGTGATTAATAAAATAATCACATTAACACAACTTTAAAGATTGTATTATTATCACCCTTATCTCAAAACTTATAGTCCTTAAAGTTCTCGAGACTTCTACATTATGTAAAATAGATACTTACTATTCCCAATTATTATTTGTCCATGTAAGTGTCAAGTTCATTATTCTTAATAGTGAATTTGGCTGACCTTGAATGGTTTAAGTGATTGAAAAAAAAAAAAATTTAACCTAACCATCGCATAGTTTCAATTCGATCATCCCTGATAGTAAGTTTGACACACTCGTTCGGCCAAAAGGAGTAAAGACAGGGTATTTAAATTGACCATACTAGAGTGTCAATTTGACAATCCCTAGCACTAAGGCTGATTTTCTGCAGATTGTGAAGTTAAACATAAAGTGATCATCTCTTTGACTATCGAGAACAAATTATGGATTATACATAATACATTCTGGAAGGTCGAACTGACCATTAAAATATACACACTCAAAGTTTGACTATCTATTTTTCTCCGTGCACCGACGATATTAATTTTTATCATTATATAAGTTGTACCAAATTCAAAATAAATAATGTTAAATAGAATAGAAACAGTAATTACGAATCTTTCAGTTTTTGAGAAATATGTTAACAAGTTTTTCAGCAATCTATTTGTTCGGTAATTATTGGCTTTACTCTATATTAATCCATTGGCCATTAATATGTCAGTCCGCAATTTAAATTTTTTTCGTTAACTTTCTATTACCGCTTTATTTTAGTTCGGGACTATTATCTGAACCCTTCCTGCTTCCTGTTATAATGTCAATGAATATTATCAATTTATATGATATAAAAGTAATTAAAACAAAGGATTTGTTAGTTTAGCTAAGGATAAAAATTTGTGCAAAATAAGGAGCAAATATTAAAATAATCATGATAAATAAAATTTCTATATTATTTTGCAATATCTGAAAAATAAATTTTAGAAAAGTTTGCATGGTACAAAAAATCGGGTGCGAAGCACGAAATACTTGGTGAGACTGTATTCGTTAAAGCCCAAGGAGCTTTAACAAAAGAGAATTCACAATTTAAAAATTAATGCTGTCGATGCTTTGACCTTTCATTTTAAAAGGCCTGTGCAGAAATGTGAGAGAAATGCAATGAACGAGCGCGATATGCCCGCTCAGCAGCAGATTTTTATTTCTTAGCTTTGTTATTAATTTTGTTTTTAAAGTTATAGTTGGATATAAATTTCAAGAGTACTAAACTCTTTTTAATATTATTGTAAAGATACAATGTTTGTCGACTTTTTAGTTTAGAAAAATCATATGGAAACACTTATCGGACAGCCAGTTATCGGACTTGTACTGTAAAAAATTTCTCTTTGACTTAAGGTTGTCCATTCAATTTATTCTTAATGTATTTATTGGAATCGAGATTTGGAAGTTTTTTATCTTTGTAAATGCAACTATAGTTTCGAACAGATTGAACCAAATATAGATTTAAAAGTCACATTACATGACGGTTAGTTTAATATTTACGTCAGAGTTTTTTTATTTTTTATTTTAACGATAAATCTCAAAATCTTACTTTTTCTTCTGGGAAAATTATTTTTAAAATTTTTTCTTGTTTACGCATTATTTCAGTGAAACCCTTTAATAGCCCTCCCTTTTATAACCCTTTCGAGAATTAAAGCCCCACCGCAGGTAGGTGTAATAGGAGCTTCGCGGGGTGCGCGGCGTTTGCGGTTGCCACTCAGGCGATCATTCAGGCGTGAACAAACAAAAGAAGAGCGGGCTATAATGAGTTATTTCCCATCCACCGTAGCCCGAAAATCGGCGCTATAGAAGAGTTTCACTGTATATGAAAAAATGCCGAATATCGCAAACTTTCGTTGAATATACATATCTTAAAAGATAAAACTTCGCCTTGCTAGATTTTTTCATAAATTATATGCGTGACAAGAATAGAGTTAAAAATAGTTTTCAACATCTTTTTAATTTTTTTTTAATGGTCGGTTCATATTGATGACGCATAAGAAGAATTCTATTTTCAACCATTATAAGTCAAAATATGAACATTTGATAGAAATACATCAGTCAGGGTTTATAAATTTTTTTATTATACTTATGTAATCTAAATTTCGACTCTTGGATTTGATAATATCAACTGACTTTGGGACTAATTTTGGGCTATCTTTATTTTGTACAAATAGCGAATTTGTTGGGTTCCTTCCACATTTTATTAATACAATTTTTTACATTTTCTTTTATAGATGCAAGTGATCACCAACAGAGGCAACGTCGAAGACTAGAATCCTATAACAATGCTGCTCCAATTTCTTCAAGCTCTCGGGATTCTTGTTAGTAATTTGTAATTTTTTTCAAAGAAAAAAATTGTCCTCCAGTAAGCTATTTATCTCTCTGAACGGCGTTGGCCTCTTGGACACCTTTAACAAAATTGGAACCTGTTTTTTACTATGCTGAAAAATATAGCTTTTCCCGTTTTCAAAGTAAACCCTTAAAAGCCTTAAAAGTTTTCCGGAACTGTTTGTAAGAAATTTGAAGTGTTCGTAAAAAATTTCTAATTTTTGAAGCGCATAAGTAACATGCTGAATATTCTTCAGTTGTGTTTTTATAAAATATCGATTTTCATGCCGGAATCCGGAAATCAGTGCACAAAAATTTTCAAAACATTGCAATTAATACCATTTCATTTTTAAAGTAATTGCACTTATCGTGGGCGGATGAACATATATTTTTTGTGATTGAAAATAAAGCATTTGACACCTAGTCGAAATGTCGCCATAGTCCCTGGCCACCAGGCGAAATAACGGCGCTGATTATTTACAGGACCGTCTTGCTACGAGACGAGTTTCATTCTGCAAACCTAATTATAGGTGGCAGCACCGAACCGAGTACTAGACCTGCTGCCGATCAGAGACGATTTTCAATCTAGAGC
>JAWWLR010000002.1:17656681-17668605 GCA_035041075.1 Acraspis erinacei
GTATTAGTTCATAATTCAATAGTTGTCCACCATTTTGTCCCTGCCATTCTGTTTTCGACGAACTTATTATCAAATCCTTAACCAACGACCTCTAAAACCTCCTTGTACAAGTTTTTGAGTGAATCAGATAAAATTTCTCGATATTCGTCCGCATTTTGAATCCACCATTTTGTTTTCTACGAATTCAATATCAAATTCTTAATCAGGGACCTCGAATACCCCAATATGCCAAGTTTGAGATAAATTGGATGATATTTTCGACTTTTGACCAGCTTTTCGGGTTTTTCAACCACTGTGCAACGTAATGAAAGCGTGTCTAGTCCAAAGATTTCGTTACATTTAACTACTTACTAACTTTTAAATTTCTGCATTAACTTTATTTTCAATATGTCATTGTCGGAAGTTTTGTAATAGTTTAAAGATTCTTTTAGGTTCTATTATAATTTCTTTTTTAGGATTCTAAATCTCAATTTGTGATTAAATGAAAAATATTCTTTTATAGTTAATTACTTTTAGTATCTTTATAGGTTTCTTGTTATAATTCAAAAAATGTAAAATTATTTGGTTATTTTTCATTCGATATATTGTCCATTTTTATTTTCTAAAATTAAATATTTAGGAGGTAAACCCATTATACATTCTCCTGATATAGGGAAGCCATTATTGATTATGTGAAAGAGAATAGTGTATTGTGCAACGAGTTGGAGAAGTAGGCGATTTTACGAGTGTGAAGTTTGTCGAGTGGAATCGCCGTCTCCCACGAGATGTTCATTAAAATATTACCAATAATCCGCGAGAGAAATGCGTCTGAGGAGATTGTCGAGAGTGGAAGAAGTTGTCGATTTCTAAGCTGATGACGTCACAGTGGACGAAGTGACTACTTTCCCCACTAGTAGTCATTTCGTCCACTGTGACGTCATCAGCTTAGGAAACGACAACTTCGTCCACTCGAGACAAGCATCCGAAGTCGCATTTCTCTCGTGGGTGTTGGACAAAGTTCTTTCCTAGGAAATAGAGGTATGTTTCTCTGTTTGATTGCTGTTTTTCATTTTCATTATAATGTTTTCATGAATCGATGAGTCGGTTGATTTAATGGCAGGACTGATGATTTTATCAGTTTAAGTAAAGATCCAGGCTACACTAATAATCAATTTTTTCTTCTGTCTGTTCTTCTTTCTTGTACGGATTACAATCGGCCAGACAACAATGATATTTGACCGCTTCTTCATAGTATGTATGTTCTTGAATTGCATCTTGCACCATTTCCTGATCCTCTAAGTAATTTGCCTCTTCTTCCAGTCCCCTAATTTGCCTGCTTTGAGTTTGTGGTGGACGTTTGAGGCTTTGGGTATTCTGATAATGTTGGGGTTTAGCCGCGGAGTATCCTATTTGGGCCGCGGAGTATCCTATTTTTCCGCATTTGTGACATTTCATTTGTGACCAATTAGCTCATGGAAATTTTCGTAAGGTGTTTCAAATGAGAGTCGTTTTGTATTTATCTGAGGCCTAGATATAGATGTTTACATTTATAGTAGTGAGAACAGGGATATAAGCTTATTCAGAATTGTTTTTGTTATGATATTTTTATTTTTCTCCTTAATCCATTTTTCTGCCTCAGTGCTTCTTGCAAATCTTCATTTAAATTTGTAGATTTCATCATCCTTACTTGACTCGAAATTTCGTCGCGGAAATTCTAGAGTCTTCTTAAATACTAGCCGCAGAACTCTTATATTCTCGGCCAGTATTATGAATCTTCACTGACAGGGCGTTGCTTGTAGCCATACTTTATGTATTTAGATTACACCACACAAATTTCTATCATTTTTATTAACCATCCGCTGAATAATCGCGAGTTGTATTTTATAAAATATCGATTTTCGGACAGAAAATTCGTTAGTCTTATATTGTTTATTTTGAGTAATATCTATCCAATGAAAAAATTCTTTAATGAAAATTCCTATATTATATCTTTCAGATGCAGGTGCACAAATGCAAGATATATACCAATTCCCTCTTTCGAATGGTAGCACAGTCATGCATATTCGGCAGAGGCAGGAACATATCCAGGACTATGCTGCGCGTTTGAACTATCGACGTGAGTATATTATAATTCTTTTGAAATTGCATAGAATATAATCTGAAAGAAAATATTAAATATCTCAAATAGGTCAAAAGACACAGTCGCTCAAAGAATTTTTTTTTTGAAAAACGAAGCAAAATTTAAATACGCATAATTTCTTAGAAATTTTTTTTTCAAATCGTAAACATACGTTTCACCTTATTTCCCCCAAGAGCAGCCTATTTCTTTCTCGCGAAATCTACGATTTCAAATCTGGAATCCTGTCTGATTTGAAATTGTTTCATTTTTTTGTTGATTATTAAAATTATTGACATGAATATTAAGTATTGGCAGTATTTATAGTATTATAGCAATGTGTCATGGGAATGACATTCCTATTTGTTTTCATAAAAAACTTATTCTATTTACCAATGTCGAGAAATAATTTTTTTTGTATTAATTTGTTTATGAAATTTAAAAAAAGAATAATTTCTTTTGAAAAATAAAATACCATATGTTCTTAATTGAAAATTGAAAAAAATTGTTGTGAAAAATACAAACACGAATATTTTTAAACTTAAAAAACATTTCGTTTAGACAAAGACGTCGAAATCGAATTTTTCCAACATGTTTCGATAAAAGAAGCTTTTTAAGAAATAGAAAGGCTGAGAGTACATCATTTTCTGATGATTTTCAGGAAAATTTCAAATGGCTTTTCATTTTGAATTTTTTAAAAATGATTTATGAAAAATTGTCTTCATTTTCTATTTAAGAACAAAATTTAACTTGTTATTTTCTTTTAATTCTATGGATATGCTAATTCTGATATATTTTCTAATTAATTCAGCAAATTCTACCTATAAAACATTTTTAACAAATTAATACGCTATAAAATTATTAGTGAACACAAAATAATTTTCAGCCGTGGTGAACTCACATCCAGTTTCGCTGAAAAATTTCAGAAATTTTAAACTTTTACTATGATTAATTTAAAATATATTCTATTTGGTAATTGTTTAACCAGTTTCGACAAAAAATTCACAGTTTTAAAATTTTCCAATGAATAGCCTAATTTTTTTGTTAAAGAATCAACAAAAAATATCTTTCTCAAGATATTTTACAGAAATGACTGACTATTTGAACAATTTTAATTTTCATAAATTAATATTATTTGTCGCTTTTGTTTCAGAAGTTAAGCACACTATTTTTACAAAATCAACCTTAATAATTATTTAGGCATTTTTGATAAACAATAATATAATCTATCATCGCAAATAGGCACCGGAAGGACATTACAAGTTGATTCCACACAAAAATTGAGATTATTCATTGAAAATCGCGTAACCTGTGATTTTTCATAACAAATTATTTATACGATTGCCAAATAGCATGTATTTGGGTAATTCTTTAAAAATTAATCTTGATTGCTGCACGATAATATATCTATTTTTTAAATATTTATTTCTTCAAAGAAACTTTTTTTTGGTTCTCTGCGAGGCGCCCTATGGGTGATTTTATTTTGAAACAATGAAAATTTTGATTAGACGGACTTAGAGGGATGAATATTATATTTTATGTTCGGAATACTTTTTTAAAATAAAATTAAACTTTAATTTAAATATTTAGATCCTTGAAGAGATTCATTATTTTGTATGAAAGTAAATTTCATGATTAGGAGTGTTCAAAGATTTATTGGCTCGCTAATGTTAAATCTGCAGTACAACGGTCAAAGTTCGAAATAACAAATTCAGCATGGCGGATTATAATTTTTCAAATAAATCCACTTTAACGAAGAACTACTGCACGAGAGCTTTACGGTGGCCGATTTATAATTTTTGTTGAGTGACATGATTTGTGAATACAACCATTTTCACGTAAAATAAATACACATAATAGGACAAAAACCCCTGTGTAGAAATTTCTGGTGAAACTAGTTTTATTCTTACACTTATGATCCACTATATCGAAATCACTGTTCTGACTTTTCATATTTTGATTTTGGATTTAAAATCAGCTACCGGAAAACCACCTGTTTATTAATTTCTAGACAAATAAGTTTTTTTTCATTATGATCCTATACTGTATTCGCCATTTTCAAATTTGAAACTTGTATTTCTGTTTTGAAATCAACGACCTCAGATACCTTTGAATAGCCTTAATAATGTAATTCGCTTCGATAAAATTAATCACTTTCTTGTAATATTGGAATAGTAGATTAAATGGCTTTTTTCTCAGATTCCTTAAGTTCTACGTGAATTTACATGCCAGATATGACATCAGATTACGAACATCTGTTTAGTGACATATTTAGAACATAAAATATAATATCCATATGCCGATGGTATTCAGTCCCAGTTTAGGTAGGATTGTGTACTCTAACAAAATGAAAATTTCTGTTTCTTGTTCCAGCTTTGAGTTTTCAATCTGACAGATATCCTCATGGCCCCGTATTACATCGTTTTACTTCGCAATACGCTGACAGGGAGCATTCTTATGTCATGGAGCATCCTCCTGCCATGTATTCTACTCCTGCCAGCTCTTCTACTCCTGCCATGCATTTTACTCATGCCATGTCTTCTACTCCTGCCACGTCTTCTGCTCCTGCCACGTATTTTGCTCCTGCTATGTCTTCTACTACTGCCATGCCTTCTTCTCCAACCATGTCTTCTGCTCCTACCATGTCTTACGTTTCTACAGAGTTATCTCTGCATCTCGGGCCCACGCCTCCTCCGATGGAGCCCCCCTATTCTAGACTACTTGGAATGAATATTGACAAACTTAGATTTCAACGATATTTTCCCATGACCAATTCGAACCGGGAACTTGCAATTCGATTATACAATTTTCTTCCCGGTACGCAAATTTATTTGAGAAATCCAGCTCGTCGTCTTAGTGAACCCCTAACTGGAGTAAAATTTATATTATCAGCAGTCAATGGTGACGCCCTTGCATTAGTGGAAAAAAGTAAAAGTAGTCATACGTTTTTACGTGGATTATATATGCCTCCTGGACCAAAAGGAGTTCGAGCCAAAATAAACATATTCAGCAACAAAGTTAACCCAATAGAGAAAGAAGAAGAGAATGACATTCCATTATCAAAGACTAACTCATTTCTAGAATGTTTTGCAGGAAAGACTGTGGATGTTCCTATTGATCCATCTTATCCAGTGAGGCCCAAGTCTCGCGTCAAGCCTCCGTATCATAAATTATTTGGAATAAAAATTAAAGACCTTGAATTTTATCGATTTTTTCCCGTCATAAATTCGAGCTGGGAACTTGGAATTCAATTATTCACTTTTGTCCCGGGTGTTGCAGTTTATTTAAAAAATGCAAGTGGTGATACAGATGCCGAGCCAACCGGAGTACAGTTTACATTATCAGACATCAATGGTAACGTATTTGCATTAGTGCAAAAAAACATGAATGGCAATTCGATGTTTTGTGGAATATATCTACCTAAACTTCCTCGCGAAGGCACGGATCGAGCGACAATAAACATATTCACCGGCTCGGTCAGGCAAATGGAACAGGATGAGGTCAATGCTATTCCAGTAGGAAACAATAAAGAAGCTCGGATGGGGTATGAAATGAAGCGTGTGGATGTTAGATTTGAGCCCAGAAGAAATTCCGGCTAATCAATTTGATCCGGAAATTAAATTAGTGTATGATGCAACGTTTTTATGAAGATTCCGCATTTTTTTATTTCATCCGGAAATTGCGCATTAGGAAAGTAATTTTTTTGGTTGAAATTTAAATTGTTTTGGTGAAGATTCCATTTTTTAAATTCATCATGTAATTGAAAATTCCATTGCTTAATCGGAAATTATATTTTATTGTTAACACATTTTATAATTTTATTTTTGATTGAAAATTATCTTTGTTATTGCAAAAATTCGAATTTTGGTGTGGATAATTAATGTTGATCGGTAAAATAAAAAAAAAACATGTGTTTTTTTTTAATTTTACTGTTTCGTTGAAATTAAATTGTATGTTAAAATTCATATTTTCTGGTTAAAAAGTCATCCCTTTTGGCAAAAATTGGATTTTTTCTTGTTGAAAGCTAAATTTTGTATCCAAAATTCGTTTTTATATTGTGTAGAAAATCAGTTTGTGAACTCGATATTTAATTATCCTATTTTTCGTCAGAAATTTATTTCTTTTAATTTAGTTGAGAACTTTTATTTTTTAGATAAAGGCTCAATTATGGAAGCTATATCATTTCTCAAAAATTTGCTTATTTTTGGTTCAATATGGAACTATTTTGTTGTGCAAATTTTTTTTAGAATATAAATTATTTATTTTAACTATAAAGTTTTGCATTACAATTTATCTGTTTTGTTTTTGAAATCCAACTACAGTGAAACCCTTCAATAGCCCTCCCTTCTGTAGCCCTTCCGAGAATTGACGCAGCACCGTAGGTAGGTGTAACAGGAGCTGCACTGTGTGCGCGCGGTCTGCGATTTTCACGTAGACGAGCACTCGATCATGAAAAAACAAAAGCCAAGCGGGCTATAATGAGTTAGTTCACACCCACCGTCAACTCAAACATCGGCGCTATTAAAGAGTTTCATTGTATTCAGTTGAAAATGTACGTATTATATTAACCTTTGTACTTCTTTTGATGGAAAATAAATTTTTCGAGCTAAAAGTTTCATTAATTTAAATAATATTTCGTTTATTTTTGGCTGGAAGTCTATTATTTTTGGTTATGAGTTCAGGTATAATTTTATTTGCTAAGTAATAATCTTTTTTGTAGAAAGTTGAATTATTTGATTAAAAACTTAATTTTTTAAGAGCTTTAAGAATTGCTGTAATTGCTGTAACTATTTTGTGGAAAATTCGTCCTTCTCTATTGAAAAATTAATGTTTTATCTAAAAATTGAACTCTTACATTCTTGTCTTCTATTTAAATTTTGTGAAAGGTGTTAGAAAATACCAGAGGCGGCGTAGTATAGGTTGGCAACCAAGGAAGTTTTATATTAAGGCTAGACCGTGTATTCTTAGATCATGGCTACTAACTAAGCTGCTCTAGTGAATTTTCACCCTTTGGTGCTTTGGTGTCATCCTTCGGTACCCAGGGCGGACCGCCCCTACGGCCCCTCCCTTTACGCTGCCACTGGACAATGATGCGTTATTTTCTCATGGTTATTCATTATATTAATGGGCAAGTGCTTAAGGGCATGTAACACACTCAAATACCTATATTTCCGACCTCAATTTTTACCTTCACTTATCCTTCGAGCGTCCTCGATAACGTGAACGATTATCCGCCGCCACAATTGATAATTTACGCCCCACATTAAAGAAACTAAATTCGAAAACTCCCCGAACGTGCACTAACTAGACCATCACTCCACACCTAGTGGCGACACGTCTTAAATTAGTAGAGGCGAACTGGGAGATACACCTTAGCTAACGATACTTCTTTTCCTTTTGAATAATTTCGACTCGGATATTTTATTGGCTTACGCCCGGCTCAATAATTGGTTTTTCCAATGATCTCAATCAACAGTTTAATAGTTGAATAATCTCAGTCTCACAATCGTTAAAAATTGGTCGTCGCAAACCTCGTCGTTGTTTAGACAAAAGATGTTAAGAGGCACACCAGTGCGATGACGAACACACAAAGAAAGTCGAGGACGTCGGTTACAGGTTTGCAACAGCATGTGAAGGAATATTTACATTAAAGTGTCCTACATTGTATCTAGTTCGTCAACTCGACTTTTCTATAGTCTATGGCGGGATACGTTAGAGTGGTGCGTGGTAAACGCAACATAAGCCCTCGTCGGGTAAACCTAACCTACGTGGTGTGCGCTTTAAGTCTCGGCTGACAGCACGGTCAGAGAGTTCTTATGCGAATCAGCCATTGTCAACGTCTCCACGCTAATGTGTAATTTATTGGTGATTCTCCTTCCCTCCTCTCAATACGAAGTAGAATTGTGCCGACGTGCCGTGTGGTGCTTAATGATTCACGACTACCGTGTCGTGCAACTATAAGCCTGATAGTGTGGGTAGGGCAAGGTGGCGGTGTAGTGTGACAGACGGCAGAGCCGACCCTGCGAGTGCTTGACAAACAACATAAAGAAATATTCGAAGGCATTAATAAATTTCTTGCAATAATAAGATGACGTCCCCACCCCCAGTCTTTTGACGGTATCGAAAAACCGAAGCCAAGGTTTCAAAGTTCAAATGTTTAACTTTGAATTTAATAATATTGGAGTCTATTTATCTAGATTATCATGTAAGCAACAGCCATTTCAAAAAACGACGTTCGTTCACAAAACTCGTAAAGATGTCTTTGGCCGTTTCAAAATATGTATGTGTTTTTATATATTTATCACTTCCAACAGCATACTGTTCAATTCTTGAGGCTTTTCTCTATAAAATCGTTTGTTTGTATAAATTATGTATATAAAATTGTAGTATGCATACCGACGGTTAAAGTGACTTCTTGTTTAGTGTTAAATGCAACAAAACAGATTGTTTTTTCATTTGTGACCTTAAGATTTAGTGACCACATCATCATTATTCGTCAATAAAATAGAAGCACCTAAAATTCCGAGATTGTCACGATAATTACAGAAAAACTCTGAATTGGAACTTTACAGCTTTTTTCACAAATTGGAAAAACTAAAACTCGTAATGGAAACTATATGGTTGGAAGGAATACCAGTTTACTGCCGCCCTGTTTCTGTAACTGCTTTGACTTGGCTGGGAAAACATCCTTCCGATTGAGCTCTCTTTGTTGCTAATAGAGTTTCTCTAATTCGTGATGTAGTACTTTGCGCCAAATCGTGATACATTTCTACTCCAGATAATCCGTCTGATAGAGTTACGCAGCCACTCACACCCGAAAAATGGTTAACGAATTCCTTGCGGTGGCAAGAACCACCTAGGTCAGCTTTAAAAACCTCAAGATGGTCTCATCACCGCCACGCAGTCCCCTCGCAATCAAATTTAGAACAGCGGACACTAAAGAGTTATCACGGTTTAAGTGTGTTCAAAAGTCCATTCAGCTTGATGTTTAAATTCTCCTCTTAGCCGAAAATGTTTAGCGCAGTAGCCTATTGCAATTCCTTTTCTCTTGAGATAAAAGTCTTATAGTCCTATCATTTGATCTCGTCAATATATAAGTGAGCTTATGGCCACGCATGTTCACTTTCGATTTGCACACAGTGCCTTGAGTAAAAACTTGAGAGACTGACTGTGTCAAAAACTTATGATGGAGGATTCACCTGAAAGCGTCCATTCAGTCATTCTGGAGTAGACCATGCAGGCAGATATAATGTTCACTGTGCTTCAATTCGTGGCAGGAAGCCTTACGAATCTTACATAGCGCTTTTGAGTTTTTGTTGTACGAAAGCTTTCCATTTAGAATGTGTTTCTAATTATCCGTCTGCCTTTTGAATCTTAGAGCAGAGACTAATTTGCATAATGAGTTTGCAGTTTAAGGTACTTCTTGGCATTTCATACCTCCTTTCGATACTCATTTTTGGGGTTTCGGGAAGCCAAGATTTAAGAGTTTTGAACACCACCTGATATCACAATTCTCCTTTGACTATCCCTAATCTAGCAAAATTATTTATTTTACATGTGTAAACTTGAAACAGGATGATACTATGCCAATGAAAAAGGTACGAGAAACAGCCACATAAAGAAACTTAAATCCACGAAAAAATAATAGTGAGGACAAATCCCACCGGTGTCAATAGCTGCTTGTTAAGGGAGGTAAATAAATTGTGGATGGAAATCAACCACTAATATCGGCTCGAACAAAGCAGAAAATGTACGCTTTCCTTCCGACCAAGGTAATAGGCATGTTCTGTTCCCTATTTCCTTTCAGGGAAGTCAGTTAACTAGTCGAACGATACACTAGTGTTTACCCAGAGTTTGCAGAGAAATAGGGACGTAACAAATAAAACTATTCCTTTTGTTCAAAGTAACTAAATTTAGGAAGACAGGAATCATAAAAAAGATGTGGGGAATAGGAAAAATAAGGTTAAAAAAAGATTTGAGAATTAAAATTTGGTTATTTAATACTCCGGTATATGATGAAAGTTCGAGACGAAGTCACGCGCAGAAAAAGGAGTTGTTTAGTGACATACGTATAGGAGAAGGAACTAGAGTAAACTATGCGGAATTGCGGGAATGGGACAGGAAAGTACTCTTAAAAGAAAGATGGGAGATGCTCTAAAAATGAAAGTATAGTAAATAGTATAAGACGATAAAACAGGAAGGACTGCCAAAGTATTTAAAATAGGGAAGATACATTGGCAAAACAAAAAGAACAGAAATCGCAGAACCCGTCAATGAGAAAAGGAAACATGAGACCACATATAGGAAGGTTTTAGGAGCGGAATGGAAGGTAAAGGAAGCTGAATGAAAATGTGGTAATGATTCTAGGGGTGGATGGATTGGGTAAGGAGTGGGAGACGGAGTTTTCGGGGGGTTGGGGAGTTAGGAGCGAATAAGAAAGAATAAAAGAATGGACTCAGGCAGGCAAAATCGATTTTTTGCCCCAAAAGTAACCGGGCCAAAATCAGGGTACACTCCTGTACCTCTATGCAGGCGGAGTTCATTTTCCAAAGTCATATGCCGTGACTTATTAGGTTTCGGACGTTTTTTCGCCGTAAGCTAAATTGACTCCTCTTTCATTTATTCGCGAAGAATTTTTTCTGTGGGACACGCAAGAGACAAGGTATTTTCCAAAAACCATTTATAGTCAGATTTTTGTGTACACCTACAAAGAGGAAAAAAGGGTCAACTTTCAAGCCTCATAACGTTTGACCTGTTTCAGGTAGGTCATTGTTCTTGTTTTGGAATCAAACGAAATTGAGTCAACTTTTACTCGCCTGTAGAAAAATTTGCAGTACCGTAATTAGGCGCAAAGTACACAGTGGTTTTTGAGATAGCGATTTTTTGCTGAAAATTAAAAAAGTGTGTATTTTTCAATATACTATTCGGAACCTATTAAAGATAGCGGATTATTTTTGAACTAAATGAATCACAGAATTTGCTATTTTTCTTTTTAAGAGATAAATTTTACTAACACGATAGGAAATAAATTAATTCGGCTAGTTTGGGCAGTTCTGATAACAATAACGATTCATGAGTTATAGTAGACGCTACATAAGATTTCCATGTGAGAACCAGCTGTGCTTAAACAAAAAGCATTGTGTTAACATTGACATTATGAAATTGTAATATCTAACAAGGAAAATCTAACAAGGAAAATCTAACAAGGAAAATAACGATTATAGCATAGAATTTACAATCTGATGAAGCACCAAAATATTCAGTAGTTGAATTGCGAATCAAATTGTTTCTTATTGCATTAAGGAGTGTTTCCTTAAACTCGAAAAGATGAAGGTGGTCTATACCTTGGTATTTTCTTCGGCGGTGATACTCAATAGCATTGGTGAATACTATAATATATTATGTCTATAATTTAAAAGGAATTTTATGAAGCTTTGAAGCCGTTAGTATGACTAAATGCGTCGACATTCTGTCGTGTAGAGTTATAAATGTGTCATATGTGCACGTGCACATATGGTACACTCCCAGATGTGCACTTTGAAGCATAGATATTCAGGAGGATCCTACCGGACTTTGTGAACGGAACGGTTAAGCAACTGTATGAGCAATTGGTGACCCACGTAGTCACTTGGTCCGCAAGGATATATTTTTATTTTCATATTTATTAGCAATTTCGCGTAAAATTGAACAGTTTTTTCAATCTTCATACACCCTTACATTTATTTGCCTTTTTTCACGTGCTTAAAAATAACAAATTAAAAACAGTGTTTGGATACTCGACGTGCAATATTAAGTCTTACAGTAGTGTTACAGAAATAAGAATTCGGGA
>JAWWLR010000002.1:17668705-17685256 GCA_035041075.1 Acraspis erinacei
ATTTAAATAAATATATATTAACTTGTAAATTTTGATTTATTTCTGCAATTGTCGGTTATCCTCATCCCAGTATTCTATTTTTTAATTAGAATCTAAAACGAGGAACTTTTTTAAATAAAATAAAAGTACAAGGTAAGTAACATCTCTTGGGATGTAACATTATTATTTGAAACTTTGAAAATAATTTTTTTCTTTTCAAAAATCTTGTATCCTTGTAAGTTCGGTACCAAATTTGTAGAAACTAAAACCAAATAGTTTGGACTATAAATCTTTTTTCTTAATTAAACGTCAGTACATAGTTAGTTAATGTTTTTAACTAGTCTCTAATTTAAAGAGAAAATAAAAATTTTCTTTCTCAAGTTGATTCAAAGTTAAAATTCATGATAAATTTAAATTTTTAAACTCAAGTTCAGTCTTTTTCAGTGAAATGGCATGTGACTTTTGACTCCAGCTTTAACTTATTTTTCTTTAAGAGTTTTCATCACTGTGAATTTTTGCCACTTCCTAATCCAAACTTTTGTTTCCACACGTCTAGGCTCGCGTCAAGTTGTGATGCCCGCTTAAATCAACAGTAGCGCCATATGCTGGCTACAAAAATTAATTATAAAGTATTAACATACTGGTTTCAAATAGTTTTAAATTGTTATGTATTGCTTGTTACTAAATATAACTGGAAAGGCAAAAATCGGGCTTGTTTTCCAGGAAAGTAACAAGATACATTTTTTATCAATTTTACAACAATCGTATTTTTGAAAACATTCTATGTTACAAAATTCACTTTAACAGAATGTGTGAATTGATATCGAAACATTTAGGAAGATTTACAAAATCGTCAAAAACGAGTATTGAAGATTTTAAGAAAAAATTTTACGGACGTTTCTTAAAATTTTCGGAAAAAATAGACTCCCTATAAAAAAAACGTTTCCAAAAATGAAAAATTTTTAAATGTTCAAAAAAAGAGAAAATAAATGAAGATTTCGAAATAAAATTTGTAAGAGTTTTCTTAAGTTTGAAATGTTTCATCACTATACAAATATTTCTTAAGATATCTAGAAGTATTTACAGATATTTTTTTAAAACATTTATTTCAAGAGAATATTCAAAAAGATTTTTTATCTTTAAAAAAGCTTTCCAAAATTATGAAATGGGAATCTAGAGGATTTAAAATTAAGCTGAGGATTAATTCTAGCTAACCGCATATCTTTCAAACAAGAAAAACTTAAAAAATAAATATTTATTTGAAATTTGTATTTTGTGCGGAACATAATTTCTCCCATCTTTTTCAGTTTCGTTAAGAATTCAATCTTTTGATTGAAGATTTATCGTTTCCGTAAAAAATTTGTCTTCTTGGGAAACATTAATACTCTTGGTAAATAAGTAAGCTACTGTGTTAAAAGTTAACTTCGTTGTTCAAAATTCCAATCTTAGAGTTAACTCTGCAAGTAAAACTGATGTGTAAATTTTTCACCTAACTTTCACAACATTCTTTTCTTTGAGTTATTTTTAATTATCTGATCGGAAATTTGGAAAAGCGACAACAATGACTCAAGATTTTCATGACTGTCCTAGTTTTAGAGAAAAATGTCTAATTACAAACCTTATTTTTTGGGGCACCCAACAGGAAATAAATTTCTTCGGCTGGATTGGCCAGTTCTGATAACGGTGATGATTCATCAGTTATATTAGAAACTTTATAAAATTTCCGCGTAAGAAGCAACTTTTCTTAAACAAAAAAAAACTGTAGAAACACTGATTATGGTATAGACATTAAAAATCGATGAAGCAGCTAAATATACATTTGTTTCATTGTGAATCAAAGTGTTTCCTATTTCATTAAGCAGTGTTTCCTTAACTTCAATAAGATGAGAGTTGTCTATACCTCGGTCTTATTTTTGGCCGTAATCTTCAATTATATTGGTAAATATAATAATATAATATATCTATGATTGTTTTATTTTTATTTTTGCACAAATTTATATTTATTTACTTATTTTTGGTTGAAAGTCTGTTTCATTGGTTAAAAATTATTTCTTTTTCTACTCAAAATAAATTTTTTTGAATAAATATTTAACTAAACTTTCTGTGGAAATTTTTTTTCTGATAATTATTTAATCTTATTAATTGAAAAGTAATTTCTTTGTTTGATTAGAACCTTATTATATTAAATGAAAATTAAATTAAACTACTTTTTGTTAATAAATTTTCTTTTTCACTTAAAAATCCATCTAGTTTGGTAAAAATTGTTCCTTTTTGGGTTGTAAATCTAACTTTCTCTTTTAACAGTTGACCTTTTCTGGATGTAAAACTCAAAATTTTTGATTATATGGATTTTCTTTCTCCATTAAGACATATTTATTGATTAAAAATTGATCTCTTTTGTTAAAAATTTGTATTTTTTGTTATGATTCAACAAATTTGATTGATATTTAGGAAATTTTTTATTCAGAATATTAATTTTTAAACTTTTCATTGAGATTTCATTTTTTATCAAAGATTCAACCGTTTGGTGGACGATTTAACTTTTTTTTATTACATTTTTTATTTGTTGAAAATTAACTATAATAACTTAAAATTTAATAATAAAGTTTTGCGTTAGTAAATTTAAAATTTTCATCAGTTCTGTTATATAGACAAATGCGACACTTCTTACATCTGCTGCGGTTTCCGTGACACACATATTTTTTAGAGAAAGACACGTAGAAAAAGCGTGCAATCATGTTCTTCAACACCTCGAAGGCGATGATTAATTGTGTCGAGCAGATTATAAATTTAAAAAAATAGAACTAATTTTAAAAGTCTTCCCGATTATTATCGTAAAAAAAATTCTGCAGAAAAATAAAAAAGGTGGGGTTTTGTAGAAATTCTTTGTTATTTTTTTCTTCAAATTTTAGAAGCATGACCATAAAATTTTCTGGAAAACACCAACTTTTTCATTCTTCCAAATATTTTTAAAAAGTGTCTGATAAGGTACAATTATGGAAATAAATAATTTTTTTTGGTTTGAAATTCAACTGTTTTTTCGAAAATTCGTATTTGAGGGTTGCAAATGCAAATATTTTCCTAGCAAATTTAGTTTTTATTCAACATTTATATTTTAATGTTTAAAATTTACGTGAAACCTTTTTTGGGCGAAAAATCAACTATTTTTTCAAAATTTATCTCGTGAATTTAAAAATTCATCTAGTTTAATATAAATTGCATCTTTCTTGTATTACAATTTAACTGTTTTTTTTTCATTCACTTCTTTTGGCTGAAAATTCAACTATTTTCGTAGGCAAATTATTTATTGTCTAAAATTCATATTTTAGTGCTGAAAATTTAACAGCAACCTTTATGTCCTTTGAGAATTTAATGAACATTTATGAGCATGTTTAATTAAGATTTAAAAATCGCATTTTCTATTTTTATTGATAATAATTATATTATTCAAATTTCGCGGGAACATGTATCGCTTTAAATTGGAAATGGCGCGTAATTTAAATGATAAAAGAATTCAAAGTAATATAAAACATATTATTGGCATAAAACAAAGCCTTATTCAGGGTTGCTGCAAAAACCCATTTTCTATATTTTTGTGAGTATAAAATGAACCATGCATCTACAAGATTAAAAGTATTATTGCAGTCAAAATTTTGTTTCTAAATTGATTTAAACACGTTTATCTGAGATTTCAAATCAAAAAGAAAAACGTTGAATATCAGAAATTAATTTTTTTGACTAACATTAAAATGAAAATTTTGAATTAAAAAAATGAACAGATTTTTAACAAAATAGCTGTTTTCCTGCAAAAAATTATTTTTAATCAAAAATAAAAGAAATAGTGTTTCAAGTAAAACAATCAATTTTCAAACAAAATGAATCCTTAATAAAGGAATACAATTTAAACCCAAAAGATGAATTTTCTACCAAAAGTAGACACAGTTTCAATAAAATAATATATATAAATTTTCAACTAAAAAAGATAAATTTACAAACCAAAACTAGAACTGTTCATTTTGAAGTTAGAAAAGTAAATTTTAGTTTTACGAAAAAAACGAGTTTTCAAATGAAATAAATTAATTTCTAACTAAAAATATAAAATTTCAAGCAAAAATGGAATAGTTACAGTTTCAGCTAACAAATTAATTTTTAATCACAGTCATGAATTTTCAACGAAAAATATGAATTTTTGCCCAAATCGTGGAATTTTCAACTCAAAAGATGATTTTTCTACTTAAAAAGTTGTTAACTAAATAGTTTTTTCAAATGAAGAAATTAACTAATAACAAAATAATTCAATTTTAAACCCAAAAATGAGTTTTTTACAAAAAATATAGATTCAATAAAATATATAAATTATAACTAAAAAGAAACGAATTTTTTAGCTAAATCAATTAATTGTTAATCATAGTGATGAATTTTCAACAAAATAATGGACTTTTTAACTCAAAAGATGAATTATATAAAAAAATTCTGAACAAAAAATTGACTAGCTAAATTTTCTAAAACGCACAACATTCTTTAACGAAAAAGATTACATTGCTATCGAAGAATGTTAATTTCTTCACAAAAAATGGAATAGCTAATGTGAATTTTCAACTAAAATGATAAATCTTCAACAAAAACAAAAAAAAATAATTTTAAACCAAATTCATTAATTTTCAACTAAAAAGATAAATTTTCTACCAAAAAAGTACTTTTCTAACAAAAAAAGAAGGCTTTTCATTTAATAATTGAATTTTCACCTAAAAAAAATACATTTTTAACTAAAGATACGATAATTATATTTTCATTATAAACCTTAATTTAAATTAAAATAAAAGTTCATTTTCAACGAGATAGTGTAATTTTCAAAAAAGAAGATTAATATTCTATAAAAAAAGATAAATTGTCGCCAAAAAATGAAAGAGTTATTATCAATAAGAGAAAACTAATTTTTAATAAAAAAGATGAATTTCTTGCCAAAATATACGCATTTTTAACAAAGTACATGATATTCTCCCACAAATTCGAATTTTCAATAAAATACAGCTATTTATAACAAATATTTGAATTTTCAACACAAGAAAATAAACTTTAAACAAAACACGTACGATTTAAATTTTCATTTAAAACAATAAATTAATTTTTAATCAGAAAACCTAATTTTCAACAAGTACGTCCGCTGTCAATTAAGTAGTTGAAATTGTAACAAAAAAGCATGAATTGTGTATGAAAATCGTGAAATTTGATATTTAATATAAAAGGCTTTTAATTTTATACAAAGAATAGTTTAATTTAATAAAAAATATGAATTTTCAAAAAGATAGTTTCAATCTTTAACCAGATAAGATTAATTCTTAATGAAATAATTGCGCTTTTTAACAATAACAAATAAAATCGCACTTTGAAAGGTACAAGGAGAATATAAAAATTATCAAATACTGTCATTCTTGTTAGAAATCCTATAAGATTTTAAAACCCATTAAGAATCAACTTTAGAATCCCGTCAAGTCCCTAGCAACTTCTCCGATTTTTTTAAATCCCTGGAACTGTAGTTTTTAGAAATTTACTTTTAAAAAAATATGGCATTCTTTTTTTACTTTATTAACTTGAACTGATATCTTTAAAAAATCGTTTTTAAGATGGTGACAAATTTTAAATTATATTTTAAATTTGTTCGAATATGTGCGTGAAGAGCATTTCCGTGGCAATTTCGGCCGGATTTCATACGTTTTCGGTGATGAAACATTGATTTTTAACTTTTTTATTACACTTCGGGAGTAATTCGTGTCAAAGTTAAAAGTATAAAACAAATAAAATTATTTATTTTTGAGAGAAAAATAACGTTTTTTGAAAAAGTTTGTTGTGAATTTTTGAAAACCGAAAGTGCTAATGCCTTTTATAAATATTATCTTATATTGTTATGCCAAAAAATACAAAAATGAAAAATTAAATATTCATGCACATTATTATGAAACCATTAGACTCACTCTTCGTGTGCGATATGACCCCCATCAGCTGCATGGATTTTTTATTTATTTATTTTTTATTTCAACTACTTGAAATGATTTTATTGATAATATCGATGTTTAGATTGTCGCAAATTTTCTATTCTATCTGAAAACTGTCTATAGGTGCGTTGACATAATTATCGGGCAAGTTTGGGTGGATTTGACTACAGACCGCTCCAAGGATTAAAAAAAAATTGTTTACTTAAGGTGTTACCCCCCTAGGTTTACTCATTTTTCAATTAGAAATATGAAGTCAAAATAACATATTGTTCTAGAAATACAACACTTTTTACCCTCGGCCTTTTTAATAATAAATGACTGTTGGGATTACATTTGGGCTATCTTTATTTGGTACCAATATCGAATCTGTTGGGTTCGTTGAAAAAATTGGTAATAAAAATCTCTATATTATATCTTACAGATGGAAGTGATGACCAGCAGAGGCAACGTCGAAGACTAGAATATTTTAAAAACGCTGCTTCAAGTTCTTCAAGTTCTTGGAATCCATGTTAGTATATTGCTTTTTTTTATTTAACGAAGAAAAAATTGACTAGCGATCAATTATTGATCTCGCTGAACGGCGTTGGCTCATGGATACCTTAGAAACAAATTTTGAATTTGGACTTCGAAAAATACATATTTTCTTTCAAATAATTAATTGTGCATCTTTTTTCTCTGGACACGAATATTGTAACTTTTCCAGTTTTTGAAAAAAGATATTTCACAGAGTGAAAAATTCTCCTTCGTGTTACCGAACACTGAACTACTTGGAGTCGCTGACTTCGAATTAGGAGTCAATAGTTACATCTTCAAATTCTTAATAAAAATCCCTATATCATATTTTACAGATGGAGGTGCTGGCAGTCAAGATATATATCAAATCCCTCTTCAAAATGATAAGACAGCCCCACATATTCGGCCGAGGCAGGACATTACTCTGGACCTTACTGCACGTTTGAACAATCAGAGTTAGTATTTATAATTATTTTGAACTAGCAACAAATGTTTGGGAATCATTAAAATCCAAATCTTATTTCTGGCAGCGAATAAATTGTTCTTGCTGAACGGCATTGGCCCCTAGAGAACTTTGCAGCAAATTTTCAATTTAAACTTTAAAAAAAATTCTGATGGAAACTGTAATCGGCATCCTTTCTCACCAAACAAAAATGGTGTAGATTTCTTCCTTTCCAAATTAAACAAAACATTGTGTAAATTTCATAAGTTTGTTAAAGTTTATGAAATTTTGTGCAAGAGAAATTGGCGAATACCCATTTCCACTTGCGGTTTTGGCCCCTTACCAAAAAGAAAACTACGGAAAAACTACATCTTAGGTATTCAAGACAGATTAACAAGGTACAGTTGACAAGGTTCAGTTAGATAGATACACAGAAAAAACTGATGTTTCCAGAGCAACTAATTTTTTGTCTCAAAGGAGCTGCAACAAAAATGAAACCCGCTTGGTAAAAATGAACCCAAAACGATAAATGATACCAAAGTGGGCGTTCGAATGATCTCAATTCTAATCGAGCCAATTTCCAAAGAACCTATTTTTTGTTTTGCCCACTTGGGCATTATGTTTAATTAATAACACAATATTTACCTTAGAGCACACATGTAATCGAACTATGATGGATAGAGCTTAATGAAGATAATGCAAGTAGAAATATTACCGCAATTAAAGAGATATAACGAATTGATAAATATAATTTGCAGGTTATGTAACAAACTTGTAAATATAAAGGCTTATTCATGTGCAAGAAACTTTTCGTCGTAAGTCATCGGCAGTGTTCTCAATCTTGGGAATCTTTTACACTGCGCTTGCGTAGCGCGGACAACCCGATTGTTCACTGTTAGCGCGCCAATTTTAAATGATATAAACATTCAGATTTAATATTTATGATAAATAATGATTTAGAAATGCCCAAATATCATTTTCCTAATCCGTCTCTGTGGAGTTATAAAATTAAATTTTTGTTTATTTACGAAAATGCGACTTAAAATAAAATCACTAAAATTACCAAAAATAAATTAAGAATAATTAATTACTGCACTGATAAATGTTACATCATACATTTTTTCTATCGCTTGAAGAAGACCAGAATTTAAAGCAATTTAAGTTCATGAATCATACCAGCAATTATCTTATTTATGATTGAAGAATAATAAAATATAATTCTAGAGCGCATCCTAATTTAAATAGACCCTTAGTACATATTCCTGAAAAATTATTATTCAAAGTATTCATTTAATTAAAAAAGGAATAACTGGGGTTCAGGTAAAAATATGACTTTATTTATAACATAGGATCCTTGAAAGGTGTCTTTTTCTCTAGCTGCTGATTAAATAAAAAAATGCATTTAATACATGTATTTTAAATTAAAGAAGATAAATTGTCAACCAAAATTTAAGCAGAGAAATTTGTATGTTAAAAAAATTAAATTTTAGTTTAAAAGTTACTTCTCATCTGGAGATGAATTTTCAACTAAATAATTGAATATCTAACTGGGATAGTTCAGTTTTAATTCAAAAAGATAAATTTCAAACTAAAATGATGAATTTTATATTAGAATCATTGAATTTGAGAAAACAGAAATATTTTTTGATCAGTTACTCTAAGATTCTCATTTAGGATTAAGAAATTACTTTGGATTCATTTTCTAATCATTATTTATCATAAATATTACATTTTAATATTTACGTAATTCAAAATCAACGCGCGAGCAGTGAGCAATGGGGTTGTCGGAGCGACGCAAGCGCAGTTCAAAAAGTTCACAAGATTAGGAATTTTTTCTTTCAACAATGTAAAGAGATAATTTATTATTGCACAATGTCATTTTTCCAAAGGTACTACTAAAAAAATACTTTGCAAATGCAATCAAACATAATTATTTATTCTGTGTTCTAATTAAAAAAAAACATGAAAACTGCAAAAACCTTTTGATGCAATTTAAACTTAGTTATTTCTATTAGTTATTTTTATTATACAATTGGGTATTTTTGAAGAACGAATTACAAAATCACGCCCATACCAACCCGACTTTGCAAGCGGTTGGTTTGTGAATTCGCCTTAATGCTGTTGTTTCAAGTACAGGTATCTATTGGAGCTCAAGTTACCAAGGTTCCCTTAACTAATACCGAGGCAACCAGAACGTCCGTGGACAAATTGATTTTCAGAAGACAATTATAATCCAATTTTTACTGTTTTTCAAAAAGAAAGTTCATAAAAGTTCGCATTGAAATACTTAAAAAAAACTGAAAGAAACTATCCAAACATATTTTCAATAGCAATGAAAATGTTAACAAATTGATATGATTTTTTATGAACAAATAAGTTAATAAAAATGGGTTTGTCGGGATTAGCGGCGTTTGGTCACTTAATTTACAATAAATTTAAACTATTTATGGACAAACAGAGTTTTTTATTTGAATTAATACAAGTCAATTAATAATTTGTTATTTTGAGATCAATTTTTATATACAAATATTCATATCAGCTATTTTTAAAGGAATAAATCAAGTTTTTTCTATGGAATCGGTCATCTTTTACATGGAAACAAAACCCAAGTATCATATTTGGTCAAGAAATAAAAGTTAATAATTGTTAAAACTCTCTTAATTAACAAATGCCCTATTTGGCTATTTTTGGAGGTACAAACTTCATGTCTTCTATGCAATTTACTGCAAATAACTAGCTTCTAAGTTTTTAAAACATTTTGATGACAGTAAATAATTTAGCAGTTATTTTTTCTATGAATCCATAACACTTGATAATTGTTTAACCAAACTTAATCAACAAATGCCTTGTTTGGCTATTTTTTAGCATTTAAACTTGTTTTTGTTGTGTTATTAAATGTTAATGGCACATTTTTGAAATTCTTATGATATTTAGATAACGATCCGCTAATTTATTTTTATTAACAATGTAGTATACACATTTTTCTCGGTTTATGCATTTGTCAACTAACATTTTTTTCTTTATAAAAATGAATTATTTATTAAAGAGACTTAATTACTACTTACCTACTTTTACGGATAAAAAAATTGATTGGTTTATTTTTTAAATAACCTACTATGACAAAATGACCGGAGTCAGTACTAAAAAAATGATCAGAGTTATCGCTATTAGGTAGTTCCTAGAATCATTTTTCTAGCTCTAGCTTTATTTCATAATAATATCCCCATCTGTAAAATACTTTTAAAAATCTAATATTTTATGTATCCCGTGTATCTACGTTAATTGAATTGTTAATAAAAATAAAAATAGTGAATCGTTATTTAATTCTTAAAAAAAGTCGAAAATGTGTTATTAACACTGCTGCTAATTTCGTAAGAAAACGGTATTTTATTTATCATTACATTAAATGTTAAATATTTCTTTACCCAATTGTTGCTTACATTAAGAAATTGTTTAATACCATCAAAATGTTCTTAAAAATTATAAAGTTAGTTATTTACACTTAATTGAATCGAAAAAATCAAGTCTGTACCTCCAGAACTAGCCAAATAGTGCATTTGTTAATTAAGTTCGTTTAAAGTCCCATGGAACCATTTTTATGTACTTTTTTTAGAATAATTTCAATACATTTTTTAAGATTTGCATAACTATTTGTTTTCTCTTTTAGATAGTTGCTTTCAGTTTTATAGGTATTTTTGGTTGAATCAGAGCATTTTTGAAATACAGCTATACTTCACAATTCAATTTTTTTTCATTTTTGCTATTAAATAAACAAAAAAAAAGAAAAATGTAAAAATCCCTATCACAGTTTAATACGAAATGTTGTTAACGTTTATTAAAAAAAAGCAGTAAAAATCGGATAATAATTGTTTTCTGAAAATAAATTTGTCGCCGGACGTTTTTTTTTCTCCACCCTGCTCCTTCTCTCCTAGAAGATTAGCAAGAACAGAAAATTTACGCAAGACGATAAAGGTTTCACGTCTGAATACAATTTTAAATCTACCAACCATTGTGCAATGTTAGGAGGAACAGTTTTGACGGACCATAGTAAGTCATCCCAAAAGAATAGCCTTTTGCATCTGGATCGCGATGGACTGAGTCTGATGCTGGCAAGGTGGGTTTTTATCAGTTAGCTAAGAAATGAAGCTTTCGTACCTCCACGGCAGCCAATTATGAGAACCACAAGATGGACTTTGTACCCTTTGTCCAGCCCGCTCAACTCGAAAAAAAGAGCCTGATATTTCGCCCGCTTTTCTTCTTACTTTGCCGTGATATTAGAATCGGCTGGTGCCGAGAATTCAGTCACGTAAATTATCTTGCTCTTTAGATCTTGAAGAATAATATCCGTCTTTGGAGCACTGATACGTTGAGTGGTGAAAAATTATAAATTCCAGTATATCTTACACTGATCATTATCCGCTACAGACTTCAGTTCTTTCTGGGCGTATGGCAAGACGGGCCTTGGAAAGACACGATAGAAATGCAGTCAATGGTAATATAGAACTTTTAGAGCCGCATTGTCTCTCTCTATATACCCAAAACGTACATACTTTGAGCATCCACTGCGAACATGTCCAAGTTTTTGCTGGATCTTGCTTGTACGCTCGGCAATTTGCATCGCCTACAGGTACATTCATTATGCGCTCACGGTAAGCTAAGCAATCTATAACGCCCTCTTGATAGGCAAAACGAAATTGCTCAATCTCTGATCTATCAGCACATTATTCGGCCTCAAAATTACATCCTGATTATGGCTTTCTCATTTTCAGAACAATCTCCTTAATAAAAAAGGTATCTTGTATGAGGTTTATTGCGGTAACTCATTCAATATTTTAGGGCGCCAGCCATAGAGTTTGGCTTAGAGGTTCGCCCAACCACAAAATAAATAGAGGCCAACGTTTACATAAAAAAGAAACTTAGATTTATTGAATCAAAAGAAAGATGAGAGAGACGAAAGTTCAATGGCTAACAGTTAATTCTCCGAATTTTGCCCCAGGTTTCACGATTCGCTTTTTTAGCAACTTTCCGGCCGACGCTCATTTCATACAATTTTTAAGCGGCACAATCGATCTCAAATTCCGTAAAATGTAAAAAAAAAACTACAAGACTACCATTATTTCGAGAACACGTGTCGAATTTTCAGGTATTGTACGACATTTTGTGAAAACTTTAATCAGCCGATACGCACGCTTTTACTTGCGACATCGTGAATATCGGTAAACTACAAAAAAAATACGCAGGAAGAAAACACCGAAATTTTACCGGAGGAAAATCAACAGTCACGACCCGCTCAAAGAGCACTTAGGAGGGCAAATCATTTAGGCGTGATCTTGGAATGGCTCCCTTATACGGAGTTTATCCAGAAATGTCGCCCAACTGACCCACCGAAAACTAAAAGGACCATACCTTTATTCCGGACACATATTGTGCATTAGTAAAGTCCATTTTACAATATTGAGAATTTTTATGTCCGAACATTAGTTGCCATGATACAAGATTAGAATGGATTGTCAATTTCGTCATCTTTAACGATTCCTATCGAAGTCCAGAACGAGAGTACCTCGCTGCCACGCTACGTTGAATCCGCCGGAAGTTGTGTCTGCGCCTCCTCCACCGCGTCGACCAATGATCACGCTGCTTTTCCGCGCCAAGTTCTGGTGCTGTGAACACAAACCGCGGGAATTTCTTTCCAGTATGGCTACCGGAAATCAAGAGGTGAAGCTGTAACAGAATTGAGAAAGACGTTAGGCGATTATCGGCTTTTGACGGTTTGGGCATGTGGAATGGTATGACTTTCCTCTTCTGCACTTAAACCATCACCGAGAGGGCGTTGTTCCATCATAGCCCAATGTATACTTGTCAGATTTTTATCATTTTTGGACAAACAATGTTGCTCATTTCGCAACGGTCTCGGCGTGATAGAAGGAGACAATATAGCCTTCGTGGTTCTCTTCCCTCTCTTGATAACGACTTCCATGTCTCAGCGTGACAGAGGGAGACAACACGACCTTTGAGGTTCTCCTCTCTCTCTCGGCAACCAATTCAGTGTCTCGGCGTGATAGAAGGAGACAGCATGATCCTTGAGGTTCTCTGCTCTCTCTCTCTCTCTCTGCTCTGTCATGGTTGGCTTGTCGAAGTATGGTGCACTTATAGTAGAAAGTTGACAGCTGATTTTCTCGTGGCCGGGAATGTACATAAACAAATTCGATTGAAGAGGATAAATAACAACTTAAATCAAAAATGGTTTCTAATAAAAGTGCTCCCTGTGGAATTATGCACCTTCTCTCTTCAACAGAAAAAATAAAGAGAAACATAAAATGAAAAAAAAGAACTCGGATAATTACATGTGAAACCACCCAGGTGCCAGTGAGGGTAAGTTTTAGTGACAGGTGAAAAACAACTCGTCAAAGATCTCAATCCAGAATATTTGAGAAACATGCTGGAAAGATCCATTTATACATTAGCTCTTCTCTCCGTATAGAGCTCCAAAGATGTTCGTGATTCTAGGCCATGTGTATTGTCTCTGAAAGCAAATAGGAGACCAAGCTCATCTGCGGCCTAATCTGCTGCACAATATATAAATGCCGCAACATTAATGAATTCATATTGACGTACCAGTCACATTAGAGATTCTGTGCTTTTTAGAACTGAAAAGGCTTTAGCTATAACCGTTTTTCGATAAAGACACTCTAAGCTCAGAGAACTGCTAACCAATTTTTCTCTTGGGAGATACATAGGATTTACGGAAGATCTAAGATGATGACTTCGATGGGTTGTTATCTTGCGTGAACTTCGGTTAAGTAGCTTCGAAGCATCGAAATTCCATTTTATTGCACGAAACATGAGGAGCAGTATATGGATGGTTAGAATATTGGTCGCCTGAATATTATTCTTTCCAGATAATTCGGAAGCCCAAACTATCCTGACAATTGTTCGATTACTTTTTTCAAGAGCCGTTTATCACACGCACATCTGTGGTTACTGCCTGTGGTATTCCAAGATATGCATATGTTTCTCCATTGTCCAAATTTAGAATGATATTTCCACCAATAAGTTAAAGATTCTGATCTGCACCTGATAATCTCTTTCACAATTTTCTTTTGTATAGGGAAAGTATATCAAAATTCTACGATAAGTATAGGAAAAATGGGAGCCTTCGAGATAGAATCGAAACTTTCTGATGGCTCATACACTGAGAAACCTTCTATATGAATAAATGATAAAAATGAATTAAGTTTAGTATACTTGTGTATCAAAATATGGAAAAATGTTGAGCTGTTCAAGTTATTCATATTAAATTACTGAAATTTACCATTTTTTGAACGGTCTTTAAAAAGTTTCAGTAGAAATATTAGTATTTGGAATACGAAATTTGATGAACCTGTATTTGAAAGATTAATCGTAAAAAAAGTGATATGATGCTTACTAGTTTTTCTACCAATAATTTCAATTATCAAGAAAATGAGTAGCATACTCTGCAAACCTTATTTGAGAAATTGAAATTATGAATATGAACATCCCCGGAACCTGCGACGCGTTATAGAACTTGAAACTGAAAGTCTCGATTTTTCGTAAAGTATTATTTCATTATATTCCCGAGTATATCTGAGCAATCTCGATTTTTGCCGAACGCGATCGTGCCACTACAGGAGTACACGTTGTAACCGTGTTTTCTGTTTTATGCTCACGTTTAGCCTGGCCAAGAGGGTCCCAGTACGAAAATTTCAGTTACAATTTATTCAGCAAAAGAAAATAATATTCACGTTAGTGTAATCGCCTGCTATGTGATTATGCGGGAAGGCCGAGTTCGTGAGTCGGGCCAGATAGGGTTAACCCTATCCGATCATCGCTGGTCTTTGCAACGACTCACGACCTAGCCGGTTATCCGATTTCACCCTAAAACACTAATGAGGCAAACACAGTGGTGAGATTCCTCGACCGAGTGGAACATGGTGACAGTTGAACATGGTTCGCTGGATTTCTACCCCCGAGGACACGTAACACTGACGTAAAGTCAGTCTTGGCTGCCGTCTTGCCTTCCGCTTCCTAATTTCTGAGTCAGCTGCTTCGATTCGTTGGTTACAGCGGGACGGCTCCAATCAAGCGTCTTCGTCAATGCGTACCTTCACAC
Organism: Acraspis erinacei; assembly: GCA_035041075.1. Taxonomy (NCBI): domain Eukaryota; kingdom Metazoa; phylum Arthropoda; class Insecta; order Hymenoptera; family Cynipidae; genus Acraspis; species Acraspis erinacei. Next base: position 17,683,764 of record JAWWLR010000002.1, read on the forward strand.
CAGTCATCGCCCTGTCGGTTTCGCTGCGTCTGACGGGCTACAGAGATTGTCATTGGCTGACCGGTGGCTAGTTCTAAGATGGTCGCTTCAAGTCTCCGCAGATGATTGGTTGATTCTCGTCGCGGCGTTGCAGTGTGCCTTTCGGTTTCACCCAATAGTCCGTCAGGTGTGCCACTCGTCGTTCACCGTGGAACTAGCGCGCCATGACACCAGCGCTTGACCCGTGATTTCGGTAGAACCACTTGCTTTGTTGCACATGGCCGTTGGTCGTGACGGTGCCTGATTCGTGCTGACTCCCATAGTTGCACGGAGTCGCTGCGCTGTATTGGCGTTGCCGGTCCTCCCTGCTATGATGGTTGACGAATGGTTTACTTCACTGACATTTAACTACTGTTTACCACCTATCAGTTTTGTTGTATTGAGAGCTGGACTGCATTTTTTCAAATGGTGCTCCAGCTTGCACCTTAGCTGGTTAGTGCTTTATTTATTTAATAAATAAACAGAAGTTTGGTCTGCTGTGGATGGACCGACTATCTGATAACCCGATATTATAACAAATCCCTAAGATCGGAGATTTGTGATTGTTTTTGCCTCCAGTAAATTTCACGACCGTTCGCATACAAGTAAGTTACAGTGTTTCTTCAATTCTAAAATCAAACGAATTAACCTACCGATCATTATAATATTACAATGTTATTGATTCCATTTTAACAATGCTCACTAAGTTTAGAACTGTATATTGGCTATACGGTGAATAATTGTTCCATTACTGTATTGAAAATACCACTGAATGGGACCAGTGGCTAAAGGTTTGGCTTCGGCGAGTCCCGGCCTTTTCCAAATTCGAAAGTAAAGTACTTAAAGTAGGATTCTTGAATTTCACACATTCAAAACTTAAAACTAAATTTTCATAAAAACAATTTTTTGTTCAATCTCTCAATAATTCATATGTAAAAATTTAAGCTAGAAATATTAATTTTTTTAATGAGAAGTTAAATTATTTTCATCAGAATTAGCTTTAAAGCGGTCATTGTTCTTTTTTTATTTTTGAAATAATTTAAAAAATATTCTGAAAATTATTTTTTCAAAATAAAAACGAATAACACATCTTCCGAGAACCTTTAAATAGTTTTTTAATCTTATTTCAAAATTGTTCAAAAGTTACACTTCGTTTTAAATGTTTTGAAATATTTTTTAAACTTCTAAATATGTTATTAAATTATTAAAATTTCTCGTATAATTTTTTTAACAATCTGCAAAATTAAGAAAATTGCCTTAAAATGTCTCAAATTCTTTTTACAATTTTGGAAATCTTTTCAAATATTCCCCTTAAATTAAATTTTCAAAACGAAAATTCCTTTTGAATTTTCCTAGGAATCGTAGGAAAGCGGTTTTATTCTAATAAAACCTTTCACAATTCATAAAAAGGAAGGGGGATGCAAAAGTGGAGCACTGGTTGGAGAAGTGTGAAAAGGTTGAAAAGATTGGGATAA
>JAWWLR010000002.1:17725234-17739705 GCA_035041075.1 Acraspis erinacei
TCGCTTGTTCCATTTCCATACAATTATTAACTTTGGAGTCGCTTTTTTGTTTTACGAAGTTTATATTGTGTAAAAAAAATGTCGTATATAAAATTTTATTGTATGAATTTCTCTATACTATATTTTACAGATGGAAGTGGTAACCAGTACAGGCAACGTCGAATACGAGAGTTACATGACACCACTGCTTCAAGTTCTTCAAGTTCTCGGAATCCATGTAGGTATATTGTAAATTTTTCAACGAAAAAAATGGTGAGCCAAGAAATCGCTGAACTCTCTGAACGGCGCACAATGGGCTAAAGTTAAAAAAGTTCCTGACAAAAGCCTAGAAGTTTTGATGCGAATGACCTAGGGGATGATTTTTTTTTAGTTAATTTTTTATTTTTTTAAATTTTTTAATTAATTTAATGAGTTTTGAGGTCGAAATTAAAAATTTTTCGTCTTCACTGAACAAATTCTTTAATAACATGCTTCTATTATATCTTACAGATGCAGATGCTGACATGCAAGATATATATCAAATCACTATACCTAATGGTAGAACAGTCAGGAATATTCGGAAGAGGCCGGAACATACCGAAGAACGCAATCAACGTTAGTATAATATAATTTGTTTTGAAATAGCATAAAAAAACGGGATTCAGGAAAAAATCCAAACTTTATTTCTTAACTGCCAATATTTTCTTCTCGCTAAACTACGTTGGTATAGACTCTCTCCATGATCTTTGTTCGTATCAACCAAGTTCCGAGGGAACAAATCTGAATAGTGACATAGGAACTGGCTCTGTAACGACAATCAAGTGCCCATTTTACTATAATTTCTCAGGTGGTCCGCGATAATTCGTATTTAATCTTCACATTTTCTATTAGAGAAGATGTTTCAGAAGACTCTCTTGCATTATTCCAATTCCGCTACTGCTATGGCCGATGAACGGTTGGTAAAGTTGTCGTCATTTTTAAATTTTCTAGAATGGGGTCCGCCAAAAGTTCCCTTTCTGATTGTTGTGTAGGAAATTTTGGGAAACAGCATGGTCAGATACTGGAGTAGCAATGCTGGCAGCAATCCTGTATCTGACCAAGCTGTTCCCCAAAATTTTCTAGGCCAAAGAAGCAGCTGTATAGGCGTAATTCAATAAATTGATTTGAAACTTCTTCTGTAAAAGAAAAACTGACGATTACAGGATAATTGTCGCGTTTCACCTCAGAAATTATCATAAAATGCGCATTGAAATGTTTGCAGGAGCAGTTACGGAAGGTATGCTTTAAAGGGTAGCCAGGGGAAGAGGAATGGGAAGATCAAGAAGATATAGTGAAAGAGTGTTCGAAAATGAAGGGAGACCGCCTTCTATATTTTCCTGCCAGTGTCTTAACATTTCCCTGACAAGCAGGGATGCTTTTCAGGCTATTAAACAGTAAGACTTTGGCACCTCGAAGAGCACCATATGTCCTCTTTGGCTGTGATATTCCTGCCAGATGGAGCCGAAAAATCGATAATAAACATGGTTCGTTTCGCGAAGTCAAGGAGAACTATGACAGGCCTCGAGTGCGCAATCTTAATGATAGAGATGAATAGAAAACTTATTCTGTAAAAGAAAAAGTGACGATTACTGGATCATTTTCGCGGATTATCTAAGAAAGTACCGTAAAATGGGCAGTGCAATGTCGTTAGAAATCCATTTCCTATATTTCCATTTAGATCGGCTACACCAAGATTTACAGAGAATTGAGAAAAAATAAAACATTTTTTGGGACAATGGCATACTCAGCGATTCTTCTTGGTCTCTACACTGTTTAAAAAGCGGAGTTAAAATCTTCTCCAAAGCATACCCCATAAAAGTCCCACGGTTTTGACTAACCGGCAAGCGGAGTAGAAGAAGATGAGTTAGAATGTAACTCATGAAAAAGAACTTCCTAACTGCTTTGTCTGGAGTTGTTTCAATCAACTCCTTTCGGACCCTATAGTTGTCCCACGAATCCATCAAGAGTTTATTTTAAGGATTAAATATCGCTAAAAAGGAACGCTGAAGGGAGTAATCACTGTTTAGGAATAGACTGAAGAATAGATTTAATGGCAAAACAATACGAGTTATTGTTATATGTAAGCTTGAATTGCTTAAACTACTTTCGGATAAAATTTTCTTTCAGTTGATCTAATTTAGTAGAAATTTCATCTTTCTTGTATAAAAATGCAACTGCTTTTTAAAAACTCCAAAAAATTCAATTATTTTAGCGTTTTTCAAAGTTTCTCTTTCTAATTTAAAAATTCATCTGTTTTAGTATAAACTGCTTTTTTCTTGGAGCAAAATGCATCTGCTGGGTTTAAAATTAAACTTTATTTTAAAAATTCGTCTTGTAAGGTTAAAAATTCATCGATTTTTGTGGAAAATTTACTTTTTATTTAAAATTCATACCTGTGTGTGGAAAACTGAAACGAAATATTTTTTGAAACACTACTCAACTACCTTATTTGAATTTTTCTTCTTAATTTCAAAATTCATGTATTTTACTAGAAATTGCATCGTTCTTGGAGAAAAATAAAACTGCTTTGTTGAAAATTTCAATGTTTCCAACAATTTAAATAAAGTTCTTCGGTATTTCATGACTGAAAATTCTTTAATTGTTGAAATGTCTTTATTGTTTTGAAATTCATTTTTGTAGATTAAATCTTATTTTCTTGTTTCGTTCCACGTTTCGACCACTTTTTTCGACGTTCGATTTTCCCGACTAGACAATTCTTCTATGCGCTTTCAAACGTTGACTCATTGATTGCAAGCATTACATCAGTTATCCTTAAAACGTTGGTGCATGCCTTTCTAAAGTTTTGTCATGTTTTTTGCCCCTTCGGCTATTCTCGTGAGCATCTTCCCACATAGATTCAAAATGCCCTAAAAGAAATTTTAAGATAATACCGCATCAATCGATTGGTACCAATAAAAGCGTCGAAAATTCGATTTCTCGCGGCAGCTCTATGAAACTTTGAACAGGTGGGATTCTTTGCATCGCTAATTTCGAATTTGATGTCTATCGTTACAACTTCTACTTGTCGATCAATTCTAAAGCAGAAATATTTAAGTTTGCGCTAGTTTAACTGAAACTTGGTATAAGTGGGACTTTGGAGTCATCGATTTCCAATTTTTGGTGTTCGTTGAAAATTTTTGTTGTTAAAAATCCTTACATTATATCTTACAGGTGAAGGTGCTGACATACACGATATATATCAATTCAATCTTCCTAATGGGGGGACAGTCAAGCATATCCACCAGAGACCAGTACATGCCCAGGAACCTAATGCACGTTTGAGCAATCAAGGTTAGTATATTATAATTCTCTTGAACTAGAAAAAAATTTTCGGGATATAGGAAAAACTAAACATTATTTCTTAAACGCCATAAATTGTTTTCGCTGAACGGCGTTGGCTACTCGACACTTTTGAACCAAGTTTTTAATTTTAGCTTAAGTAGTAAATATGCTTGTAGGCTATTTGATAACACATCCTTCTTTACTTTAAAAAAATCTTGTAGCTTTCTTCTTTTTCATATTAGAAAAAAATTCTGGAAATTTTAGAAATATTTGAAACATTATTAACTTTTTGGAAATTGATAATTATTCGTTGACATTTATGGAAATTTACGGAAATTCTGAGAAAAATGTCCATTGGCATCCTCACTGCTGTCGAGATCTTTCTGTCTTTCACCATATTTAATCGCCAGGTCGTCTTCGTAGCCATAGACCTAATGTTCAAATGGAGGAGGTCCAAAACTATGAGTGCCTTCAGAGCCATCGTGGTTCTTCACAGAGACGCTGCTCAGAATCAGTCCCCTAATCATTTTCAGTCAAGACTTCGCAGTAGTCAGTTCGACCCTGCTCCATCAGACCACGGTCGCATAGGTTAACCTGGGTCGGAAGATCACTTTGTAGTTACACACAAGTTTCTCCAGTTTCAAGCCCTAACTTTTCCCCATAGCTTTCCTACAGACAGATAGGATCGCTATTAGCTTTTTGCACTTGTTTTCCAAGGGCTTGTTCCATAACAGCTTCTTATCCAGAATGATTCTTAGACATTTTGTTAGTTTTTTGACTTCCAGTTGTTGTCCTTCCAGTTTCAATGTACACTTTCGTTCCACACTTATACCTTCTGTCGAATAAAACCGAGTCTGTCTTACTCCTGTTGACTGATATATTAGTCTTCCTGCACGATGAATCCAATACTCCCATTGCATGCTGGCATTTCTCCAAAGAGCGCATCCATATACAGGTCGCGCATTTTTTATCACTTGATCAGATGATGTCTAAAAATCAAAATGCCTTTATTATCTTTTTTTGAATTAATTTTTTAATTTGTGGCAATACTTGAAAGTCAAAAAACCCGATTGTTTCTGAAAAAGTTACAATTGCAAATGTTAGATCAAATATAATGTCAAAAATGGTTAAATTTTCACAGGTTTATTTGAAACTTGGGATGAGTTGAGTTTTAATGTTGCCAATTTCGCATTTTTCGGGTTCGTTGAAAAAATTCTTTAATAAAAATCCCTATATTATATCTTCCAGGTGAAGGTGCTGATATTCAAGATATATATCAAATCACTTTTGCTAATCGTAGAAAAGTCACGCATATCCGGAAGAGGCTATCAAATACCCAGGAACATGTTGCAAATTTGAGCAATCAACGTTAGTATATTATAATTCTTTTAAAATAGGAAAACATTGTCGGGATTCAGGAAAAAAACCAAAATTTATTTCCTAATCGCCAATAAATTTTTCTCGCTAAAAGGCGTTGGCCCTTTGGGACCTTTGCAGCAAGTTTTAAATTCCAACTTAAAAAGTACATAATCTTATGGGTTATTAAGGTTTATGACATTTGTGGAATTATATAGGAATTTGTGTGGTTTTACATAAATTCTTGGGAACATGCAGTGATTCGCCGGTAACATTGAATAACAGTTGTGCTGGACGCATACGCAATAGCTCATGTTATGAATTCTGTAATTGGGAACAACGGTCTTTTCTGAACTCTTTTGCTTGTTCTTGAGTAATTTATTTATGAACGTGTTATATCTGCCGAAAATTTGCTTAAAAATGTTAATTAATTATATTGAAAAAGCAGTTCAAGGTGTTAATTGATATTCTAGATTTCGAGAAAGAAAAACCTAACCGACAGATAAGGCTTTTCAAATCTCGGACCTCAGAAACAGACTTACGAAATATTTGAATTATTACAAATTACTATTCAGTCATGAAATTATAATTATTAAGAAATATTATACATATTATTATTATTAATATATTTTTAAAATTTTTTACGGTAAATTTTTAGAATTAAGTACTCTCCAATTAAAAAATGCGCAATTGAGAGGTCTGCTTTTCGGAAATGGGATTACCGAATCACCGATTTCCAATTTTTGGTGTAAGTTGAAAAAATTCTGGAATAGAAATCGATTTATTATTTCTTATAGGTGGAGGTGCTGACATGCCAGATACATATCAATTCTCTCTTCCCGATGGCAGGACAGTCACGCATATCCGGCAGAGACAAGTACATGTCCAGGAGTCTGCGGCACGTTTGAGCAATCAACGTTAGTATATTACACTTCTCTTGAACTAGAATACAATTTTCCGGATTCAGGAAAAAACCCAAGTTTTACTTCCTAACCGTCAATAAATTGTTCACGCTGAACGGAGTGGACCACTGGAGATCCTTGGAAATTTTAGAAATATATATAAAATATTATGAAATTTGTGGAAATCAGTGATAATATATGGAAATTTATGGGAATTTGCGGAAATTTTTGGAAGTATGTAGTGATTCGCGCGCAACATTGAATAACCGTTGTGATGGACGCGTACGTGATAGGTCATGTTACGACTGCTCTTATTTTTGACGAACGGTGTGTTCTGCACTCTTTTGCTTGTGTTTGAATTCCATAAAAATTCGATAGCCGGTAGTTATAAAGTTTCGAATTACGGACCTCAGAAACAGATCTGGCACAATTAGAGGGAACGCCGTTCGTTGTAAAAGAATATGAAATAATTTAAGTATTACAAATTATTATTCTCTCATGAAAAAAACACTACATATTATCTCTCTTATGAGGTATTCATACCTATCTTCCTTTTAATTCTCCATGGCTGTGATGTTTTTGTCAGATGGTGGCGAAAATTCGATAACGAATATGGTTCGTTTCTCAAAGTCAAGAAGAACTATGACAGACCTTAAGTGCGCAACAGAAATGATTGCCGAGAAAATTAAGTTCCAATATATGCAGTACTTTTTATTTTCTACAATTGATTCTATTTCTCTCGGAGCTTTTGGCCGAGCGGTATTGGAAATAATGTCGTGACAGTGTCAGAAATGGTAATATCGCACAATTAGTGCCACATTGTGCCTTGGGGTGTAAGTCATTCCCGCATGAGTAGGACAGCTAGAAAGGATTTGTCACAGGTTCTCGGTGGAAGTGACATTGAGTTAACAGCCCTAAATAAAACACTGCGTGTCCAACCTTAATCTGGGTGATTTGAGAATAGCAAACATTAGTTCATATGACATGGACTGATGTTTTACAGTTATGTCGTGAATCCTCTGTCTGAAGTTTTTAACTTTTTGTCCTTTTTTCACTTTACTATTATTATTGGTAGCAACCATAATAGCCCGTGTCGCTTGGGCGATCTCATTGTGAGCCTAAGCGTGACACCAAATCTATATCCATAATGAGAGGTTTACTGCTTCGCTCAGGGCCCTGACCTTGAAAAAAAAATTTCTACGATGATGACTAATTCGTCACAGGGTCATCTGAAATAAAAAATTTTAATTTTTTTTATTAGTTTATAAGTTTCTCAAAGGAATGAATTAAATTATGAACAATTTTGTTTACCTGCACAGTGTTACTGCGTATTTTATGTGTCAGACGAATGTACAATATGTTAAAAGAGAGCGGTGCATTCGATTTTGAGTTCCAACCGTCATCGAGTTTCAAAATTCAAAGTGTGAAAAAAGGCTTTAAAGTTGTTGACGCCCGAAAATCCAAAATTAAACATTCATAAACGAGTTTTCTTCTATACTTGCACTGAATCATCGATGCCAGGCCCGTAGAGTGAACAGAGTTCCTCTGCAATGTCTAGAGCATCTTTTTGTTCCTGTCTACATCCAAGTCTGCCTTATTTCCATTCATTAGCATATTTCTGATCCGCTTTGCTTAGTCGCGTTCTGTCTAATGCGCGCGCATTCATGCGATCTTAGCCCAGTACCTATTTTAATTTTTCGCATACAGGATAGCAAAGCAAAAGAGCCTTCATTCAAAGCACATGTTGAAACATTAGCTGCAATCTCAACATTAATGCAGATTCCACTCACTGATTTTAAAGAAATTTTCCAAATAAGTTGGTTCAAACTTTCATTGTCATGTTGTGTAAAACCTTCAACATATCGTGACAGAAGTAAGTCCTTACTCAAGTCCTCATAAATTTGTTTAAAGGCCTCACAACATATTTTGGAAGCACAGTATAGCTGTATTTGAATGACTGAAGGTCATTTGCCGCTGCAGCTTTTTCCCATTCATACCATGAGTCTTCGCCGTTCGGGAATTTTTCGTGCTACGGATTCTTTTCTGTCGAGGATTAGTTGTAAGAAGTTCGCCAGATGTCATGCCCCATTTTCTCGACAGAATCATAATTGCGTCGAATGTCCAGACCGTAATATACAGTTAACTTCTCTATCATTTTAGTGGCAAGATTATATTTTCCAGCAAGGCCTTTTTTTCTTTTTTTTTCAAACTTAGCTTTGGCATCTTCTACACCTGTTTTTACTAACCCACGCAAACGAGTTGCCATTCGCTTCTGTACGTGTCCTTTACATTATTTCTTGTTTATCACCAAATCTTCGCTATAGGGTTAAGCATTTACTACACCGCTGACAGTTGTTGCGACGCCATCTCCAATATAGTTGCGAAGCCTTATTGCGAGATTTGTAAGCGAATTTAGAGACATCTGTATAATTGCATCAACTTCCATGTTACCAGATGTTCCAACAAGATTAGCCTTTCATTTTCCGCTATTTACATGATCTTTATACCACTCTCCATATTCTTAAATATCTCGATTACTCCCTCAAATTTTACAGTCGTGGCAATAGGGCCTTCTTAAAAAAATATCGAAGACTTTTCCGATATAATAGCCAATCAAAAACTATACACTAAATAACGAAGAAGATCCTCGTTTTTTCCACGTTATGTTAACTGATGCGGTGAAGTCTGATGTAACTGGAATATTATTTGCTTTGGACATTGCACATTTTCTTTTTATATAAATTGTTGCATGGTTTTGATAAGAAAGAACTTGTCAAATTTATTAGAACGCAAAACTTGTCACATTTAGTTAATCCTAAGCCGAAACCTCGCATCACAAAAGAAAATCAATCATTCATTTTGTACAAACCAGACTTAATTTTTATACTAGACGAAATATAGCGAGGCTGTTTACAGTTTTCACGTGTAGCTTTTATGTTGAATCCAAGACCTTCCTTTCTGCACAATTGAAAAGGAACTTTTCCATTACAATCTACGTACTTTAATAATATAGGGATAGTTAAAAAACTATAAGAAAATCTAGGGTTCTATAATGTTCTTGTAGATCCTCTTCTACGTCTGCAGAAGTATTTAATTTAATTTTTTAGATGACGTACTTTTGGCTTCTACATTGACCTTCATGCGTTTATGTAGAGGTACTATTTTTTTGAATCACTTGCTCGTGAACCACTCTTCACCCGATCTGCAATGCTATTTTTTTGTGAATTTTACTGTCAATAAAGACAAAATTACACCAAGATATATGACTGAAAATTTCGGATTGATATAATTCAACTTTTGTGATAAAAAAAAGCCTTTTGTGTGTTTTTGAACATTATTTATATAATACAATTTTAATCTTAAATGATTTGATAATATTGGAAAATAATTCTTCTCTTGCCATTTTCTTCCGAAAATAATATTTTTGGGAAAATTTGAAATAAATTTTATTTAATTTTAAAAGCCTTCCCTAATATTTGAATGTTTCAAGACAAGAAACACTTTTCCTTTAATGTCTACAAACATTTCAAACAATTTTTTCTTTCAAAAATTTTCGTTAGAAACAAATTGTATAAATGTTAATAAAAATCTGAACGATTTGAGGTTAAGAACTGGTATTCATTTTCTATTTGAGAAAAAAGTTTAACTTATTATTTTTTTATTTTTTGGATTTTCTACTTCTGAAATATTTGCTGATTAATTGAGCAAATTCTATGTAGAAAGAATTTTTAACAAACTAATACGTTATAAAAATATTATAGAACAAAAGTTATTTTTGAGCAATACATAACTCAAATCCAATGTTTCGGTGCCAACGCATGAGATTTTTTATCATATATTACCATTAATTTAAAATAGCTACTGTTCGGTTATTGTTTAAACCATTTTGATCAAAAAATTCACAACTTGGAAAATTTTCCATGAATAGCCTCAATTCTTTGTTACGGAATAAACTAAAAACTTGAAACTTTCTCAAGACTTGTCTACGATTTTTTACAAGAATGACTGATTATTTGAATGATTTAGATCAATTTTTCTTTACATAATCGACTAGTAATATCTTTCCGATGACTTTCCTATGACGTGAAACTGTGGTATCAGGTTATGTTGTTCTTATGTATACTCTCTACAATGCATGTGACTGGCCAGGGCGCCCCACGATGGAGACAGGACGCACCTGATTGGCCAATCAAGTCTTTTTTAAAAAATCCGGGAGGGCGGAAAGCCAAATCGGATTGGTATTATAACCGTTGTCCCTATTGATGTTGTTAGTGCGCTTTAAGATTTCGTTTGCTCAACGCCGTTTGAAAGGATAAGAGTTATACTTTAAGATGCTGTTTACAGCCTTTTGTGAAAAAAGAAGATTTCGCTCCTACATAACCTCAAATATAGACAAAAATCGCGATTTTGGCCATTGAGGCTAGGATATCTGGAAGACCAGAGCCAATTGATCAATTTGAACCACGCATTCGGATTTAGCGGACCGAAGACCTTCGAGAAAGTATATTCTGGCTTCTGGGTAAAAATTTCGTGCAATCGTCTGTTCGTCCAGTCGTACATTTTTTCAATTCAATATCATCCCAACGACAATTAACTAACGTCCTAAAAGTTTCACTTAAAAATGTATTCACTTTTGAATTTTATGAAAATCCTTCGGTAGTTTTTTCGTCACCTTCATGATCCACCAAATTTAAGTCAAAGTTTTGAGTTTACATATTTTGGCTCTCCAGGTCATTCCTAACAAAAGATCAGTGATTTGGATCCAAATTCAACAAACTGTTCTATAGTACGCCGTTCACCTTTAATTCAATGTACGATCGTGTAGCTTAATAAAATGTAATCTTCTTTTTCTTGTTCCAGAGTTGAGTTTACAATCTAACAGATATCCTCATAGTCATGAAGTTCATCGTTACCGTTCGCGTTCGGCTGACAGGGATCATTCTCGTGGCATGGAACATTCTTCTGCTATGCAATCTGCTCCTGCCGAGTCATCTCGCCATGGCAGGCCCACGTCTCCTCCTTTGGAGCCCCCCTATTCTAAATTACTTAATGTGAATGTTGACCAACTTCGATTTCGACGATATATTCCCAAAAACAATCCGAACCAGGAAATTGCAATTCGACTATACAATTTTCGCCCCGGTACGCCAATTTATGTAAGAAGTCAAAATGGACTTATTTCTAACCCGATAACCGGAGTAAAATTTGTATTATCAACAGTCAATGGTGACGCCCTTGCAATAGTGGAAAAAACAAAAACTAGCCACACGGTTTTACGTGGATTATATATACCTTCTGGGCCAAAAGGAGTAAGAGCGAAAATAAACATATTCAACCATCACATTAGCCAAATAGGGATACAAGAAGAAAAGGACGTTCCATTAGCAAAGAATAACGCATTAACAGACAGTTTTAGAGTGAAGACTGTGGATATTCCTATTGAGCCATCTTATCATGTCAGTCCAAAATCTCCCGGCCAGCCACCCTATTCTACATTATTTGGAAAGAAAATTGAAGAGCTGCAATATTATCGCTTCTTTCCCGACACTAATCCTAAGTTGGAACTTGGAATTCAATTATACACTTTTTTTCCTGGTGTAGGAATTTATTTAAAAAATGGTCATGGTGACACCGATGTTGAGCCAACCGGAGTACAATTTACATTATCAGACATCTATGGTAACGCTTTTGCATTAGCGGAAAAAACAGCAAGTTGTCATTCAATTCTTCGTGGCCTATATCTACATCAAACTCCTGGTCAAGGCACAGATCGAGCTACAATAAACATATTTACCGGCACGGTCAGGAAAATGGAGAAGAATGAAGTCGATGACACTCCATTAGGAAAAAAAAGAGGAGACTCAAAGTGGTATGATGTCAGGAGTGTGGGTATTAAATTTGTGCCCAGAAGAAACTCCGGTTGACCTATTTGATCAGCAAGTGTGTCAGTTTCCTTTCAGTATTTTTTGTTCTGCTTTTTCGTCTCAGTGTTTTTGTAGCTATTGAAAAACTTTTAGAGAAAAAAGATAATTAATGTCCATGCACAAATATTTGTTTCTTATTATTTATAAATTAATGGTTAAAGTTGGTTTAAAACTGATTTATTTAGTTAAAAATTGCATCATTTTGTTATAACTTGAGCTATTTTATTTCCTTAGAAGGTAATTTTCTTAGTTGAAAATCCTTTTAATGAAAATTCATTCTTTTTTGTTTGTTACAAATTCAATATTTCGTTAAAAATTCTAATACTTCATTGGAAATTATATTTTTTGTTAAAAATTCTTATAATTTTATTGTTGGTTGAAAATTAACTTTATTATTGTCAATTCATATTTGCATGTGGTCAATTGAAAAATTTGGTCAAAAAATCATCTTTCTTCGTTGAATTCAACTAGTTTGTATATGATATTTGATCTGTTTTGGTTTATGTAATAACGTTTTTTCCAGAATTAACATTTATTATTGAATAATCAAGAACTTGGTTAAATGTCAATCTTTTTGGTTTAAAATGTTTACCATTTCGTTGAAGTTAAGTTTTGTATTAAAAATTCGCATTTTCTAGTTAAAAAGTCATCACTTTTGGTAGACATTTAAAAAAAAAAAAATTTTTATTTGTGCTGTTGAAAATGAAATTTTGATTGCAAAAACTCTTCTGTTAAATATGAAATATAATAGTTGAAGTTGTGTCATTTTAGTCAACATTTTGCTTGTTTTTCGTTAAAAGTTAAAAGTAAAATTACTTTTTTGCAAATTTTTTTCTCAGAATATACATTAATTATTTTAGCTAGAAACTTTGGGATTAAAATTTATTCCTATTGTTTCAAAATTCTAATATTTAGTTCAACATTTATGTATCCTAATAAAAGCTTTAATTTTTTATGAAAAATAAATCTTTTGAATTTAAAATGGAATAAAATAAGATAATTTTAGTTATTTACTTTTAGTTGAAAGTTTATTCTTTTCGTTTATAAAGTTTGGCTGACATGCTTTTTTCGCTTGACTGAAGAATGTTTTTTGTTTGAAAAGTGAACCACATTGATGAAAAATTTTCTTTGATTTTAAAATTCGTCTCTTTCTGCAGAATTATGAATTGATTTTTTTGAAAGCAGATTTATTATTTTGATTGAAAATTCATCTCTATAGCACACTCTTAAGCAAAAAATTGTCAAAAACTCTAACCTAGCCATTCTTTTTAATTTAATAATTTTTTAAAGATTTTTGTAGGGGGCGACGTAAGTTGCAGGCAAGCTAGCGCGGCTCTGTTTTCTCGAAAACTAATAAAGCAAAATTTTTTTTTGTAAAAATAGCAAAAAAATATGCACTATATGAGACTTGATACCTTTGACACTAACCTTTGGACACTAACCTTTGACACTAACCTTTGACGGCGGCAGCAACTTGAGTTCAGATACCTTTTTAATGCAGCTTGAGGAAAAAAAGAAAAATTAATCAAGTTATATTTATTTACCTGTTCAAAAACCTTATCATCAAAAACAAATTAATATTTTTGATCGAAAATTCCTTTTTGAATGTAAAAATTAGTTTTTTTGTTTCATTGAAAATTAATTTATTGAAATAAAAATTTAACCATTGCACTTTTTACGGAACATTTTTTATGATAGATATTAATTCTTTTTCGTACAAAATTTATTTTTTCAGCTAACTACTTGCATCTCTATCATAAAATTAAACTATACTATTTTTTGTTGTTGATCTGGGTTGATTACTGAACTATTGTCTTAAAAATTTTTTTATTTTAGATACATCATTTTAGTCGAAAATCCCTTTTTTGGTTCAAAATTTAGCAAATTTTCTTAAATTTTTCTTTTTTCTTTACACATTATTTTAAATCATAAAAATTTATCTCAAATATTTTGGGTTTTAAGGTTGAAAGTTTAGCCTTGTTGTTCAAAATGTATTTTTTGTTTGAAATTAATATTTTACTGCTAACAATTGAATAGAAACCTTTCTTGGATGAAAATTTAACTTTTTTTATTTTGCAAATTTGTCCTTTCAGTTAAAAAGTTCATCAATTTTACTATAAATCACATCTCCCTTGTCTGAAAATGCAATTCCTTTTTTATAAATTCGCCTTTTTTGGTTGAAAATTGAACTATTTTCGGAGAAAATTTATTTTTTGTTGAAAACCCATATGTATTTTAATCATAGAAATTCAACTAAAACCTTTGCTAGATGAAAATTCAACCATTTTTTTTGTAAATTTGTCTTTCAAATTTCAAGATTCATATTTTTGAGTAGCAATTGCATAATTCTTGGATAAAAATGCAACTGTGTGGTTCTAGTGATTTTTACTTCCGTGATGACTTAACTATTTAGTGAAAAAAATTTTCTTAGACCACAGTTTAAAAAAATTATTTTTTCCTAATTGAAAATTCAACTGCGTAACTAAAAGTTAAACTACTTTTTTGACATTTCTTTGTAAAGTTCTATCTTATCGGTGGAAAGTACAATTATTTTATTAAAATCTTTTTTCTTAAAAATCCATATTATTATTATCATCTGTGCAAGGTCGTGTGATAAAATTTGGTGACCCGTTTCACAAAAATATTGCCACGCTTATAATATTATGTATACAAAGATTTTAGAATTAGGATATAAGATGATTTTAAAACGACTTCAAACAATTGAAGGTGATTACAAAATATTTAAAAATATTATTAAGTTATTAAGTAAAAGAATAAAGAATTCAAGAACCTTAAAAAACAAGAAAATTTTATATTTCAAGAACCTTATTTATATCTGACCGTCCGCGAGTAAATGGACCTAATGCGTCAAAGCTAAATTTTACAGGACGAGCGATTGTAGCAGACTCTGCAAGCACGAAGGAATAATAAGGAGACCCAACTATCAGTGGGAAGCCTCTTGAAACTGGCAATACAAACATTACCGTAA
>JAWWLR010000002.1:17806709-17820335 GCA_035041075.1 Acraspis erinacei
TTTCAAAAATTCCACCCTTAAATTTATTGCCAATTTTTTTATTTTTTATTTCCATTTTGAGGAGGAAGACATCTTGTAAGTTTTATGATGTCGAAGTAACTTTTGTGATTAGGAGAATTTTATTTCCTGCAATCGAATTTTCTACTTTTTCCTGGAAACAATGAGAGATGCGTCTAAATAAGTGATATAAAAAAATTATCTAGTCCTTTCGCAGTATCCTTCATCATCCGGACAATACACAAAAAATTACATTTTTAGACAAAAAATCATTCTCCTGAACTCTACAATTTTCCTGAAGTAAAATGCCACTGATTGGTAAAGAGTCAATTCTGATTTGAAAAATTCGTCTTGTCGGTTTAAAAATACAACTATTTTTGTGGAAAATTTACTTCTTGTTTAAAATTCATATTTTGATATTGATAACATAAATTGAAATCTTTTTTTGATTGCATTTTTAACAATCTTTTGAAAATTTGTTATTCTAATTTAAAAATGGATTCATTTTAGTAGAAATTGTTTCTTTCTTTGATAAAACTGCAACTGTTTGGTTTAAAATTCAACGAATTTTTTCTTAAATTCTTCAAATTCTATAACAAAAATCCCTGTATTATATTTTGCAGATGGAACTGCTGACATTCAAGATATAGATCAATTCACTCATCATAATGACAGGGCAGTCTCGCACATACGGCGGAGGGAGGAACATATCCAGGAACATACTGCTCATTTTAGCAATCAACGTGAGTATATTACCATTCTTTTGAGATAGCAAACATTTTTCGGGATTCACAAAAACCAAATTTATTTCTTAACCGCCAATAAATTATTTTTGCTGAATACGCATGTTCAGGCTTGAACTAGTTGTATCAATATTATGAAAGGTCATGCAGTTTTAAAGCAAATACTGCTTAAGATAATAATTAAAAAATACTGCTTCCATCGAGGCGTACGAATAAAAGTGCCAAAAATTCGAAATGTCGCGGAAGCTCTATAAATCTTTCACAATGGGGGGTTTTTGAAGCCGCTGATTTCGAATTTGATGTCAGTAGTTACAATTTCAAATCTTAGATCTATTATAACCGCTAAAATGGCTAAATCTGCAAAGATTTGTCTGAAACTTTTTGTGAGTATGGTTTTCAGTTTCCCGATTTCAATTTGTTGACGTTCATCGGCAAAACTATTGAGTAAAATTCCTATATTATATCTTACAGATGGAGCTGTTAACATGCAAGATATACATCAATCCACTCTTCCTAATGATAGGGCAGTTACGCATATACGTCAGAGTGAGGAACATTCACAAGACCAAATTGAGCATTTTAGAAATCAACGTTAGTATATTAAAATTATTTTGAACTAGCAATACATATTCTGGACTAAGGAAAAATCCCAATTTTATTTCTTAACTGCGAATAAACTTTTCTCGCTGAGCGGCGTTTGGCCTTGAAGACCTTTGAAACAAGTTTTTAATTTGAACCTTAAAAGTACTTATTCTTATGGGAAACTTAATAGCGCATCCTTTTTCGACAAAGAAAAATGTTATAGCTTTCTTCTTTTTCAAATAAAAAAAGTTTTGTTTAAATTTTAGCAATATATGAAAGTTTATAACATTTTTGTAAATTTATGGGAATTTACGGGAATTATTGCAAAATTGCAGTGACTTGTCTGGACTAGGGTAGCGGCGGCGAAGTGTCATTTGCTGGCTTTTCAATTAAATAAGCGGCCATAATTAGTGAATTATTCATATTTCGGTGTACAAAATAAATTTAAAACCAGACACAGAGATTAAAAGGCATAATGGTCTATAAACTTGTTAATAGGTGCATTGAAAAGAAACAACATGAAGTTTCGGTTTGAAAATTTCTGGAGATGATTGGCACGTGTACAGCTTTTCGCTTTAGCTTTTCGCTAAATCCTGGAAATAAATTACTTTCTATGTGATTACATGAATCTTTGGATGAGAATGGTTAATTAGCAATCCTGTGATAAGGCCATGTACATACTTATTGAAAATGTGGAATCAGTACTTGCATTTTATACGATGTTCTTAAAGAAGATGACTTTGCCGACCGAGCTCAGTAGCAGAATTGGCATATAGATCAAATAGTGTAATTTGAATATAAGCATTATTACTATTATTTTATTATTGCACCATTAAGCAACTTCCCTTTCGGGGTAGTCGAGAATTACTCGGTGGGGAAGGGATTAATGGATTAATGTAAAGAAGGGGTTATACAATCTTTAGACTGATCCAGAATTCTCGTTTTCTTTATTTAAATAACCCGCTCATTCCGCAAAACTGCTCTTATCCAGGTTGCTGATCGATCTCTCTAGCAATCACCACAAGGGAAGATCCTCACAAAGTCGCAATGTGAGGTTCCCCACTTGGGTCCATTAGTATACAAGGTCATTTGTTTCAGGACTCATTCATTCTTTTGACACCCTTTTTATTAACTATTTGCCGCCATGTTTTTCTGTCCTAGCATACTTTTCTAGCTTCCTTGACGTCCATGCATTTTTTCCTGCAAGATTTCGCGTTTCTGTGGCTTTTTACACCTCTTTTATTAGGGTTTGATTCCAAATTCTAAACATCCTTCACGCTGTCTGCCTCTGGGTATCTGGATATCCATCCAGGATCCTTTGGATCCTGGATGGAAATGGACTAAAAAAAATCCTAAGCTCTTTAGTTAGTTTTAAAATGGTCATTTATGCCACGTAACACTTCCTTCTATTATTTGCTTTAACAGTGGGTTTCAACTCTAGTTTATTTATATTAACTTTTGATGGTTTGGTGCCAAATGAGATTATGGACAAATAAATACCTACACGGACAGAAGTTTGGTAGAGCCTATCATCCAACATGCACAATTGTCGTGCCAAACACAGAGTGAACAGCGCCAATTCTGTTTAGTATAACGGATCCATTGATTCGGGGTACCATTAATCCGAACAGGCCGAACCGTTTAACCAATAGTATACTCTAGCCGTTCTGTACACATGGCGCTTGCAGCACAGTTCCGCGCTTGCGCAGTTAAGGAAAATAGAGCAACCACGTTTCGAAGTGAGTGATCTACGTAAGTTTGGGGTAACCAGTAACCCAAATCTGGAGCCGACGCCACACCTTTCCAAAATCTTGTGGTGGATTACGAAATAAGTCGCTTAAAGAAAAGGAATAAAGAAAAAATACAAATTTAAAAAAAGCACAACATTCAAAAACGCATATCTTCTTAGAACTTGTTTGCAGTTCAGAAGAATAAGTATCGCCCAATATCCTCTAAAACCTTCTATTTCGTCCCCAAAAGAATCTGCCATTTCATGATTTTCTGATTTGAAATGGATTCATTCTTCTTTTATTATGAAAATTGTAAAAATCATTATTATCAATTACACAGGCCTGCAAATAATGTGTTCATGCCAGTTGTTGGAAAGTGGAGGGCCATTTCCGAAGTAATTTTTTACGTCGAATCCGAAACCGGAATCAGAATTGGCACATCACGTCAGGATTTTAAGAGATTTGAGGTTACGACATATGTCCCATTGTGACTTGAGCTTTTGCTTTAAATACTTCAGACTCATAATCAACAACCCCGAACACCCCCAAGTACACATTTTCAAGAGAAAGCACCCAGTATAAAATGTCTGCCTCAAAGTATTTAAAGCAAAGTCTCAAAACATAATGGGACATATCTCGTCATTTCAAATTGGCGTAACTTGGTAAAGAAAAATGATAATTTAACTCTGCGACTCTCATATTAAAGAGAAAGAGCAGTGCTATACGATACAACTAAAGAAAAAAGTCCCCCAAAAAATTGGTGTCTTCTGTACATAACCTCAAAAGTAGCCAAAAACGCCATTTTTTGGATACATAACCTCCATTGTCTTATAATCTGTCTAAATATCAAATCTTTAAAAAGCTCAAAGCTCTTTTTTAAGAATTCACCTCTTTGGTAAACAGTTTAACCATTTAGTGACAAAAAATTTCTTTGATTGAAAATTAATGTTTTTTTCTGTCAATTCAACTATTTGGTGGAAAATTAATCTTAAGTATTGAAAAAATTCATCATTTTGATTGAGGATTCCACTGTTCCATTAAAAATTCTTCCTTTTGAGTTGAATTCAATTGGGTAAAAATTATTTTTTTTTCTTAACATTTTTTTTACTGTATAAAGTTTCTAGTTCCATTCTTTCAAATAAATTTATATTTTTTCGTTTAAAATTCAAATTAAATTTTATTCTAGGAACTCTTCTTTTTTGTTTAAAAAGTCCACTATTTTCTAAAATACTCAGCTCTTGGCTTGAAAGATCATTTTCCCGTCAATAATTTATATTCTTTTTACAAAAAATAATCTGCTTTTGTTGAAAAATAACTTTTCTAATTGACAAGTTAACAATTGCCGTTTCGGTTTCGCTTAAGAATGCATGTATTTGATTGAAAATTCGACCTTTTGGATTGATAATTCAACAACTGTGATAGAAAAAGCTTCGGCGAATTAAAATTTTTTATTTTTTCATTATGAACAATTTATAAAAGTTTAATAAAAATCTGAAAGTTTTAAGAGCAATTTTATTCAGTTTTAAATGACTGTTGTAAAATTCAACAGATTGTTATTTTATTTCTTGGATGTGCTATTTCAGAAATATTTTTTTATTATTATTTAATCATTATTCAGTATTATTGATTTATTATATTATTTTTTTATTATTATTATTATTTAATACTGATTATGACTCTCTTCAACAATGAAGAACAATAGTTTTACAAAATCAACCAACAATGTCCTTCCGATGACTTTTAACTTTGATACTTTCCAAATTGAAAGAATAAGGTCAATTTTTGTTTACGGAATCGGCTAAAAATGTATTTCCTAGACTCTTTGCTATGATACTAAAAATATGTCAATAATGAATAATTATTTACGAATTTCCATTAAACATTATTTTAAAAATTACTAAAAAGCATGTTTTAAAATAATTCTTAATCTACTAAAGAGTTAAAAAGATGTTAGCATTGTTTCTGCAGGAAATTATATAAATTTTTTATGATAAAAGATTGATTTGTTCAAAGAAACTTTTTTTATTTTTGTAAGCACCACACTATGGGCGATTGTTTTTTAAAAGCAAATATAATGATAAGGTATATTCAAATTCGATTCAATGATTGGCAGGAAAAATAAATACCTATAATACCCCAAAAACTCCTCCGTAGAAATTTCTAGTCGAACTAGTTTTATGTTTACGCTTATGATCTTCTGTTTCTTGTTCCAGAGTTTACTTTACAATCTGACATACACCCTCATGGTCCCGAATTTCATGATTTCCCTTTGCATTCTGCTGACATGGAGCATTCTCATGGCATGGCGAATCCTCATGCCATGCATTATGCTCATCACATGGAGCCTTCTCCTGCCACGCATTCTGCTCCTGCCTTGTCTGCTCCAGCTGCCATCTCTTCTACTCCTGCCGAGTCATCTCTTCATGTCAGGCCCACGTCTCCTCCTATGGAGGCACCCTATTCTAAACTACTTGGAATGAATGTTGATAAAATTCGATTTCAGCGATATTTTCCCGTCAACAATGCGAACCGGGAACTTGCAATTCGATTATACAATTTTCGTCCCGGTACGCTAATTTATTCAAGAAGTCCATCTGGTAGTATCTCGGACCCGCTAACCGGAGTACACTTTATATTGTCAGAAGTCAATGGGGACGCCCTGGCATTAGTGGAAAAACTTGGAAGCAGTCATACGGTTTTGCATGGATTATATATACCTCCTGGTCCAAAAGGAGAACGAGTGAAAATAAACATATTCAACCACCACATTAGCAAAATAGGGAAAGCAGAAGAAAGTGACACTCCATTAGGAATGGCTAGATCAATAAATACATATTTTACAAAAAAGACTGTGAATGATCCTATTGATCCGGCTTATCCTGTCAAGTCCATAAATCCCGGCAAGCCCCCCTATTCTAAATTATTTGGAATTCAAATTGAAGAACTGCAATTTTATCGATTTTTTCCAATCAGAAATCCGAGCTGGGAACTTGGAATTCAATTATACACATTTTCCCCCGGTGTAGGAATTTATTTGAAGAATGAACTAAATCATATCGGTGCCGAGCCAACCGGAATGCAATTTATATTATCAGACATCAATGGTAACGTCGTTGCCTTACTGCAAAAAACAACAAGCGGTCATTCGCTTTTTCGTGGACTATATATACCTGACCCTCCTGGTCCAGGCGGACCTCGAGCGACCATAAACATATTTACCAATCACGTCAGGAAAATGCATGCTAATGAAGTCAAGGCCACTCCATTAGGAAACAATAAAGGAGACAAAAAGTGGTTTGATATGAGGCGTGTTGGTGTTAAATTTGTGCCCAAGAAAATTCCGGTTGATCATTTCGATCAGCAAATTAAATAAAAATAATATGAAATGTTTTTTTTTAATCAAAAATTTCCTTGAAAATTCGACTATTTAATTGGAAATTATATTTTTTGTAGAAATTTCATCGTTTTTTGTTCAAAATCCAACCAACTAGGAAAAATTTTAACTCATTTTTTATAAATTCAATTTTTTTAGAAGCAGATTCATAATTTTAGTTTAAAATGCATTTCCTTGTTTTCAAATTTAACTATGTTGTGGAAAATTAGTCTTGTTCTACTGGAAAATTAATTTCTCTTATCCGAAAATTCAAATTTTCCATTTTTACGTTAAAATATGTGTGTTATTTATTTGATGTATTTCATTCCAGAACTGCTAAATGAGGTGTTGCCGAATAAGGCACAAATTTCATTCTTTATAATTATTTTATTTTATTTCTCCTACGAAAATGTTTCGGGACAACTGTTTTTAGATACTTAAAGAAATTTTACTTTTAGGTTTTTTCACATTTATTCGTCTTTTCAAAAAATAGTCTCAAATATAAAACTTTTGTATTGGATATTTTTTGACGGGACGCGTAGTTTTCGACCAGAATGTCGAAGAATGTCCATGAGAATTTCGCAGATTTTTAAAAAACATTTTTGATGGATAAAACAAAAAGTATGCGGCTTATCAAAAAATCGTCATTATAAAATTTGTAGATTTTTTTAGATTAAAAATTGAAATTAGTAAAAAATGTTCCTATCTTGCATTGTTTGACCGAAAACCACACCATTTTATTTTTCAACAGATTTTCTTGAATAAAACAAAAACCGTGCATTTCACCAAAAAATGTCCATAATAAAATTTGTATATCTTTTTTAAAAGGAACAATTTCAGTCGTTAAAAACTGGCACATAAACTTACACATAAATAATTTGTTTTATTGTATATTATTATTTGTGAAAAATTGTGTTGTGTATATTGGAAATAGCAGCTCATACTCCGCAATAAGAATTTTATTGTTCGTTAACATTTATAGATTATTAATTGTTTATATGTTTGTAACGTATTCTGGTCATAAACTACACTTTTAATACTTCGATTAAGTGTGTCTTGAGCCTAAGTAATATGAAAATATATTTTAGTCTTATGAAATCTGAATCGAAATTCAAATTTTCGAGTATTTCTCATGTAGATTCCAATTTCCAATTCGACACGAAAAAAAGTAGAAGTTCAGTTTATATTAGGTTTGAATATCTCGATTTTTGGCACGTTTCGAAAATTTCTACCGTGACTTCCCGCGAATAAATCGTCAAGCTTCTTCATGGTTCCATACTTGGGCCAGGCTCCTTTCTAAGTTCAGTTGTTAACTTCAATTAAAATAAAAAATATTCTTGCGTAATTTATACTTTTAATTTAAAAAATAAAGAATGGCAAGAAATTGCTCATAAACTAGGGCCAGGCCTGGGCTAAGCCTGAGCAAAGCTGGGCGATCAAGCTAGGCGCTGACCATATTAAGAGTATCATGTGAGCTCGAGCCAGGCTGGATCACCAGGTCAGGGCCTTTTTTTCTCCAGTCTAGGCCCTACTTGGGCCATGCCGAACATTTCTGCACGGGTTTGCACAACTTTGTCAATTTACTATCTCACGTCTCTCTGTTAATTAGAAGACGCAAAATGGCCTTGCAAGGGTTATTAAACCATGATCTTCAAAATCTTCGAGAATACCGTAATAAAATTGTACAGACCTACTGCTTTGCCAACAAACTTAATCTTAAGAAATTTATTATGTACTTGCAGCTGTTGAACTAATGCCTCGATTTTGGAAAATTTTCTCCTCAGCTTCATCATTAATATTTTTACTTTAGTTTTATTAATATTTTCGTCGTTGTACCAAACTCGCCTCTTTTGAATTTTTATTCATTTAAAGATACCTCAATTGATTTCATTTCTCAAGACATTAAAAATGATCAGACCGGAAGATTAAAAGAAAATTGTGTGTCTCTAAATATTTTAGCAGCCATTTGCTAACTTGCCTATCTGGCGCAAAAGAAATTGAAAAATAAATTTTTAATCCAAAAACGAGGATTAAAAAAAAAAACTTTTTATAAAAAAATGATGGAAACAAACTCAGATTAGTCCATTTTTTATAGAAAGATTTATTGAAAAATGCACATGGTGTTATTTAATACTTCACATTCAGTTTTATTGTTTTCAGAAATGATAAATGCATGCTAAGAATATATTTTCGTATAAGTAATTTTTTTTCTTTGGATGAGCTATTTTGTAGAAAAAAATTCTATTAGCATGAATGGGTAAAAATTATTTATTTAGTTCCTAAAATCTACGTGACATGTTATCAATACTGTGACTTTATAATAACTCTATATTCATTATTAAAGTCTCGTATATTCTCAAGGTAGAATAATGCAAATAGATACTTTTAATTTAAACAGAAATTATCTTAGTTTCTCAAGGTAAATTAATTATACTTGTGCAATACTTTAACTTTAAGGAAATAAATTATATGATACTGATTAAACTTTGTCACGCGACGAAGCCCGAAAATTATCCTTGTGCACGATGGACAAAGCATAAGAATACTCATTAATTATTGTGCTCTTAGTATTCTGATATAACCCATTTTTTCTACATTTTCAAAAAATGAATACCCTGTATATTACTGTCTTGACCCTGGACGTCATTTTCAATTCTATTGGTATGTAAAGAATAAATTAATATCATTTTTTTTAGTGTTTTTGTATTTTAAGTATGTTGGAAAATATATTTGAAAGAATTCTGAAAAATTGTTGAGAATTATTTAGCAAATTTTCTCTCTCACAATTTATCTTAATATTTAATGTAAATTACATTTAAAAAATATATTCGCATTTTTTCCTGTCGGAGATTCACCACCCACGCCTAGCCTCGATTCGTTTCAACCCAAATAATATTTCCCGTTTAGTTTTTCTTTTTCTTCATATATAAGATGGGTAAGAAGTATTTTAAAACAAAACGAATCGCCAGACACATTTTCGAAAAATTTAGTGTATGGTACTCTGGATGATCTCGAGAAATTTTGTAATTGTTCCAGTTAGTTGTAAAATTCAAATGAACTAACTGCATTGCCTCCTCACTGTAAAATCCTAAGCCTTGCTACTTTTTTTTCGCAAAAATCTTCTATGTGGTAGAAAACTGCGTAGATTTTAGGAGTAACAAAGATTAGAAGGTCTTAAATGATTATATTAGAAGGTTGGAAAGGTCTAAACAGCTCCTTCTAATTTCTGCGATATTTTCTTTATAACTAGGATCCAAATTCTGACCAAAGCACGTTTTCACAACTTCCTTTAAATCTTCGAAAGATTTCATATACATCAAACAGCCTAAGATGCACTTAAAACGCAAAATATCTACTTTCTGGAAAATCATTTCACATCATTTCCTTTGAAAGCTGGACTACCTTGAGTAATCTTGCGTCGAACATTACTGAATTTAAATCATGCATAAGCGACGTTTTAAATTCAACTAGAATGCGTTTAAAAAAGACACTCACTGTGCCCAACAATATTACGAGCGTGTATTAATTTTGAGGGATTTCTAAGAGGTGAAATGTCGAAGTCCCATCATGTGTCCTTAGTTTTCATTAAATGTCGTTTTACCGATGTGTAAACAGTATAGTTTTTGCAGTATTGAAGATGTCGGCTTACGTACGAACAAAGCAACATTTGCAGGAGTTTTACTTTTCTGTTTCAATTCGAAGAAAATTGCTGCCGAAAGTCATCGATTGCTTTCTGAAACTTACGGGGATCATACTCCATCGATTAAAACATCTGAGTACTGGTTTTAGAAATTTCAAAGTGGCGATATGATCACGGAAAACAGCGAACTTCCAGGCTATCCGATAAAGATTGAGGATGAAGAATTGGAGACGTTAATGGGTAAAGACCCGAGTTAAACGTAAGATGAGCTCTCAGAATCATCGGGAGTTGATAGATCAAACATTTCTAGATGCTCAGATGCACTGAAAATGGTGCAAAAGCAAGGAAATTGAGTGCCGTACGAACTGAAGCCAAGAGATGTAGAAGGGTAATTTTTCATTTGTGAACAGCCAATCCAGCGGAAAAATTGGTAATTGCTTCGAACTAAAAAAACCATCACGTGCGAGCTTTATTGAAAACAACTAATGCGATTGAGCTGAGCATTAAACGAAAAACAGCCGCAGTGCGAGCAGAGATCACTTCTTATGAATATTTCCAAAAAAATGGGTCGATATGTGGGTAGCTTCAAAAGTAGAGTCGTTTTGTCGACGTGGTATCCGTATTCTAACAGAAAGATGCGAGAAAGTAGCGACTAGCGATGGACAATACTTTGAATGATCAACTGTTAAAAAATTTTTTTTAATAAACAAGAAATATTATTTTAAAAATCCCTCAAAATTAATGCACGCTCCCAGTAGATGCAATTCAGACGAGGGAATGATTTCGAGGAATGTTTTATCTGCATCACTCCTCACAATTGCAGGATGTACACAATTCTGACAGTTTTTCGCATTTTTCTTCACAGCTTCAGATTCATGCTAATCCCTATCATTTTGTAATGAATTTGCAGCTGTTCTGGGAAGTCCACATTGGTTAAGACTATTTTTTATTACATAGCACCACGAAGAAGTAAAAAGTCTGTCATGAGACATGATTTCTACTAAAATATAGATGAGCATCAGGTCTATTGCAATCATTCCTCTTAAGGAGTTGAGATTCATTGCAAGTATAAGTACATAGTGTTCAACAACCTTACACAAGAGTAAAAGTATTTTAATGAAAGAAGCAAAAGAGAACTATAGCGAATCCATTTCTATCTAAAGCCTTTGATACGGAGAGTGCCCCTGTAATGAATTATAAAATAACATTCTTAGAATTTGAAGAATTTCTGTTTTTGCGGAAGAAACTCTTTTAATTTTACTGACGAAGATCAGTTTGAGAATCATTGCAAACTAAAGAATCTTGGGCAAGCCCGGAGAAGGGTGAAACAACCTCAAAGAAAAGGTTGCAATTTGATTATTGAATACCTAGCTACAAAAAACTGAAAATAAAATAAAGCAAGTTTTACCCTCATTCACGAAACCTGACGAGCCACAATGCGGGTAAACCAACATTGCAGAAAGAAATTTTATTGTGAATTCAGATAGCTTAGAATAATTTTTTAGTTCTGGAAAACTGCTCGAATAGCTGTCGCAATTCCACACGTTGTTTTAAGATTGAGATAGACGTTTTTCGAATTTTCAAGAAATCGCTTAAAGATAGTAAATGTTTCAAAGATATTACCTGACTCTGCGCCATATATGATGATTATAGGATGGCCACCACGGGTTTGTGTAAGCGAGAATGTTCCTGTCGTTGGTTTCTGCCCTAATTTATTGATCTTATTCTTTAAAAAAAATTGTTTCCTGCTCTTTCAGTTTCGGACTCAATTCTAAGATGTATTCATTTACTTTGTGTAGCGAAGATCATAAGTTGCATTTATTAGAATTTCCTGCCACAGATAAGAAGAAAAAGTAGCTACAACGCTGACCAAGAGACGGCTTCCTTGATGTTGCTTAAAGAAGAAACACAGTTATTGAAATTTTGTTTAAATGGTATAATGTATACTCTACTTTAAACCCATTTTTGTTGGTTTTCATTAAAGTTGAATACTTACGTTTGACATCATTATTTGAAATATCCCCAATTATACTTTGACGTTTAGGTCCAACTTTTCCCTTTCCAAAGTATCCGAACTCTAAAATTCGTGGCATTCGTGCAAGACGACAAACTTGAGAATCACAAGGGACATGCAATTAGATTCTGTGATTTTAAACACAGGATTCAAAATTTATAAAATGGAGCAGCTCAAGCTCATCGAGATTTTTTACATCAACTGCTCAGAGCACATGGCAAGCGATCATAATTTTTGTCGTCCTCGCGTACCGCGGGATTAGCTCTTCGAGGGAACCTCACGGGAAGTCATCCGAAATCTTCATTTAATCCCGGGGAGATCTCTACAAAGTCTTCGTTATTCCGATGGCAGTAATTGCTAGTCTGACTTCCTGATCTCTGAGTGATGAGTCCCTCTTTAAAAACAATTAAAAATCATCTTAGTTGTTTACACATTTGGTCCTAAAATACTTTTTGTCCATCCTAGAATTGAATTAAGTTTTGACTATTTTTAGTAAATTTTTAACTTCTTAAATTTATAAATGTTTTTTGTGTTTTCACAGGGATATTATCAAGTGTGCCACCTAGAGAACGGAACTTTCTTACAAATTTTGGGATCGCAAGTAAACCCTCAAATCATCAAGGTAACCCTAGTACTAATGCAAAATTATATCAGAAGTGGTAATTAATGAATAGTTTAAATCTATTAATAATTCCTTGAATTTAAAATATTCAACACGCATGGAACCGCAACTTGCGCTTTGCAGAAAAATGTTCGAAGAATAATACCATAATGGAATTTATTTCTATTGAGATCAATTTTTGTAGCTTCTTTCCCTCTTAAAGCTTGCCTTTCCATAAAACAATTTTTTAGAAATAAAAAAATCATAATGACTTAAGGAAGCGTATCGAAATAATTGCTCGCTTACACATTGGACCCTTACGAAAAAGGATGATAGGGAAATGCGGATAATGTCATGATGATTTTCTTATAATGAATTTCCTATAATTTTTTCGCGATAATAGGACATTCATAAAAGAAAATAATTGTAAAGAAAACTGTCATAAAATAAAAAATATTGAAATAAGTTTTCTACTGGAATATTACAGGAATCATTGTAAAAAGTACAAAAGGACAAAGTAACTGTATATTCTATCGATAGCTTTGAAATTTCTCAAAATACTCATATCTTCAAAATCATCTGAAAACTTTTGAAACTTCTTGACACCGTTTAAATATTTTATATATATTTTTATCATTAAGTTAAATTTATTTCCAAAAATTCTTCAAAAAATTCGTTGCAATCTCTTAAAATCCCCTCACAATCTTTTCACTAAGTAATGCTAAAACAACGTACAAACTAAATTTAACTACTTTTCCTAGAAGGTGTTTTCTAAACTTGCTTTAAAGTGTTGATTTCTAATGGAAGCACCGTGAGAAAAGTTGTCAAAGGGGTGCCATGAAATCACGATGGCAGGCCGGAGAAACCCTCGTCTGTCTCGAGAATATGAAGAGAGTTAATCATCACAGCTTTCTGCATCCATATCGCGAGTGTCTTGGATTATTTT
>JAWWLR010000002.1:17820435-17830941 GCA_035041075.1 Acraspis erinacei
ATGCTTTGAATAGACCCTTTCAAATAGGAAAAATCGTTTTCTTGATGAAATGTTGATTATATCATAAAAAATAAAACTCTTACGACTTAAGAGTCGTAAAAATTAAAAATCGGGAAAACACAAAAATCCAATGAATACGTGCGTGAACTTTTCAATGACCTTCCAAAAAAACAGCGTAGCAATTGAACGTTGAGTGGCGAGAAAAATGTGAGAACCGGAACAAGTAAAAAACGAAACAACTGTGCTCACATTTTCCTCATCACTCAACGTTCAATTTCAATGCTGTTTTTTTGGAAGCACATTGAAAAGTTCACACAAGTATCCATTGCATTTTTGTGTTTTCCCGACTTTCATTATTTACGACTCTTGGGTCCAAATAGTGAGGGTTATTTCTCATCAAGTGCAGATTCGATCAAATTCATTGTTCTAATAATGAATGAATTTAAAGTTCCGAAGCAAGTTCTTTCTGAATTTATGATCACAAGTGGCGACAAACATAGAGGAAAACTTCTGAGCTCTATCAAAGCCAATTACGATGTCAAAGACGATTGTCTGAATGGAATCGAAGATACGTTATCTTATTTCATGTCCACATTTAAACAAAAGTGGAAAAAAGCTTTTTATAAAATAACAAAACTTAGGGTTAGGAATGCCGAATGGCTTCTTTCAGATTTCTCTGTTTAATTCTTTGTAGTTGTTCCCGGCAGAAGACATTCAGATAATTTCCAGAATAGCTCAAAATCAACTAAGAGACGAAAACTGCTCAAAATTCGGGAATGTTATTCTGACTGAAATACAGAGTGCATTCCTGAGTATCTTGCTATCTTCTGCTAAAACTAAAATCGCTAATGACATGAGTAAACTTTAGTCAAATGATGAATTGCCGGACGAACTAGCATATTCAGAAGTAGGAGGAATTACACGCTACACTGATGATGAGGAATTAGCACTGATTGAGGACGTAAAATTGAGTGAAAACTAATTTGAAGTTATTCGAATGCAAGCAAAAGCTACAAATGTTGATATCTACCCATATTACAGGAGCCTAGGAGATGCCAAAAAAAGGTGCTACCCACCGAATCTCATATTATCATAACGGAAGAAGGTGTGAGTATTAATATGCAAGCCTTACTGTATCACACAGTTTCTCACTTGATGAAAATACCTGGAATCATACCTCCAAATTCAGTTGACAGACTTAATCTTTCAATGACTTTAACTTCAAAGTATGGACGTGATGAGACACATAGACATAATCCATACCACCAGTCTTTCACTGATCCTAGTCAATCTAATGCAAGCATCTTAATTTTTTCGATAAAACCGCTAGCATTGGAGACGATAGACACGAAAACTGGTAGATGTTTGGCGATTTGGAAAAATACACATCCTGGGTCATATAGGCTTTCTAGAATTATGCGATGCCACTACGTAAAGGAAACTAAGGAGACTACCATCTCTGAGGTAAAGCAGATTCAAGGAGAAATGGATGAACTCAAACCAACAATAATTAATTTCGATCAAAGTAGAAATCGTTGCAAAGTCCCGTATAAAATGATAATGTTCATGGTTGACGGAAAGGTTTGCCAAGAGCTTACGGAAACACCCTCATCATCGCCATGTTATATTTGCTACGCAAGGCCGTCCATGATGAACAATTTGAAAAAAATCAAACTGTCCTCTGTGAAGATCAAAAACTTCTCTTTGGGTCTCTCCAATTTTGGGAGAAAACGGGCCTGATCGTGGATGTTCCACAACATGGGACTAGAACATCTAATAATGGAAACACTGCTCGACGATTCTTTGAAGATCCTGAATTGACTTCGAGTATTACCAGGGTTGACAAAGTATTAATCGTGAAATTCGTTTTTATTTTGAAAGCTACGGCATCAGGAAAGCGAATAGACATTATAAAATTCGGAGAGTATTGCCAGCTAAGTGCAAATCTATACGTCAGCTTATATAGTTGGTTCTACATGCCTGTGAGAGTCCACAAGATCCTCATACATGGCGCTAAGGTAATTGAAAATGCCCCATTGCATATCGTCCAATTGACAGCAGAGCCCCGAAAGTCGAATAACAAGATTTTAAAGAGTATAAAGGAATTCAATACCCGTCAAATCAGTCGGATAGCAACCAAGGAATATTTGTCTCACAAGTTGTTGATCATGACTGATCTCTACGTAAAAAACTTCAGAACCCTTAAGGGGAGGCTCCCTCGTCCCATGAATGCACAAGTTCAGGATCTGCTGATTGCAGATGATTGAGACAAGAATGTGCAACGCTGCTGAATACCAGAGTTTTTCGTCCAAAAATGGTTAAGGTTCATGATTTCGTTCATCCTTATTGCTTATAATATTCTAAAAAGAGATTGAGTCTAGACGTTTTCCGCTTCGGTTCCTTATTTCAAGGTAACATTAACTATTGAACCCAAAAAACAGATTTATTCTATACGAAGGAATTATTTTCAGAATTGATTGCTCATGATTGTTTAAAACAATGGGAAATGTTGTTGGATGTCACTATATTTCGTAAGAGTTTCATTTTTTATGATATAATCAACATTTCAGCAAGAAAGTGATTTTTCCTATTTGAAAGCGTCTATTAAATGCATTTGTTGATCAGAATCCTTAATAAAAATTAAAAATATTGCCAAACGTCAGTTTCCTCCATCAGAATATTAATTTAGGGATAAAATGAACAATTATGCAAAAGAAAAAATGGATTTTTTCTATCAAAGAGTGAACGTTTAATGCATTTGTTAATCAGTATTGTTTATAACAATGGTAAATAATTTTATTGTGCATTTCTGTCATGGAATGTTCATTTTTGAAGGCAAACCTAAGGATTGCGCAGCAAAAATGCATTTTATCTATACAGAGGCGCTTATTTATTAAATTTGTTTATGAAATTTCTTTATAACAATCACAAAAATTATACTTTAGTTTTTGATTTCAACGAAACTTTAAGTTCACTCGATTTGGCGGGAAAAAACGTGATGAAAAGAACATTCCGGCTTCAATGTACAGCAATAATCGATTTTGTTCATAAATTTGTTTATAAAAATTGAGCAGACTGCACTAACTTAATGTAAGTTATTAGGATTTGTTAATAGATTGTAATAATATCAATTTTTCACCTTTTTGCGGTAAAATCAACGAATGCTACAGAACAGGCAGGTCAAATATGAAAAATTATGGTTTTTTGGCATTTTGCAACTTGAATAAGAAACAAGCAAACAGAGGATTTTTAGCAAAATCGCCCTCGACAAATCTGTCCTGAATTGAATTAGCTTTAATTTGAACAGAGGATTTGATGCAGTGCCGAAATACTGTATGGCGCTGCACAGGTGAGGAGTGTGTGCATGTCGAGACCAAAGTAAACAAGACCGGTCTTACAAGTATCTGGTGTAAAAGTGGGCCCAGAGGATATCTTTGCCTCACACCTCTCACCAACCATAAACTATCTCCTACTTGATTTCCTACCTTTATCCTGCTTTTTGTTCTTCTTCCGCCCTAGCCTTCTCCGCCTCTTCCTCAAATCTTGTATTCTCTTCCTCTTTCCTTTACTCACACAACTCTGTATACTCTGTCTTTTTTCTCCTATATTCCAACTCACTACTTTCTTCTTTTCTGCACTTTCTTAATTCTTTTCTGACCTCCATCTTTTTCTCTTTACAATCCTCGTCTCATATTCTCCGCTTTACTAACTTCATTTTTGGTTGTGCACTCTAATCCTTTTTTTACTTCGCCTATCATTTTTTCATCTCCCCATCCCCATTTCCCTCTCCCATTTTGATTCTTTTAACCTTTTCTCTAAACGGTTTTTATCCTTGCTTTCACCAATCTCATTTTCCTACACTTTTTACCTTTGCTCCCTTTTTATTCATATTGCTATTACTCCTCCAAACTATTTAGCAACTTCTTTACCTCCCCATTCAGTACCTTATTTTTGGCTTTTCTTCCTCTGTCTTGTCCCAATTCCCTTTGCCTTCTAACTCCTGTTCTTGCATTGAAATCCCCACCTATTATGAGCCTAATCTCTTCCTTAT
Source organism: Acraspis erinacei (assembly GCA_035041075.1). Lineage (NCBI taxonomy): Eukaryota > Metazoa > Arthropoda > Insecta > Hymenoptera > Cynipidae > Acraspis > Acraspis erinacei. The sequence goes on from JAWWLR010000002.1 coordinate 17,824,487, forward strand.
TTTCTTCAATCATTTCTTTCATCTCCTCTACTTTCTCCTGCATATCTCCGATAATATTCACCCCCACTATCTTCCACTTCTCTCCTTCCATCTTTACCTCTTCTACTCTTGATTCCTCTTTTTGATCTTTCCACTAGTTCATATCGTTTCCTGTTATACATCCGTTCCTATCACCTATCATCATTCCTCCAATTGCTCTGCCCTTTTTATTCATCCTCTTTGCATTTTGAGCTTGTTATTTGTAACCTCTTGGTAGACTTCTCCTTACTGTTTTCCATCCCTTTTCTTCTAGCCACGTTTCCATCATTACTATTACATCGCATGGTGTCAAATTTCTCATAAGCTCCCTATCTTTTCTCTTCAATCCTGCTATATTCCAGCAACATATCCTCCATTCTTGCATAAATTCGTTTCTCGTCTCTTTTTTCTTCTTACTATTTCTTACTTTATATCTCCCATTCCTTGCTCTGCTAGTGTCCCGGGACCTCATTTCTTACTAACTCTTCCCTTTTCTTATCTCGAACCCACCATACTCCGTGTATCTATATTCTCCCATACTTAACCCATGTTCTTCCTCTATTCCCTCCGAGCTTCCATATAATACCATCCTCTTTGTGATCACTTCCTTCTTATGTCCCATTTCTTTAGTTTCACCAGTAGCATTCTCTCCCCTCTTCGCTCTTCCCTTCCTACACTTCTCACTTCCTCTATCTGAACCTTAGAATCAATCCCTTTTAGTACTTCCTCCAATACTTCCTTCAGCTCCTTCTCCTCTAATCTTGTGCCCTTAATAACTATGTTTCTTTTTCTTTCTTCCCTCTCTTTATGTTCTATTCTTTGTTCTATTTTTCGCAGTCTTTCCTTCTCTGTATTCACACTCTCGCTCACACCAAAATCCCGCTTTAAGCTCTCTATATTCCTTATCCAACCGTTCATCTCCTCTACCTTTTGATTATTATCTTTCTGCTTCTCTAGTTTTTGTTCCAATGACTGCATCCTCTTTTCGAACTGTTCCCTGACTTCTTCCCAATTCTTTATTTCTTTCCTAAGTTCAGCCCCTTCCCCTGCATTTCTTTCCTTACTCCCTCTCCCCTTTTCTCCTGCTTTTCTGCATAAGTCCCCGTTACTTCTATCATAACTTAGTGAATTTCTTTCAGTCTTTACTCTTTCATCAGATCTTCAGGTTTATCTCCGATTCCTTAATTCTCCTTACTATTCTCACCCTTCTCTACAAAACTGTGCTTTTCCGGTGGAGATCTGATCATTTTTGGATATTTAAGACTTGAACCTATATCGCCCTTCTCTGCACTGCTTCCCCTCTCTTCCTTTTGATCAAAGCATCAATCGATCCCACACTTATTGCTCTTAATCTCTCCTTTTCTGCAGTTTTTTTGTACTTCCCCCTTGTCTTCTTTTCTTCGATCTCCCTTTTCGGCGTACTAAATACTTCCTGCTCTAAATACGTTTTTTCCACGAAGGAACATAAGGAGAAATATCTAATGTATTTGATTCGGTCGGACTTTTAAGGAAAAGGGCGTGTAGTCGCAAAGTGGAATGAACGTTGCGGCTCTGATTTTTGGCGCCTATGTAGGCCATAATTTTTGCTACACTGGTTTATTTGACAGGTGGAGGTTAGGAGGTTAGAAACCTCGTGACATACTGAAATAAATTAAACATGAAATAAAGCCCTAAAAAATGTTAGTTCCACTTTAAATGAGTCTCAGAAATAAGTCAATAAGAGTGAAATAGAAATATAGTATTTAAAATATAATAAGTGTATTTGCTACTTCAATACGCAATGGTGCCCGACAATTTTAATAAGTGCGTATAGCTTCGTCAAAGATGCGATGACGAATAACTTCGTCAGCCTCGGCCGGCTTGACTCTCAGCGATCCGGGTCTCCACCGCCGCCGCTGTTTAGGTTTAGGCCCAGCCGTTCAGATAACGCTTTCAAAAAAGAATATTATTAGTGGAAGGATAAATAGAAGGATAAATAGAAGGATAAATAGAAGATATAAATAAATAGGCCTTTAGACCATTTAAAAGAGCTACCTGTACGTCTAAAAATATCTACCTGACTGCCTGCGGAGACTTTCTCAGAAGCTTCTCAGAGCCTGGGAATCTTTAGTTAATATGCTGAGATTTCTATCGGTAGGGCATAGATTCCAGTACTAATTTCTCGAAGTAAATATCATTGCGAGTTCTTCGATGAGTAATAGTGTGAGTACTTGTGATGAGTGAATAGATAAATATACAGACAAAAATGGAAAAGTTAAAATTTCAGTAAAATAAACGAACCTTCAAAAAATACATGAATTTTCAAACAGATGGTTGAATTTTCAACTAAAAAAAAATTTTCAATTAAAATGGAAAAGTTAAATTTTTCATCAAAATAAATATATTTTCAAATAAATAGTCCAATTTTTAATAAGAAAAGCTAAATTTTGAACTAAGATTCGAGAAGTTATAATGTCAGTAAAAAATATGAAAATACATGAATTTTCAAATAAATAGTTAAATTTTCAACTCGAAAAGATAAATTTTAAACAAAAATAAAATTCAAATTGTCCGTAAAAAATATGATTTTCAGATTTTCAGAAAAAAAAACGAATTTTCTTCAAAATAGTAGCCAAAATATTTGGCTAAAGTGAATGTCCTTGTGATTGGTCATCTCGAAGATGCGAAACTATCACTGTTTCGTAACCTTGAAGCCATACCCGCATGCCAAAAGCATGCGAAAGACACTTGCGAGATGTATGCAGAAAGCTGTCATTCTTGTGTCTCTTCGGATCCTCAAAACACAAGAGGGTTTCGCCAGCCTTTCATCGTGATTTCATCGTTCCCTGTGGACACCCATCTCACTGTCGTGAGACGTGGCCATCGGTGCGATTTATCGCGATCCGGTGTCATCTTTAGATGGCCGTTGCTCCCAGCGATAACCTGCGGTATTGATCGTTTTTATTGATCGCATTTGCAACTTTACAATTTATGCTATTTTTCCGTACTTATATAGGGTCGGTCGAGGATGCGACCGGCAACCGGCCTTAGACTGGAAATTTTGACTAGGCCGGTTAAATCCCGGCCAGGTGGCAATTCTACTTCTGTGCAGGTACCAGTAAACAAACAGGGTTTGATGGAGAAAATGGTGGGCAATTTAAATCAAGGCAGAAACACCAGTGAGTAAAACAGACTTTTGGTCAATCTTTCATTTGATCTCGAACCAGTCTGAATTTCCAAGTAAAGCTAATCATATTTTCTTATTTAATTGTTTAAATCGTTTACAGTACAAGAACTAGTTTATTGAATATAAGATTATAACATTGTTTTTATTAATCAATAAATAAAATAGCTTCATCAATACTGCGTCATTTCCTTAAAAAGATGTAGAAGCTATCCCTGTGAAGTTGTACCCCCAATATTAAAAATTAAATGCTTTTTAGAGTTCTGGGTACCTCTTCAATAGTTCTGGAGTTCTATATATGTTTTAGCAATAGTTATGATAACTAAAGAATTGGAAAATCACTTTTCGAAAGGGGTTCGGCCACCTTCAAACCCCCCCCCCACTCTTTTGTAAAAGTGAATTTTTGTTTGGAGTTCTGGGTAGATTGCTGACCTATAAAAAAATTCTATAATATTTTTCGATCAAGTCAAAATTCGAAGAACTATGGCACTTTTAAGAAAATCAAAAGTCTTGTAATTCCAAAATTTTGAGAGTTCAAAGAGTTCTGATCAAAGTTCTGGACTTCTTAGTGACAGCTCTATAAAAAAGTTATATAAAATTTTTCGATCAAGTGAAAATTCGAAGAAATAGCGCACTTTTCCAAAATCCAAAATTTTAGGATTCTGAAATTTTGGGAAATTCTAAGAGTTCTGATCGGAGTTGTGTACTGCTTAAGGATGATCAGATTGAAAAATCAACAAAACCATTGCATTCCTCTCGAAAATATCTTTATGCGGTTATTTAAAACCATTTTGTCAACAATTACAGCTTTTGTTGTTTAGCGTGCTTTTGCTGATTGCCTGCTGAATTTTGTTAAAAACTTAACTGCTAAAAATTGCACTCTTTAAATTTGTAGAAAATTCGTGTGCTGTTAATTAAACTGTTACATATCTTTGGAATCGCCACCATCAAATGAATACTGCCCGATTTTTCATACATTTTCAATAAGTTAGTAAACCTGGTGATATATATTTAGAAATTCCATCTCGGGTTCCACGCCCGTCATGTTCGGTAACACTAGCGGCCATAAGCTTAAGCACGTGAAAAGGATTACTAATAAGTTTATCCTAAATACTATTCTATCTATTCATCCTTTTATTCACAGGTAGTACACAGATGCAATGATTAAATTTTGGAGAGCTGGAGAGTGGGGAATTGAAGGATACAGAACAGGGCGATCTTCTTTTCCTTCACGGCTACCTGCGTACACTTATCTTTCCACTGTGCAATGACACTACCCCTCATTAGATTAGAAGTGGCTTCAGGCCCTCGATGTTAGGTCCCCCATAAAGATAATCCATTTGTCTTTCACCTTAACCATTTTCTAGCTATTTCCAGGCATATTAAAAATTAAAAATTAAAAATGCTAATAGGCCGACAAAATCCCTGACATTTTGAATATAATCGTAAATATAGGTAGATTCTCAACAATTTCGATACGAATATTAAATTTTCATAAGCTCCCCATTGCGTTAATGAAGTGATTCAAAAATTCTTTTCTATTGTTTTTTTGTTAGTATAGCTGTTGAAAATTTAAGGGAAAAAAACCACAACGTTCGAAAATTATTAAAAGAGAATATTATTTAAAATAATAATAAGTTGATAATTGCTAGTGGATTGTATTGGCCCTCAAAAATAAATTTTGTAGAATTGAAAACAATTGAGTTGTTTCAAATGTTTTGGCACATAATACATATATATAATTTTTTGTAGGTATAATGTTTTACTTTTGAAAATACTATACTTTAAAAAAATATTTTAACGAAGAACAACTAATGAAAAAACAATTCCTAAAGAATTATTAAAATATTCTTTACAAAATTTTCTTTTTCTTATACCAATAAAAAGTTTATACACATTTTCTTTACACTAGTAAAAATGCAGATTTTCGAGGAACATTGCATTTTAAAAAAATTTCTTCGATTTCTTATATACAAATTTTCCTTTAAAAAAGTTTTGTTTCTACACATTTTTTAATTTTAATTTTTCAAAATGTTTATAATTTAAATTTTTGAAATGGAAATTTACTGAGTTTTCAGTTACCGTTTAAAATTATTTCTGTGAAAGTAAAACATTTAAAAAATCTCACAGTGATAAAAAATAAATTTGTTCAAAAAAAGCATTGTAGTTATATAATTCAGCTTTTACATTTAAACAGTGTAGCAAAATAATTCTTGAAAATATGTAATAAATTGTCTGTTACCATAAGAATTATTTCTTTAAAACCAATAATACTTGTTTGCCTTTCAAAATAAACTTTTCTTCGATAATGAATATCTTAAAGAATACTTAAATAATTATTCAAATAAAAAGTTTCTTACACTTTGATATTTTTACCACAGTGCAATTTTCAAGGGACTGCAATGTTTTTTGACAAAGTAAAAAAAAATTGTTAACAAGTTTTACTACTACATTGGAATTTATATTTCCATCAATGTTGTAATTCATTAAAAGAAATGAATGAAGAATACTTCGTGCTTTATCAATAGTTATTAATCAAATTTAATCAAATTTTAATTATAATTTAAAGAATTTATATAATTTCTCAACTGAGATATTGACCAAAGAATAATACTTACAATTATAAAACTACGTACCTACAAGGCATTATGTACTTTTCAAAGATTAAATCAAACTTACTGATGAGGGCCACCATTGTGGGCCGAAACTTGTAAAACAACTTAATTGTTATCAATTCACCTGACCCTAAAGTGGACAAAGTACATCAAAAATTTGTACTAAATTGATTTTTAAAGGCCAATACAATTTAAAAGTGGACCAAAAGTGAAAAATGTTATAAAAAACTGCAACATACTAGAATCATTGTAAGAGAATATTGTTATAAATAATAATAATAATAATAACTTGTTTGAATACTTACTTCTGTTAACATGGATTAATTATCAATCCACTATAACTTAAAAGGGGGCAAAAATTGGAAAATTGTATAATATTTCATCCGTAAAAAGTTCACATATCATATTTATACTTTATTAGATTGGACTTAATCTAATTTTGTTTATTCAAATGAGAAAAAATCCGTAATAATTACGGACATACTTTATTTTAAATTCTACAGAATAAAGTGGAAGACGGGATATTTCGCAGAATGCCTATCAAATAAAAAACACGGCAGATTTCTGTAATTTTTTCATCCCCGCGCCGTCGTTTCTAACACGAAAAAAATTACAATTTATAGAGGGGCTTCCATATTTATCCTGCTTGTATATCAGAA
>JAWWLR010000002.1:17871504-17900811 GCA_035041075.1 Acraspis erinacei
TCCTCACACTAATCCCCTCCCCCGCCGAGTGAGTCACGCCTACCCCGAAAGGGAAACGGCTTAATGGTGTAATAAATGCTGTCTTTCAGATTCCTAATTTCTTAAAATTCTTTTTTTATATACTGACGTCAAACAAGTCTCCGATAGTGTGTCCTGATGAAATCTGTTCAAATGCTGCCTGAGATATAAATTGCGCGTAAACACTTTGCCACAAATATGGCAAATGTTATCGTTTTTGCTTGACTTACGTTTGATTCAATTTTATAAACAAACCAGTATCTTGCGTTCTGAACATATCAGGGGGGAGCAGCCAACTCAAGGGTGTGTGATGCACCGACTCGTCAAAATACTGGCATCCTCTCTCGTCAACAGAGATTTAAGGGCTTCGAAAGCATCCTCGCCGAAGGACTAAGAATTTTGCTAGAGCTTCCTAAAGTGTTAGTCTGTCGAGCTTGGCTCCAACTACCTTTAGCTTCTCGAATTTAAACTTGGTGAGATTGAGAACGGACCTTAGAGTCTCACATTTAAAGTATCCCTGAGTGGATTCAAGAAAAGAAAACTTTGATATTGTATCCCATAATGCCTGCGTCGAATTCCAGCCACTTTAGCAGCGAGTCTGACACGCTTAGAAATCTTTGTCATATCTTGGGCACGAAATTAGGTCCTGTCAAGTGCAGTTTTTTCCCTTAAGTATCCTACCGCTACGATTAGAAGTGAAGCAAAATAATCTGAGACATCTTCGACAACAATCGCTTTCTCGTTCGACAACAGTAATCGCTGAATAAAACTGGATATTTGAGGCTTGGACACATGAATTTTAGATATTTGCTACAACTTTATTGTTTTATGTTTGAGCTGTGTGTGTAATTCTGTAATAGAAATTGTAAATTTCTTTCTTGCTTGGTCAATCATACGCATTGTTACATCAGGAAACTTTATTAAACTGCTTTGCTTGGTTACTTCTTCATGCAATATTGTCAGGAGTCTAATTTTCTCTTATTTCCAGTCTTAATATCATACATTTTGGATAACTTGCTAGAGTTATTCTCAGAGAAGCAATATATTAATTGCCTCTAATTGGCTTGCGCGAAGACATTTCTTACCTATAACTAATTTCGTTGTTTTCTAACTTTTCTTCATCTATTGTTACAGCTTCGATTGGTACACCTGATCCAACTCGAACCTTTCCAAAAAATAGTCAATAATAGTTTCTCTAAACATAATTTTCCGGACTTATAGTTATTTTTGGAAAAAAATGTCGCAAAACCGTAGCTAAATTCCTGTGAGGGGTCAACTTTTCTTCAGCGTTGTTTTAGACTTCTTGTAAAGTTTAAAACAAATTTTAAAGCACACTCTTCGTTTCACAGAGTAAATTTGACTGATAGGAAAGATCACGTATACCGAATTCTTTTGAGAACCATCGACAACCGATTGTTATACTAAACTTACAATAGCACCATTTGTTGATTGATATCTATATTTTAAAACTCAAACTGTTTTACATGTCGGGTAAAATAATTACCTAAGAATGGCCGGACTTTCTGTTTGCCTTACCGATGGTAACATCGTCTCATAAAAAATTATGAAAATCCTGTTTTACCGACCGATAGTAAAAATAATAACCTAGCAGGAATATGTTTTGCCCACCGTCGGTAGCACTAGCTGTTGCTAAATTGTAAGGAAAAATAACATTAGACGGTCGATATGTCAAGATGTTCTGTCACAGCTATACTACTTTTCATTAAACAAATAGTTTTCTGATGTATAATATTTTCCACTGAAAAAATTTATTTATTCGAATTAAATAAAAACGGAAGAATTAATAATTACTTTGAATGAATTAAACGAATTCATACTGCTTTTTCAATAGAAATAATGCTTAAATGTGCTGGAGAAAAATGAAATAATAATTTTGTTGCGGTTTGTGAAGCAAAATAAATTTGAAATTTATTTATTTTAATTTACAATTTTTTATTCCGTTATTTATAAAATAAAACAATAGGGTATTTTTAAAATCAAGTTTTTTGTAATTTGTTTTTCTTGTATTTATCTTTATACTTCTTTTTTCTATTTTTTTTTGTAGCTGCTTTCTCTTGAAGATTTTTTTTGTTATACATTTTATTATTGTTTGTAGATTTAACAACTTTGTTAAAAAATAATTCTTTTTGGTCAAAAATTCTTAAATTTGGTTGAAAGTTCAACTATTTCGAGGAAAATGTATCTTTTTTTTAATTAATATTTGATCAACGTGCCATTAGAATCTTTCTTGGATAAAAATTCAACTATTTTTTTAACATTTATCTTTTTAATTTAAAAATTCATCTGTTTCTAAATCCAAAAAAGATTTTAGTTGGCTTTTCAACAAAATCTAAATTTTGAACTAAATTAATCTTCTTCGAAATATTTTTAATGTTCAAATAACAGTTGCATTTTTAACCGAAAGTGATCCTTTTGGTTTAAAAATACTCTACCACTTGAGTAAAATTTGAACTACTTTATTGCATTTTTTTAAAAATGCATTTTATCTCTACTTGAAAATTTAACTATTTTATTAAACATTTTTTCGGCGAAAAATTCATATTCTGTTTGAGAATTTAATTTTTGTAAAAAAAATCGTCTTTTGGCGATGTTCAGAAGAATATATTACCTTAAGGTAATTTTAGCGCCAAATGTCAGATATCTAAGAAAATAGTTTTTCTATGATTTAAAAAAAATATTATAACTGGTGTTCTTTAAAAAAACATTATTTGCTTTGAAAAATTTGAAAATTCACAAAAATGACAAAAAGCATTAATTTTAACCATGTTTTTTGCAACTCAATATTTGCTGACGACCGCTTCTTGCCAATTTTTGAAAAATAATTGCATTTCAATAATTGACGTCTTATTTTTGCCGGGAAAACATTCTCTACAACCCTATTTCTTCCCATTTTAATAATAACTAAATAATCTTAAAATATAATTATTTTTTTTTAAAAAAGGTGTTCTTATTAAAAAATTGTTCTGACGATTTCAGCCAAAAGAAAATTTACTGCCAACGGTGTAAAAAATAGAACTGTAGAGAATCTTTTCCCGGAAAAAATAAGTCGTCATTTATTAAAATGCAATAATTTAAAAAAAATTTTAATTGGCATTTTTTCCCTTGTGAATTTAATAATAATAATAATTAAATAATTAAAAAACAATTTAATAATAATGAATAATAATTAAAATAAAAATAATAAATAAATAATTTAATATAATATATCTGACTTTTGGCACGACAACTACCTTAAATTATTATTTCTGGATACCATAAATTACGTACATTAGTGTACGTTTCCAAAATTAAAAAAAAAATCTGGAAGATTTTAAGAAAATTTGTTTAATTTCGTAGAATTTTTTTTAAAGTGTTAGAAAAAACTATACCCATTTTCAAACATAAAATTTCCAGAAAAAAAAAAATAAATAAACCTTTTCCATGAACTTAAAAGTAATGGTAGATTTCGAAGATTTTGAAACAAAATATTGAAGATTTATAGTGATTTCGAAAGGTTTCATCATAATGAAAATATTTCGAAAGATTTCTAGGAATATTTACCGTTAATAATTTTTTTAACATGTATTTTTAAAAAATATTCAAAAAGATTTTAATCTACAAAAATGTATGAAATATTTGAAAATAAATAAATGAATAATTTGGAAACTATAAGAATCTCAGATTTTTCTGCTTAGCTATCTTAAAGATATTTTGTTTTTGGTTTACATAAATAATTATTTAAATTAAAGCAATGCCTGGCTTTGGTTGAGCTGAATTGCAAATTACCTAATTTTACCTCTTTTCAAATTTATTATGTTTATTAATGTGTAATTCTTTTGGACCCTGCAACGGAAGCTAAGTTGTAAATTTTTTGTCGGAAATTCGGAACATTCCTGTTTTCGAGTTATGTCAAATTATTCGCTCGGCAATTTGGAAAAGCGAGAACAATGATTTCGAGACTTTAGTCACTGGCCTATTTTTTAGAGGAGAATGATTTATTAAAAAATATTTTTTTGGGCCACTCAACGAGAAAGTAAATGTTGTCGGCTGACTCGGCCAGGCAAGGACAATATTGACGCTTTAAAACAAAGAGATAACGACTACAGTGCTGGCTTCACAATTGGACAAAGCATAAAACTAATCATTGGTAACATTGAGATCAAAATTATTTTTTATTGCATTTAGCAGTGTTTCCTTAAATTCGAAAAGATGAAGGTGGTCTATACCTTGCTCTTATCTTCAGCGGTAATCCTTAATTTTATTGGTGAATAAAACAATATATTATATCTATAATTTTAAGGACAACTTTGTAAGCCTTACGCCAGTAGTTCTCCAGCCACGTCTAGATTCTGACTTGTACAGTTATAAGTGTTCCATATGTGCATGTGCACATATGGTGCACTTCCAGATCTGCACTTTCTTTCAAAGAGAGAAAGTAAGGTTTCTTATTTGACCTTTGTTGTATGGAAAATAATATTTTTTTAATCAAGAAAAATTGTTGCAATCTTCTTTTACAAATTAAAAAAAGAATTGTTTTTAAAATTTTTTCTTTTAATTCTATTATAAATTAATTAGCGTGTTAATTGTTAATTGTATGTTGTAAAAAATATTCTTTGTGGGAAAAAATTAATCGTTTTACTTGAAAATAAATTTCCGTGACTTGAAATTTTTTGTATCGAAAAATATTTTCTTTAACTGGAAATTTACCCATTTCATGCTTGGATAGTTAAGTAGGAATCTTATTTAGTAATAAATTCCATAGAAAACTTAAATATTTAAATTATTGAGCATTCAAATACAAATTTTTTGAAACAAAAAATTTAAAACGGCAATTTTAAAATTTAATTATACCAATTTGAGTGTTTTAATTTTTTTAGTTTGCTTGTATGAATTCAAATGGAAAAATATTTAGGTTAGTTTGTAATTACATTATAAAACCCAAATGGCCAAAATATAAAAGAAAAATTTTTAAGATGAAACTCCAACAGGAATGATTCACAGTGCCATGATTGTTAATGGCTTGGCGAGTCCAGAGATTGCACGAAGAAGATAAAGTGTACCCGCGAAACGGCTTCTATAGCGGGACTGCAATGTAGTTTTAAATTAATCTCTTCTGTTAAAAATTGAAGTATTTTGTAAAAAATAGATTTTATTTTTAATGAATATTTTAGGTTAGGCATTTCTCTTTTTTAGTGGAAAAGTCATATAGTCAACGAAAAATTTTCCTTTTTAGAATCAAATTTCATAATTTTTTAAAAAAGTTTATGTTTTTTTGCAATTAAACTATTTCTTCAACTATTATCTTTCTTCTTTAACTCGTGTTTATGGGTTAATATTTGGTTCAAATGTCTGCCCTTCTTGGTGAGAGTAACATTAAGGCGGTTGGCATGCAATTCCTGTAACATGTATGCGGTAAAACGCTAATGGACAAAATATTGAAAGGATTCTCAAAGAATCTAATAATAATCGTTTTAATGCTTGGGAATTAATGTAGATCGTCGATAAGTATATAGGTCGTTTGACTTTTATATGAAGAGTTTTGTATATATAAGCAATCTTTTTGCAGAGTCAACGAGAAGGCTAGAAAACACCTGGAGCCCACCTTCTTCTGAAAATCACTCGATTTTAACTTCAGAGGATATAGCAACCCTATTACATAATTGGGGTTCTCCGGAACATTCATATAGCGGGGATTATGGGTACCATACGTCTGTACCTCCGAGTCCTGTACAACATACTAACTACGGTCATCGTAGTGGAATAAGGGCACACCGTGAGTTGAAAATTCGTGTGTTTTGTTGAAAAGTAAAACCATATTTTTGGTTTAAAATTGAGATATGTTGGTGAAATATTTAATTATTTTGTTGCAAATTCGGGTTTCTTTTTTGGCTAAAAAATCGTGGATGTTACAAATTTATATTGTGCTTGAAGATGTATCACTTTAGTTCTTCTTTATTCATAATTTGTCCCCTAAAGGTGTGCATGACCTTTCTTTTTTACAAGACCATCTAAAAACTTCGTGATGTCTAATTCTATGAATTTACCATTTTTACAAATATTTAAATCAATTCTTATATCTCCTTACTTCTACATTAATATCGCGCAATTTTACTTTCGGATAAGTGAGGGAGCAATGAAAGGCAGAGAGCATGCGAGTGAAAGCAAGCACTTCCTAATCTACTTCTACTCCCACATAATAATAATTACTTACGAAATTTATGCTTCTGATCAATGCGATTTCCGTTTCCTTTTTCCTTCCCCTTCACTTCTCTTCTATCACATTCTCATTTTGGCATTTCCCACTTTCATTCGCCCCTCTAGCCACCTCCAACTCTTTCATCCACTTATCAACCATTCCATCCTTCCATAGAATCTTTACCACATTCTCTTGTCAGCTTCCCTTATCTTACATTCTTACCCTACATCCTTCCCATACATCCTTTCCATCTAGGTACCTCTACTCCTTCCTTTCATAAATCTGCCCACATCTCTCTTTATCATGCTCTATATCATCTTGTACATGCTAAACCATTTAGCTCCGTCCTCTCCTATTTCCAAATTTCATTTGAAATCTCATCTATACCATGCTTCTTTCCATCTATCATTATTTCTAAAACCTTGAATATTTATTACCTTGTTATGTCATCATCCTCATATCTTTCTCTACCATATTTTCCTCCTCTACTAACTTTTCTTTCTAGTCCTTCTAAAAAATCCATAAAATATTTTGTCCATCCTACCATTTCAATATCCTGGTTCAATCTATTCTTCTTTTTATTACTTACTTAATACCTTCCAAACCTCTTCTTTCTCCGCCTTTTCCTCAAACCTTTTATTTTCTTTCTCTTTCTTTTGATCACACAACTCAGTATACTCCTTCTTTTTTCTCCTATATTCTTCTCCACTACTGTTTTGTTTTCTACAGTTCGGAATATTTCATTCTGAGCTTCTTTTTCTATTTAAAATCTTCATCCCATTCACCTCTATTCATCCCTTTACTATCTTTACTTTTGCTTGTACGCACTATTCCTTTTTCTTATTTTTTCTATAATTTTTTTCATCTCTTGACCAACATTTCTCTTTCCCATTTTGATGTTTCTGACCGTTACCTAAACATTACCATTCTGAACATTACCGAGGCTTAGTAGAACTCTAGGGCGTCGATATGTTATAACTCCAAACTATTTTTAATAACGTCATTATCTCTATACGATTCCTTTTCTTACCTTGACCCATCAAATTTTCCCGATTTTTTTACCGTTGCTTCCCCTTTCTCTATATTGCTATTACTTTCTTGTCCCTCTAATGTTACTCTTAAGAGAAAGTGATCCGATTCAATATAATCTTGCACCTCTATTTTCTGGACCTTGTCTCTAACCTCATGATCCACTATTGCATAATCAATTATCGTTCACCTTTACCTTCCTGAGCGTGTGTATTCTACTTCCTCATTTCCCATTCAGTACCTTGTTTTTGAATTTTCTGCCTTTCTCTCCCACCTCATATTCCCTTCCTCCTCTTTCTCCTGTTCTCGCATTGAAATCCTCGCATATTATAAGCCTAATCTCTTCGTTGTGTTCTTACCTCATTTCTTTCATCTTCTTGGCTTTCCACTGCATATCACCGTTCATTTAAACCCCCACTTTCTCCCACTTATCTTCTACCATCTTCAAGACTTCTACTATTAATCTTTGTTTTTTTGTACTTCCATCTCTTTCTTATCCTTCTCTGTTATATATACGTTAGTTACTCCCATTACCATTCCTTCCATTACTCTGACCTTTTTATTCTTGCTCTTCGCCCTTTAAACTTGCCAGTTTTAGCATCTTGGTAACCTTTCCCTCACTCTTCCTTATCCATTTGCATCTAGCTACGTCTCCATCATTTCTACTAATCCCACTGTGTTAAATTTCTCATGAACTAGTCACGCTTTCTCTCTAATCCTGCTAAATTCCTTTCTCTCCTAGTTTCCCGGTACCTCATTTCTTACTTTTTCTTCCTCCCATTCTAGCTGTATTCGGCATAGTTAACTCACATTCTGTTTCCCTTATTTCTTTCCTCTTCCGCTATTTTGCTTAACCTATACTGCATATTCCTTTCTACCTATGTCAAGTCATCCTCTATTGTCTCGAAACTTCCATAAAACAACCCCTTCTTTGGCACGACTTACCTTTTATGTTACCATTTCTTTAGTACGTCTAGTAGAATTTCATCTTCTCTTTGCGTTTCTTTTCGTACACTTCGCAATTCAACTCCCTCCATTCTAATCTTATACCCTTTATCGCTATGTTTCTTTTTCTTTCATCTCTTACTTTTCTTTCTAATCTTCTTTCTGTTTCCCTTAGCCTTTCCCTCTCTTACACCAACTTTCTCGCACAAACCTCATATCTTCCCATTTCCGCATCATTAATTCTGCTATTTCTTTCCTAATTTATTGTTTTATTTCCTTTAATTTTCTTCCTGTCTTTTTTTGTCCCTCGGTTTTACCTCTATCATCATATCATGTTGGAAAGTAGCTCTAATTAATATGATCTAGCCAGAAATGGATTTAATATTCAAATTGTTATTAAGTCGTAAAGGTTTCGCTGGTGCTTTTAAACTTTTTTTTTAATTGAGATTTTGAAATAATGATGAGGAATATTCAATCTTCCTCGATGATGTCCACAGAGCAAACATTTATTTTCTCAAGTACGAAAACGTAAATTAACATCTTGGACATCATAAAAGGTATAGCGATTGGCAAATAACGTCCGCCTCGCAAATTAATTTGCCGTTTTAAGTTGAAGCATGCTTATAACCCTGGCGGTTGTTCGCAATTGCGAGAAAGGGTAGCGCTAGCGCTGCACACCAACCAAATGAAGAACTAATACTGGCGATGGGGGGGGGGCTTTGGGGATTCCCCCTCCTAAAGCTAAGTACTTCTATTATTTAATTCCCTTTTCCCCCACTCTGTGCCTATACATAAACCCAAAGCCCACTCCGAAAAAAATCCTGGCAACGGCGCTGTACAGTTTAAAGGATCGAAAAGAAGGATAGAGTTCTCTAAGCAGCATTCTTTGACTGTAAGACATAAAATATGACCAATTTACGAAAATTATGCACTAAAAACAGATCTTTAAATTTGTTATACATCAATTTTTTAATGGGATGCACATTTTTTGCTGTATACGTAAATGTTAAAATGATCGGATGAGCATTTATTTTTTTATTCGTAAAAAATATCATTAAAAAAATTAAATTTATGGAAAAACGACGCAGGATAAGAAAAAAATGGACCAAAATTTATGCACCCAAGAAATGTCTACAAATTTGTTATTATTCATTCTTTTGAACGGAGTGAATCTGTTCCAATCCTCAAAAATAAGTTTAAAATTAAAAAAATAGAGTTATTGAAGAAGGACACAAGATAAAAACAATAATTTTATTGAAAAGGGGCACAATGTACAGCAATGTTTATTAACAAAATTGTTTATCTCAGGGCACGCTATTTTTTAAATTAGAGAAAAAATACAATGAAAATACTTATATTCCAATATAAATGCCTAATATGAATAGTAATAATATACATTTAATGAAATAATAAATTTTCAGGGCAGCTAAGAATAAAAATTAATGCACAATAAAGAACAAATATCAAAGTGATCATGAAAAATAACAGAGTGCGGTATAGAAATAAAGAAAATATGTTGCTTTTAGGAGGAATTAGACAAAATATTTATAATTAACAAAAAAGTTGCAATTTTTCAACAACAAAAAAACTAAAATTCGATTTTCTTAAAAAAACCACGTTTAAATTTTATGATACATACATATGTTGGTTACATATTTTTTGTGGTCAGGAGAATTTCTTTTTTTACAATCGGAATTTCTACTTTTCCTCCAAAACAATGGCAAGAATTAACAAAAGTAACTCTGGTTTTCTTGTGATATCCTTAATTGTGTACAACGAAAGTTTAAAAATTATATTTATTGAAAAAAATTTCCTGGTCTCAAAAATAGTTTAGAATTCATGATAATGATAAAATGCCTTTATTCTAGTAGCAGAAACTATTCAAAAATATTCGGAAGAATAAAAAAGATAGGGTTTCAGCAAAAATATTTTATTCATATTTTCAGCATTTGAAAAAAAACTGAAAAAGGTTTTCTGGAAAACGCCACCTTTTTATTTGTTCCCAAACTTAAATTCTACAATGTCAAATTTTATTGAATCCAATCAGACGCATTACCCTAAAAATTTAATTTAAAAAATGTAAACAACTTCAACTTATTCATTACCTGGGTTAATCAAGACTCAAAATAGGCATCTTTTGCTATGTTTTCGACATTGATACTTCAATAGAAAAGGGTTCGTGGCGAAAAAAACATATTCAGGAGGAAAACATGAATCTCCATAGTACCGAATTTTGAGACGATAATTTGCAATAGTTGAAAAAGGGCTACAGCTATGATGAGTTTTACTAAAAATTTAGTTTGCGCGATACGTTTTAATTTTAAAAAACTCAAAGCAACGATTTTAGTAAGCCTATGGAAGTGCTGAAACTTCTGTTAAAATACAATTCCCACTCATAATTTGACAATAAAATAACTATTTAACATGTGAAATAAAAGTTTCAAGACTAATTTGAGTCAATTTTACATGGTGGAGTTTTAGTTTTTCTCTATTTTCTTTAATACGCGTAATTAATCTGACATTATATGTACCTTTCTCTTTTAAAAATACAACTTATGAATAAATAAAAATAAAATCATTTAATACATTTAACTGATTAATAAGTTCAAAAATGATATGTATTATTATAGTTAAATAGAAAAAAATTAATACCTCGAAACCACATTAAATACGATGGTCTCGTTTTTGTGGCAATAGAATTCAATTTTTACGAAAAATTGCATGAATCTGCATAATTAAAATAATTAATTCATTTTTCGCACACTATAAATTACTTAAAATTATTTTTTTTATGAATACTTCATTTTTTATTTAAATTTTTCATATAGTCTAATGTATCTCTCAGAAAGAAGCGCAGTAGCGCCGCCGGCGGATTCGTTCGCGGATGGCTTAAAACTTTAAGGTGTTCGCACAAGAAAATCCGTTGCAGTTAGCTGGAGACGTCTCACTGACGTGCCGTCCGTGCACGAACACAAAAAGAGCCAACCAATCGCGAAAAACATGTCGTACTGCTTCCGCCTGAGCACTGGCGCACACAAGTATGTCGCTATCTACACCAGATCACAACGCCCTTGAAGGTGTTCGCACAATAAAATACGTGTGCAGTATGCTTTTGACGACCCACGCACGAGCCGTCCATGCGCACACACAGAGTGCCCACCAATCGCGTGCGATATATCGCGCTGCTACGCTGTCAGCTGGTTACGTACTGTTTACCGATCGAATCGAATTTTGGCAACATCAAAAACCCAGCGGCGGTCCGATAGGTGAACGACACGTAACCAGCTCGCACCGCAGCAGCGCGACAGATAGCACGCGACTGGTTGGTGCTCTGTGTGTGTGTGTGTGTGTACGGGCAACTCGTCCGTGAGACGTTTCCAGCAGCACACGTATTTTCTTGTTCGAAAACCTTAAGCAAGTACCGCCGCGGACCGCAGCAGCACGTCAGGTTGTACGAAATTGGTTGGCTTTATGAGTTTGTGCACGCACGGCACGTCTGCCATACGTCTCCAACCCACGGCAACGGATTTTCTTGAGCGACCACCTTTCGCCAGCGCTTTTGCACGCGGTCGGATAGGGCTGCATGAAATTCACTATCATTCACTAAGACCATCGTTTTTATTTCCTATTGGGCACAGTCTGAATAAAATTAGCTGGTTAAATAAATATACTACCTTTTTCACCCCACTAGTGTTGTTATTAACATACTCTTACTATGCAAAGAATTCGCAAGCTAAATAAGATACAAAATGTGAGTGATTTTTTGGGTTGAAAATTTACTCGCTTGATTTAAGATTCACGTTTTTCGGTTAAAAATCACCTAATTTGGTAAAAAATTTAAGTATTTGATTGAAAATTCATTTTTACCCCTTCACTGTCAGGCGAAAAAGAAATATAGTGCCAAAACATTTTTCGACAGAAAAAACACTTCAGAATCACGCGACATTTGCAGATTCAAGGGTTTCGGGGTGGCTAAATCCAAATCTGATGTTGGATGTTTAAAAATTAAAAATGACTGATCAAATATAGCGGAAATGAAATATTAAAAATGTTTGAATGTATACATCAGCAGACTTTTTACAGAATCTTCAAAAAGGCAAGAAAGAGACGGGGACCGACTTTCTCCTGAAAATCATCAGGGTTTTAGAGCAGATGAATTAACACGGCTCTTACATAACTTGGAGTCTCCCCAACATTCATATGGCGAGCATTTTGGACACCATACGTCTATGCCTCCGAGTCCTGTACAACAGACTAACCAGTTTCATGGTCGTGTACCAAGCCCACAACGTGAGTTGAAAATTCATGTATTATATTTAAATAAATTTTGGCATAAAATTCTTGTCTGTTTTTGAAACAAGGCGTTAAACGAGAATTTCGCGAGCTGAAAGTAGCGCACACTCCCGACAACGGTAACGAATGCAAGATACCTAAGCGGTCGGCAAGCGCATTCCCGCCCGTATCAGCGGGCGGGAATAAGCACATTCTCGCCCGCTAATACAGGTTGATTCTGGCACACTCGAAGTGCGCATGCGTCCCCATTTTCGGGCGGCCATCACCCACTTTGCGCGGGATATACAGGCACGGCAGTCGCGTTCATCGTGCACGTTGGACAAAAATTTATTTTTCTGCTAAAAGTATCTTGATTTCATTGGAAAATTGTTGGGGTAAAAACTAAACTACATTCTTAAAAATTCTTTTTTTTTCTATTTAGATACTGATTTTAAAAAATTGTAATTGAACTGTGTGCTTTTTCGTGAAAATTGGTCTTTTTATGTTAAAAGTCAATTATTTATTTTTTGTATGGGAATAGAGATGACTGTTTAACAATGCATCTTTTTGCTTAAAAATTGAAATATTTTTGTAAAATTATTATATATTTTGTTCTAAATTCGTTTCTTTTTTTATTTTGGATATTAAAATTTTATTTTTTGCTTGGAGATGCATCAGTTTAGTTATGAATTCATCTTTCGGTTAAAAATGTAACTATTTTGTAAAAAATTGCTTTTCTATTAATTAATATTTTCTGTTACAAAGTGATATTCTTTAGTTGAAAAATCATTTATTCTACAGAAATTTCGTCTTTTTAGAATTAAATTTTATCATTTTTGTAAAAAGTTTTTTTTTTATTTTAAATTCAACTATTTATTTGAAATCTTTATTTATACAAATTTGAAATTTTTGTTTGAAAGCTCAACACTTTTGTTTGAAAATTTATCATTTAAATGCAGAATGATTTCTTTTTCGGTAGAAAATTAATCTTCTGTGTAAAAAATTAATGATTTTGGTAGAAAATGAAAAAGGCTTCTTAAATTCTTTGTTTGTTTTGTTTTTTTGTGTTGTTTGAAAATAAGTTTTTGTATATTAATTTTCTAATTCCAGTCTTTGTTAAAAATTTATCTTTTTTAGTTAAAAATGCAAATTAACTTTTTTATTGGAACTTTTCCTTTGCTTTGTTTTTTCTAAATGATTCCACTCCTTGACTTGAAAGCTCAAATCTCCGTTGAAAATTCATCTCCTTCTTAAGAAAAAAGAATCCTTTTTGGTTTAAAAAAAAACTTTTCTACCTGAAAATTTAATGATGACTTTTTCGGTTGAATACTCACAATTTTTAGTTGAAAATTCAAATTTTTTGTTGAAAATTGCTGCTTCTGCATTAGAAAATTAATTTTTAGAATAGAAAAGCATTGAACAATCAAAATTTTCGCAAAATTTATTTCACATTATTTGTTTCACGAAAAAGGAACAGGAATATTTTGAGAAGCTTTGTCCAATTTTGGAGGATTTAAAGAAAAAAGCTTTCCAAGATTATTGAAATATACTTTAGATAATAAAAAATATTCCTATGATTCCTGGGAACACTTTAAACCATTTTTATCTTTAAATTACTGCAAAAATTCAATATGGACATATAATATTTCTGAAATATTTTTTGAATAATTCAGTATATTTTATCTAGAAATAACTTAGAACAAATTAATACTTTATCAAAATATTGGTGAACGAACATTAATTTTCATCAGTTTCGAACTCAAGTCCAGAGTTTCGGTGCAAAATTTAAGAGACTTTAAACTTTAGTTACGATTATTTCAAAATGCTTGCTGTTATAAACAAATCAATATTTTTACAAAATCAACTAACAATATCCTTTTATTAAATTTTCGCTATGATACTTTTTGCTAAAGTATAACAAATTTAAAGATTTTTTATAACCAACAAACTATCTTATCAAAGATGCATCTTAAAGGCATTCTGAGTTGATTCCACTCAAGGAATTGAGCTTATTCTTTGAAAATTATCTAAACTGTGATTTTTCATTTAAAAATTGTTTAAACAAATGCCAAATAGAATACAATTGAATAATTGTTAAAAGAACAGAACTACTGCAACTCTAAAAACTAACTTTTTTATAATAATTGTTTATACTGAAAAGGTAAAATAAGATGTAATATTTGTTGAGGGATGAACATACCTACATTTTTTATAAAAAAAGATTGATTTGTACAATGATACATTTTTTCGCTCCTCTGAGCGCTGAATTTCTGCACTGCGGTTTTGTTCGATTTTGTTTCAAAATCGTAGAATATTTGTCGTGGACCAGAGACCAAGCACTTGCTTCTATTCGCTGACTCAAAGAATATTGCCAGTCCGTTTTTCTTTCAAATTTTGATTTTGATTATGATTTCGGATTTGAAGTCATTGACTGCAGAAAACTTTGCAAACTCCTAACAATGAAATTCGCTTTGATGAAAATAATGCATTTCTTCGAATATTGAAATTGGTAGATTCAATCGCCTTTTTCGAAGAATCCTTAAATTCTATGTAAATCAGAATGCAAAATCTTTTTAAAAAGGTGTTCAAAACAAAAAATATCTATATCTCCATGGTATTCTATAAATAAAATTTTCTGACAAACATTGCTAACCTCAACAAAGTTTATCAAGGTCAACAAATTTGTTCTACGCTTTTTCTATATCCTTTGTATATTTGTTGAGAAATTATCTTCCATTAAAAAAATAAGTTCACCCATTTTCAGACAAAATTCAAAATAACAGACAAACTGAGATGTTGAATCTAAATTCAGGGTGGGCTTCCATCTCGCTCGATTTTGGGTTTCTAAACTATCGTCTACGGTTTTTACTGCAAAATTAGAAACCCAATTAACAGCAGGTGACGCTTCGTACTCTAAGTTCGATGGAAAGGATACCTGGTGAACTGAAATAATTGTCACGAGATTTAACCCGGCCTAAAAGATTACACCCAGAAAAATTTGTCGTTCTTTTTGTCACATTCAAATATTTTAGGTACACTTTTTCTAACTTGAGAAGATGGAGGGGTTGCTTCGATAAAATTAAATAATTCGCTAGGCCACCATTTTAATTTCGCGGTAAATAACAATGAAATAACATTTTATTGGAATTGTGCAAAGGGGTGCTTCCCGTGCATCAGTCGGAATTTTTCTTCACAATTATTTTTAGCCTACCCACAATCTCACTATTTTAATAACCTAAGCCCGTAAAAAAATGACGAAGATTATCGAAATTTTTACAACAATGAAAGAAAAACCGGAAACACAATTTGGAGTCTACAGTGATTATCGCGGACGCGGCTCAAGCACGCAAGGAATACCTGGAAATACTCGCGAAACACTTAAGAGTTGTAGCACTCCATGGTCCGAACACGTGGCCCGATAATCTACCTTAATTCGTATTAGGGATTAAGAAAATCAGGGTCCGTTCGGCCATCGAATGTACCAGTAAACAAACTTTCGAACCTGAGATTTCCGTTTATTATTGGACGCAAGTCCGGAATGTCTAGCTGTCCTCAATTTCTTTATCCATTCTGCGAATACTCCACCACAGATGTCGTCAAAATGTCTACCGAAGTACATCAAGGTCAGAATTCTCTAGTCTAGGTTATTGTCCAATCGACGACGTTGCCGAGATCACGTGGGCAGGCAGCGCAAGCTAAGTGAGTTCACAGACTCGTAATTTTTCGGGAGTGCGCCCCGATCTATGGTAACATTTATCTATCTAAGACTTTAGGCATATGTGTGGACGTCTAAACGTGTACATAATTACCACACATAATCGTACAATTAGGGTTACATTACACTCCGGTCAGAGAATTCTTATACAAAGACACTGAATTCTCTCGACGTAGTGTCGGGACTCCGGGTTCGCTTCCGACTGTTGAGATGTCTCGGACGTCCGTACGGTAGTGCCCACCAGTTTTAGCAGCAAGAAGCTCTCAAATTGCTCTAGCGTCTCACGCGTGCTAATTAAAAACTTCCCGGTTGTTTCAGCAAAAGTAATTTATTTAGTGGCGGTAATATCTACCACCTCACACCATGAATCTTACAAGTATATTTTTTGTTGCAGAAACAAGATACCCTGAAATTAGCGTTAGATTTATTTCTCATTTTTTTGTGTTTGTGGTATGATTGTGTACTTTTAAATTATGTAATATTCTGTTTCTTGTTCTAGAGTTGAGTTTACACTTTGACACATCTCGTCATGGCCTCCAATTTCCTGGCTCCACTTCGCATTCGCCTGAAAGGGCGGGTTCTTCTGTCACGTATTCTACTCCTGCCGAGCCACATCTTCCCACATCTCCTTCTATGCATCCCCCCTATTCCAGATTACTTAAAAAGACAATTGAAGAACTTCGATTTCAACGATTTTATCCCAAAAAGAATCCGACCCGGGAACTTTCAATTCAATTATACGAGTTTTTTCCCGGTTCAAGAATTTATTTAAAATTTAAACAATATATTAACTACACAGAGCTAACCGGAGTGCAATTTATACTCTCGGGTATCAATGGTGACGCCTTTGGAATAGTGGAAAAACTAGTAAATAGAAAAACAGTCTTACGTGGATTATATATGCCTCCTCTTCCAAAAGGACTTCGAGCAAAAATAAACATATTCACCGACCAAGTTAGTCGAATAGGGATAGAAGAGGAAAGAGACACTCCAGAAGGAATGAGTACCTCATTCACCAAATATTTTACAATGAGGTCTGTGGGCCTTCCTATCGATTCATCTCTTCCTCCCTGGCATATGTCTCTCGGCGAGCCTCCTTATCTTACATTATTTGGAATGAACGCTGAAGAACTTCAATTTTATCGATTTTTTCCTGTTGGAAATTCAAGCCGGGAACTTTCAATCCAATTATACAAATTTCGTCCCGGTTCAGGAATTTATTTAAAAAATGAAAAGAAACAAAAATACATTAAGCCAACCGGAGTACAATTTATATTATCAGGAGTCAATGGTGACTCCTTTGCAATATTGGAAAAACGAACAAACAGACATACGGTTTTTCGTGGACTGCATCTACGTCTACGTAATTCTAAAGGCCAAGACCGAGCGAAAATAAACAGATTCACCAACAAAGTTACCAAAATGGAGGAGGGAGAAGTCAATGACATTGCATTAGGAGGCAATCGTTCAATGAAAGATTTGTTTTTTATGAGGCGTGTGGTTTCTGAACATGTGGCCGGAACAATATCCAGTCGATCAGTTAAACCCAGAAAGTCATGATCTTTTATCAATTGCATCTACAGTGTCAGTTTTTGTAGGGTTACATACGTCTATACACGTGGAATTCAAGATTCACACTACTCGATGATATATTATACTATTATTTATTTATTTATTTATTTTTGTTCGAAAGTTTATTCTTTTCGGTTATAAAGCCTGGTATTATACTTTTCCTAAGTAATCATTGTTTCGGTTAAAAATTTAATTATTTAATTGAAAACATACTTCTTTTTCAAAAACTTCAACAATTTTGGTATACATTTATTGCTTTTGGTTCAAAAATCAACGATTTTATAGAAAGAGTTCCTTTTTGGTTAAAAATTCTGCCATTTGGTTGACATAAGACGATCGAATCGAGAAAATTACTTTTTAAAAAACCGAAAATTAACAAAATACCGACTTTAAATTCAAAATAAAAAAATAATAAATAATCTTGAATGGCACACTTAATTTCAATTGTTTCAATAATGGTAATAAGTGCATTCACCAGAACCTTGGTTTAAAACCATTCTTTCAACAATGCAACCCGACGGTCGCTCAAAAGGAAGACAATAACATCAAATAAATTATTAACGGATAGAAGAATTAAAAAAGAATTTTTAACCAAATTGTAGTTGACCTTTATTTCCAATTTTAAGACATTTATCATTTTTTCCACATTTTCAAAATAATTTTTGTTATATCAAACATTTTTTTACAATTCAAAAATCCTATATCTTGGTAGAAATGTGTTATTTTTTAACAAAATAAAATTTTGAATCACTATTTAAAGTCAATTTTGAAAGCTTATTAAAGTCTCGCTACAATGTTTCGATTTTTACTTTTAAATGAAACTTGAATTGGTTAACGCAATACGCAGCCGAGCCTGCTCTAATTTTCAAGTTAGTGTCACTTAGCGATTTTTAAATTCGACATTCATTTCTTTAAACTGCAATAGCTTCTTCTAATCCGACTTCCTTGGCCTCAATTCAGGACCACTTAAGCTCGAGAGTGGAATTTGGCTCACCATTAGATACTGATTTCGATTTAAAAAATTTTATATTATTAAGTTTTTCAGCCTATTCTTTATTTATATATTAGTTATGTGAATTAATTTTCCGTTTTTAATAAATTGAGATTGTTATGGAATAAAATTACAAATTCAAAATTTTTCTCTCGAAAATAATTTAATAACAATAGATATACACCCTGGTGGACCGAAAGAACGGAAAGGATTGCAACACTCAATTTTTTCTAAAATGTGAACTTTTCTACAATATGTGCAAGACTGTTATAGCAAATGTATATTATATTTATTTTTGCAACTCGCACTAGTTTTATGTGAAAAGTGACTCTCGTGTATTTCTTCAAATAACGACGTTTTGAGGTCTCCTGAGTCAAACAATAGTAGAATAGGTGACAAGGGTAGATAGGCAGCCATTTTCGACGAGTGGGAGAGCTTGCCGCACGAGCGAAGCGAGGGCGGCATTCACACGAGTCGAGAAATTGCCTCCCCCCTTGTCACGTACTATATTTTTCACAACAACCGCGCTGAAAGTTAGGCTTTTGTTGAAGATATAGGCAAGGAATTAGTTCCATAAATGGACGGTTAACTATTAGTTAACTATTATTAGCAGTTCTGCTGTAAGTAATCAATCAATACCGCAAGTACCTAAAATAGCATTTATGATGGCGGTGTGATAAAAAATGTTGTTGTGAACATTCTCTCTTTTTTTATAAAGATTGCATTAATTTCATATAAATTTACACATTTCTAGTTTAAGGATTTAAATTTTTTGATGCAATTTTTCCAAACGTGCAAGCTGAAAAGTATAAATTTTTATCAATCTAATATAACTTTCCTAAGATTTTTGAGAAAATTCAATTTCTTTAAATTTCAAATTCATGCAAATTTCAGCAAGTTTCAATTGTATTTTGGTGACTGCTAATTCTCTTTCCTTAAAGCGTCTTCGGCGTTATCGCACACATTCTCATCACGTGTCTCGTGTTGCTTCGCACTCGATTTTGTCTCAAATTGGAACTTTTCTATGTTATATGCAACACTTTTATATCAAATTTATTGTACTCTCTTTTTTTCGTCTGCTGTGTCTCTTTTCAAAAAATTTAATATTGTTATTCTTAAACTTTTTTTTACGAATAAGAGAAAATCTAATCGTCTTATCTAGAAATTATTATCAACAAATTTCTCGTTCTTTTTTGATTGAATATCTTTTGTCCATTATTTTTGTTCGTACATTGTGTCGTTTTTCAACAAATTTGTTTTTATAATATGTTTTTAAATAAACAAAAGTTAAGCGTCCCATCATAAAATTATTAATGAAAAACATGTAGCTCATTTTTAGATTAGCAAATTTTGTCAATTAATTGTTTTCATAATATGTGCCGTTTGTTAATAAATTTATTTTTTTTTTTAAGTTTTATTGGTTAGGAATAAAACAAAAGCTGCTTGTTCTCTAAAAAAGTGATCCATAACAAATTTGCAAATATTTTTTTGGGTGCATGATATCTATAAACCCATTTTTTTGTATCTTATATAGTTTGACGGTAAAATGGGATTTTTTATTTCTCATTATTTTTTTATGATAAAAATGTAATATTCGATTTTTCAAGGAAAATCAAACATTACTACGATAATAATCTGATAGAGCTTTCAAAAAGTAGCATTTTTGTTCTCACGACTTTAAATAAAATTTTAAATTAGGCAATCAATGCGGAAAAGCGACAACAATGATTTCAATACATTCGTGACTGAACTATTTTTTAGAGAAGTTTATGAACATTGTCTTTTTAAGCACAACAGAAAATGAATTTCATCGGCTAGCTCGAGGAGCACCGATAACGGTGATGATTCATCAGTTTTAGTAGACAGTATATATAAAATTTTTGTATTAATTAAGCTCTTTAAAACAAATATATAACGATTATAGCACAGACTTTAAAATTTGATGCAACAATAAAATATTCATTATATACATTGCGAATCGAATTTTTCCTTCTTGCGTTAATCAGTGTTTCCTTAAATTCGAAAAGATGATGGTTTTCTCTACCCTGTTCTTCTCTTCGGCAGTAATCTTCAATTGTATTGGTGAATATAATAATATAATATATCTATAATTTTAAGGAAAATTATTTTAGCTTCCTATTTTGACGTGGACAGTTCAGTGTGTCCCATATGTGCACGCTGACAGATGGTGCATTCCCAGATGTGCACGGTGAAATCTAGATGTGCAGTGATACCCCAGCGGACCTTGTGAACGAATCCGTTACGCAGCTGCGCGACGGTAAACTGACCATATACCTTCCGATCAGCACCGGCGACCCTACAGTAAGCCTGGCTAGAATAAGCCGGCTTAATTACGAGAGCGGGTCAGTTTCGCGACTGCGCAAAAGCGTTTTCGCCAGTGGCTCTCTGTCGCACATCTTGACTCCCTGCAGCTTCTGCGCCGATATAAATCTGATCACTCTCATTTAAGCTAGCTTATTCCAGACAGGCTTAATATAGGCTTGTCGGTATAACTGGTTTTGTAGTGACGGTTCCGGTCACTGGGTCCGCTAGGGAAACTTTTGATTTTCAAATTTATTCACAGTTTTTTTCGTGGAATTCAACACTCTTATTATCCTTATACAAATTTATATTTATTTTTTCGTATTTATTCATCTGTTAAAAAATCATAAATTAAAGGCTGTATATTTATTTTCGTTGATAATTCATGAGTTTCGTTAATAAAATCATGTTTTTACCAATTTAACGATTTTTTAGCATTTTATTTATTTCATCGGCTGAAAATTTAAATATCCTCAAAAAATCTGTCGGCGAATAGTTCACTTTTCTGGATGAAAATTTATGTCTTTTGTAAAAAAATATCTTTTTTCAGTAAAAATTTAATCTTATTGTTTGAGGATTAATTTCTCTGACTTGACTATAATAATAATAATAATTTTATTATATAATATTTATTAATAATAATAATAATAATTTTAATTATTAAAATATATTAAAATATATTAAATTAAAAATAATTTTCGATAAAAAATAAAATTTTATTTTTTATCGAAAATTTTTTTTTTAATTGCAAATTGAACCATTTCTTTCTTGGTTGGTTAAATATCAATCTTCTTTATTTAAAAATGTAACTTTATCTTTGAATAATTTTGGATGTACTTTTTGTTTTAAAATCCAGCTATTGTGTTGAAGATTCTATTAAAAACATAATTTTAAGGTTTAGAATTCCTGTATTTAATTATAAATTATTCTTTTTTGAAAAAGTTAATCTTTTTGGTTGAAAATTCTTCTCATTGTTTATAAATTACTTTTTTTTGTAAAGTGTTAATTTGTTCGAATTAATTAGTTAAAATCTTATTTCTCTAACCTAAAATTGAAATATAATACTGTTCTTTTTTAAATTGTATCATGTTTTTATGATAATTTATATATTTTGTTAAAAAATTCAAATACTTGGTTAAAAATTTATTTTTTTATTACATTTTTTCTTGAGAATTCATTTTTTATCATTGGTTTATCAGTGTGGTTAACAATTTAACTATTTTGTGGAAAAATTATATATCCTTTTATTTTTTATTAAACATTAATTATCTGAGCTGAAAATGTAATAGTAAAATTTTACATGAATAAATCTTAAATTTCCAAAAACAAGTTTTTTTTATAGAATAGCAAGCAGGAAAAGCGGGCAATCATGTTTTAAAACATGTCGAGAGAGATGATTAATCTTTTTAATCATGAATATGAATTTTTAAAAATAAAAAATTTAATATTACAAAGTTTCGTTTTTGGACCCTTAAAAAATTGCAGAGCCAATTTATTTTAAAAGTGTTTATCCAAAAACTTATGTTCTTTAAAAAGCTAAGTAAAATTAAAATTATTTAAAACCCTTGCTATTTTAAGAAAATTGTTACATTATTTTTAGATTTTTTATTTGAATCAATAGGGAAAAAATAATCCTTTTCATATGCCTATACAGAACATAAAATAAAAAATTTTTGGTCTCTCAAAATTATTAACTAAAGTTTTTAAACTGAAAAATAAAAGATATAATACACAAATAATATTTTAAACAGAAAAGACTTTAATTGCAAATAAAAAAAAGTAGAATTCAATCGAAAAAAGACCCAGTTTTTAAAAACTGGCTCACCCTAAGCCAACTAAATTAATTTTAACAAGTTTCATTTTTAACAACAAAAAAAGTTAAATTTGTTTCCAAGGAGAAGTGTTTTCTTCAAAGCAGATCGATTTTTTAATATTAAAATATAAATTTGCAATGAGATTTATGAATTTTCTACCAAGAAGATTTATTTTCTACTAAACGGATGAATTATCAATTGAAATGATGAATTAAAACAAAAAAAAGATTAATTTTCAACCAGTTTCATTTTTAACCTGAAGAGACGAATTTCTAATAAAATAGTGGATTTTTTAATAAAAACATAATTATTTTTAAATTATTTGTCACCATGAATCTAAAATTAATTTTTTTAATAAAGATGTATTTTTTAAGCCGTATTATTCATTTGTTTTTGCAGTTATATAAATGTATAATTTATCAGAGATTCTTGAGAAAATTAAAACATTTTTGAAGATTTCTGATGAACAAAAAGTATTTAGAAGTTATATTTCGACCTGATTAGAAATGACTATTTCAAAAAGTTTGAAAAACGTTTCAAAATTAAAAAAAAAAACCTAAATCTGCTAGATATTTTCGACGTTTGTAGCAATCTATTAAAATAGTTGGGTAACTTTTTAAATTTCCTTTAAAAATTAAATTGCAAAACAACAATTCATTACAATCTTTTTCAAGGCATCTGAAGAAAGGTTTTTTTTTTAATTTCTCGAAGTCTTTCAAACTTCTTACAAAGCTTTTCAAATTTTTTGTTCGAATTCAGCAAAAATGTAAATATCTTCAAAATTGTTGGAAACCTTATATTAAAATTATTTTTAAACTATTTTTGAAGCTTTTGAACCTTCAAAATGATTTTGGAAATTACATAACTTAACTTAACTTTTGAAAAATGGTTTTAAAATTTTATATTAGTTTTGAATCTTTTCAAAACTTCCAAATACAACTTAAAGTTAATCAATTTTTTTTTAAACTTTGTTTTGTTGTTAAGGGATCGTAAATAAATTACTTATCATATCCAGGGGATAATTTGGAAAATAGTAACAATTGTTTTGTGTAATTTTTTAGTCACTATTTTGATTATTGTAACAATATTTTTTATTTTAGTGAATCCGCTGAAATACTTTGATATAACCCAGACAACAAAAAATTCTTTCTCGAAAAACAAATTTTTTTCTTCTATTTTGAATATATTTTTATAACAAGAGTTTAGAAACAATTTCTTGATCAATTTTCTTGGTTGAACCACTTTTTTCTTCTCATTTTTTTATATATATTCTATCGTTTTCCAAAAATTAAATTTTTTAGATTTTTAATCTTATACTTATTTTACGATTAAAAGAAAATGTACTCCTGCTATCTAAAAATTCTTAGTAACAAATCTGTAAACCCTTTTTGACTAAACAATTTTTGTCTTCTCTTTTTTCGTGCCTTGTGTCATTCTTCAACAAATTTTTTGTTGTTTTTAATGTTACTATTCACGATTAAAACAAAAACTGCAAGCGCTATTAAAAAATTATTCATGATGTATATTTGATGTGTATTTGATGTGTATTATGATGTGTATTTTCCATAGTTTTTACAGAAAAATGATCTTCTTAACTAAAACATTTTTTTTTTGAAAATTGAAATATTTTGTTAAGTTTAAAAAAATTATTTTGTTAATTGATAAATTAACTATTCCAAGCTTGGTTGAAATTTGATCTTTTTTCAGTTGAAAATTCATGTATTTTGTTAAACATGATTTTTTTTAGAAATTAAATCTTTTTGGTTCAAAACTCATCAGTTTGGCTTTAAAATTAGCTTTTATTTATAATTAATTTTTATACTCAAAATTGAATTATATTATGTTTATTGAAAATTTGGCTTGGCTTCAACTAATAGTTGAAAATTCATTATTATTTTTTTTTATAAAAACGATTCATTTTTCTATGGTTTAAAATTTAAATATTTCCTCGAAAATTTATTTTGTTTGTTTAAAAACTTATTCCTATATACATAAAATATACATAAAATTAGGAAGTTTTATTTTTTGTTTTAAACTTACCTTTTTTAATTGAAAATTCATGTATTTTTTTCCACTTTGTCTTTTATGTTAGAAGATTAACCATTTTGGTTGAAAATTCCATTAAAAAGCAATTTTTGTTGTTGAAAATTCATGCATTTTTTTCAAGAATATTAATCTTGTTTATAGAAATATAATTTGTTTTGTTTCAGTTTTCAGTTTAACTAATTCGTTAGAACTCGTTTTTTCTTGTTCAAAATGAATTTTTAATTGGAAAACATATTTTGGTCTTGAAAAGTCAACTGAAAACTTTTTTATCTGAAAATTGAACTACCTATTTTTATAAAAATTTCTTGTCTCGTTTAAGAATGTATCAATGTTAGTAAAAATTGCATCTTTCTTTTATAAATATGTAAGTTATTGGTTAAAAATTCAACAATTTGGTTGAAAAGTCATCCTTTTTGGTTTTAGAATTGAACTATTTCGTCGAAAAAAATCCTTTTTAGATTAAAATTTTTTAAAAATATTTTCCTCTGTGATTTAGAAATTCATCTGTTTTTGGTCGATATATCAAATTTCTCGGATAAACCTGCAATTGTTTGATTAAAAGTCAATATTCTTTTCCTGAACATTTAACTATTTTGTTTAAAAATTATGGTTGAACGACTACTTTCTAGAATATGCTTATATTTATGCGAAAATAAATAAAATTGTTAAGTATTTTCGTTAAATTGTTGTAAAAAGTTTTTGGTTGAAAATTTAATTTGCTTGTAAGTTAACATATTTTGTTGAAAATTGATATTTTTTAATTGAAAATTTAAACTGCGTAGGTAAAAGTTGATGGACTTCCCAAATTTTTTTTTCTTAATACAGGTCGAAATAAAAAATTAATTCTTAACGATAAATGTAATAGTCGATATTTAAACCACAAATTATTCTAAATTAAATAAAAAACGGTTTAAATTACCACAAGACTAAAAAGTTTCAAACACATTACTTGAATTTTCAACTGAAAATTGTGCAGATAATTTTTCAGCTAAAAAATTAATTTTGAAGGGAAAGAAATGATTCTTTAGCCACGTACAAGTTTCAACTAAAAAAAATTTCGTTGACAAAAAAAAAAATTTAGCAAACGTGTTCAATGTTCATATTCAAGCAAAAAACAAAAAAAAAAGCGGAAGTTTTGTAACAAAACTCTTATTTATGCACTTCATTTACTTCATTTTGAAATATTATTATTTAATAATTTCCTATTGAATAAATACTAATTTTCTAAAAATATTTGAGTTTGTTAAAGGCTGTAAATATTAATTTTTAAAAATGTTATAGAAATAAAAAAGATGAGAAATCGGTCAGTTAAAAAAAGATTCAGATTGCTCAACAGATTTAGCTTTGTCCAAAACAATGAGATTGTGATTTCTTGAAACTTAAAAATAGGCTAAACACAAAAACTGATTTGTTCCTGTGCATATAAGACAGGTAAAATGCACATTCACCTCCTTCATTTTTTATTTCCTAGTATTCAAAACTTACACAACTTAAAATTCGTAAATAACACATTTTTTAATAACAAGAGTTAATAATATTTTAAAACAATTTTAATAGATTAATTAATTACTATATCTTACAGAATTATGTAAATAAAATTAATCACATATAATCTTATTTAATTGATCGATGGAGCAACATGCATTTGAAACACTATGTTTAACCGCCTTTGAAATATTTTTATAGAAATAAAGAGTATGAGATTTTTAATAGGCGTAAGTAACGACCTTATGCGTTTTTCACAACTTTTTTTCCGTATTTTTTTCAAAATTTTTTCACCCGTACCGGCTTTGTATACAAAACTTTAAGAATGATATATACGGTTGTTAACAGTTCTGAAAAAGCCGAATTATTTCTTGTTATTACTTTTTTTTTAAATATTAACAGAGTTACAAGATTTACAGGATTCCGCAAAATTCCTTTTTTCGTTCAAAAAGCAACATTAAAAATAATACAGATTAAATTTTTGGACCAACGACCCAAACTACGAAAAAAATAAGACAAAAGTTGTTCATTCAAAAGAGCTATAAACAGTTGTTATTAATCAGTCTCTGATAGGATGCATATTTTTTTTTACTCAAAGCAGCAAAAAAAAAATTACATTTTTGGACACACGACACAAGCTATGAAAAAAATTAATAAACAAAAGTTGATCAGCCCAAAAATGGATCAAAACTTATTAAAATTTGCCATAATACATTTTTTGATAGAACGTGTAGTTTTTTTAATTCTAAAAAAAGTATGGAATAAAAGATTCAATTTTTTTTTAAATATGACACAAGGTATGACAAAAAAATGGATAGACAATTTTTGTTCACCCAAAAACAATATACAAATATTTACATTCTCAGCAGGGAAGGCATAAGATTTGTAGATAATTTAACCCCCTCCCCCACGCGCCCCATCTTTTTGTCAAATTTTAACGTTTTCATATAAAAAAGTAAAAAGAAAGGAAAATGTTGCTTATTAATAATTATGAAATAAAAAATTGATACACTATTTTTCAATATCTGAATAAAAAGTAGCAGTCCGAGGTACAGTAATAAATATAGGTAATATAGATTTAATATAATAGTATATAATAGTTGGTATCAAGCACATTTGGAAGATAGGATAGTGAAGATGAAAAAATGAAAACGGGAGTTTTGTATAGGGTAGAGTGGGAATAATAAGAGGGAAACACTAAGGAAAGACTAAAATAAATAGAAAGTTGATTAGAAAGGAAGAAATGTTATGGAAGATAAAGAAGCATAGTAATAAAGAGTATAAGATTGCGCATTGGGGAAAAGAAGACAGCAGAAAGTGCAAAATAGTAGAATGGGAGGTGGAAACGTGAAAGCATGTACAGGGAAAATGCAGGAGAGGGCATGGGCTGGTAGGGGAGTAGTTTTCGTGGAACTTAGCGTCCCCCACTCTTAGCATGTGGCAGCGCCATTGAATTCGCATCCGCTCCCTTTGAATAGTGCCGCTCAAGCTCTAAAGTAAAATTTCTCCTAATGACATTCCCTGAAATTATTTGTTTAGGAGTTATGGAGGGTGAAAGAAAAACCAAAAAATGTTTTTACTTGAAAGCGGCTTGACCGATTTGGATTAATATAAAACAATCCGTAGACACTAATGAGGCTATTAAAATGAGATTAGTTTTTGACTAACATTATATTTAAAAATATTCTGTTGTTGAGGTTATGTTCTAGAGCGACCACGTCCATTTTTTACTTAAATAAGCAGAATATCCTGTATATCATATATTTTTGTTTAATTTTTTTTAAGTGGTGGAATAATGCGAAATTTAAGGTATACTGCATTTTTACGGCTATCATAGAGAAAAATTCTACTTCGGAACGTAAAATACTTTTTAACATTGTTCAACCTCTTCAAAAAATTCAACAAAAATGTATATGTGACGTGCGCCGAAGAAAGGGGGCTTACTATAAAAAAAATCGATATCGAGGTTTTTACAGCTTTCGATAGTTTTTAAGTTTTGCTTTTTAATGAAATAATAAAAAAAAAATCCCAGCGTTATTATTGCCCGTGTTTTACGGAATTTATAACTCTTATTATTATGTTATTATTAGCAATAACAACGCTGGGAATTATTTTTGAAGTTATTATTAAAAAGAGCATCAAAAACTATCGAAAGATGTAAAAACATAGATTTTTATTATTTTAGAGTAAGCCCCCTTTCGTCGGCGCACGTTACATATTATGGAGGATTTTCTATGGAATTTCTCCATAAAATATAGAGGTGGTATCTCTATAACATAAACTCAAATTTTTTTTTGGTAATTCTACAATTTTTTATCATAAATTTAAAAGAAAATACATTTTTCTAATAGCCTTACTAGTTTCTAAAACCTGTATTTTTTCATAAAATGCAGCCCAGGCGTTTTCCAGAAATACCACTTATTCAATTTTTCTTTTATTCGCTTCTCATTCGTCTGATCACTGCAAACGATTTTTTAATTTAAACCATTTCTAAAAATATTAATACAAATCTGAAGAACTTTGAGGAAAATTGTTTAATATCAAAATATTGTTAAAAAATTGGACGTGGACGTTTTATTTTAACTGAAATATTTTGTAATGTCGTAAAAACGTGCGTGCATTACTGGAGAAAAACTTGTTTCATTTTCTGTTTTATGAAGAAATGCAATTTTTTTTAATTTCTTAAATTTACTATTCCTTAAATATTCTTAAATTTATTAAATAAATTCTATTTAGGAATAATGTTTAGCTTATTAATATGTTATAAAAAATATTACTAGAAAAAAGATATTTTTCCGCGATGGCAAACTCAAATCTAGTGTATATGTGACGTGCGCCGAAGAAAGGGGGCTTACTCTAAAAAAATCTAAATCGAGGTTTTTACACATTTCGATAGTTTCTG